>BLSH010004555.1:579174-620204 GCA_018402905.1 Glandirana rugosa
ATGCAGGGTGGAGTGGGAGGTGCTCGCGTTCGGAGCATTCATGCTCCTTCCTCAGGCAAAACCTTGCCAGTACCAGCGGCCACCAGTGTTCCCCGCCTGCAGCCCATCCTTCTGAAAGGAGTGGATGAACCTCTACACAAGGCCTATTGCCACACACGCGCTGACAACGCTTTTATCTTGTGAGTTGCCATTTGTCTTTTTAATAAAGATGTTTTTATACTGCTGCACTTAGATTGGCGCTGCTCTCTTTCTGCTTTATGTCCGCACAAAGTTCCTTCTAGCTCTTTTCAGAGCTTGCAGCCAGCATTTCACATTCTGAGACCTCAATAGACACCTTGGACGTTCCACCCATGGTCCACGGATGACAGACTGAGCCAGCGCCCCCACATTCTCTCCATCCAGCTCCCAGAGCGCACAAGAGGTTACATGTTTGGTTTGTAAAGAGTTTTTTAAGGGAAAGAAGTGGAATGTTATGCAATGGCCAAGTCAATCACCTGACCTGAATCCGATTGAGCATGCATTTCACTTGCTGAAGACAAAACTGAAGGGAAAATGCCCCAAGAACAAGCAGGAACTGAAGACAGTTGCAGTAGAGGCCTGGCAGAGCATCACCAGGGATGAAACCCAGCTTCTGGTGATGTCTATGCGTTCCAGACTTCAGGCTGTAATTGACTGTAAAGGATTTGCAACCAAGTATTAAAAAGTGAAAGTTTGATTTAGGATTGTTAATCTGTCCCATTACTTTTGATCCCTTAAAAAGTGGGAGGCACATATACAAACTGTTGTAATTCCTACACCGTTCACCTGATTTGGATGTAAATACCCTCAAATTAAAGCTCAAAGTCTGCAGTTAAAGCACATCTTGTTTGTTTCATTTCAAATCCATTGTGGTGGTGTATAGAGCCAAAAAGATTAGAATCGTGTCGACAACAATAAAAATACTCAGTGTAGATTTGTATGATCTCTTTACAGAGGCAACAGGGGATAAAAATATTGTAAAAAAAAAAATAAAAGCTCATAATCTGTAGAAGAAAATAACCAAAAATGCATAACACGGGCACACCATGTATACACATGCAGTTTGTACTTGTGTCATATGCAGTTAACACACCTAAAAGAAGACACTTACAAAGGGTGGAGGCATCAGGGGAGGGGCAGTCGGAAAAGCCGCAGACTGTCCAGGTGGAGCTGTTCCTGAGTCTGGTGCTGACTGAAAAAAAAAAAAAAACCACAACAGCTAATAAAAACGCATGTCTAACGTTATAAGTTCTTTTCAATGCCTAATGCAGCACTTTATAAAACATGATCTTTGGTTTCACGTATGTAAGTTTTTATGGGAAAAGAATACAGATAGTAAATAAAAAGTACATAGAGATGTGTATGCAAAAGCTGGAAAATATAGATAATATAATTATATAGTATACTGCATCTAAAGTAAAATATATATATATTTTTTCAGTTTTGCATATAGTTGTGAACAGTCAGCACCCATATCAAGCTTTTATTGCTGTTTCTGTCCCTACTGGAAACACATGAATTCCAAAAACAAAAATGAAATATATCTCAAAAGGAAAAAACACACTACTACTGTAGCTGCTTAAAGTGATTGTAAAGTCTCTTTTTTTTTCTATAAAAATAACAAACATATTATACTTACCTGGGTCCCTCTTCGGCTATCCTGGCCCCTCCCTCCTGTTGGGTGCCCTCACAGCAAGCAGCTTGCTAAGGGGTCAACCAAGCCGAATTACAGCTCTCTGCAGAGCTGCGTCCTGGCCTTGCCCCCTTTCTATTCTCATTGGCTGACTGACTTTGATTGACAGCAGCGGGAGCCAATGGCATCATGCTGCTGCCTCAGCCAATGAGGAGGGGAATCCCAGACAGCCGAGACATTCTTACAACATCGCTGGTGCTAGATGGGCCTCAGGTAAGTATTAGGGGGGCTGAGGGGGCTGCTGCACACAGAAGGCTTTTATCTTAATATATAGAATGCATTAAGATAAAAAAAACCTTCTGACTTTACAACCACTTTAAGGCTTCATGTACATGTTGCCTACATCAATCAACTTGGGTACAACCAGCCTGACGGATTTTACTTGCAATTATCGCTAGCGGCTGCTATAGACACTAGCAATAATCACTGTCTTTGTATTTTCCCGGAGGGGGTGCGGTGGAACCTGTCCCTGCCGGGAGAATACAATGTCTTCATGGGAGGGATTCCCCTGTCAGCACTGCCTGTGTTGATGGGGGAATTGTGCAAATTCCTTTCCTGCAACCAGCAAAAAATTTGAACCGTCTACAGCCTAGACAAAAAAAAAAAAACTGACATGGGTTTTAAACATCTCTTTAACCACTTCAGCCCCGGAAGGATTTCCCACTTTAGGACCCTTTTTGCGATTCGGCACTGTGTCGCTTTAACTGACAATTGCGCAGTCGTGCGATGTTGTACCCAAACAAAATTTGCATCCTCTTTTTCCCACAAATAGAGCTTTCTTTTGGTGGTATTTGATCACCGCTGCGTCATTTCTGATCGACGCTATAAACAAAAGAAGAGCGACAATTTTGCAAAAAAAACCAAATTTCTTACTTTTTGCTAAAATACAAATCCAAAAAAAAATATATAAAAAAACATTTTTTCTATCGGTTTTGTTCGATTTATATTCTTCCTCATATTTTTGGTTTAAAAAAATCGCAATCGGCGTTTATTGATTGGTTTGCGCAAAAGTTGCCGCGTTTACGGACGATGAGAATTCATTTCTGGGGTTTTTATTTATTTTTTTTTTTTTTACTAGTAATGGCAGCGATCTGCCATTTTTAGCGGTACTGCGATATTGCAGGGGACATGTCGGAACATTTTGACACTTTTTTGGGACCATTGGCATTTATACAGCGATCAGTGCTATAAAAATGCACTGATTACTGTGTAAATGCCATTGGCAGTGAAGGGGTTAACCTGCAGGGGGCGCTCTAAGGGTTAACTGTGTTCCCTGGGCGTGTTCTAACTGTGGGGGGACTGCCCTGGCTGGGAAAAGGGGATGATCACAGCTTTCACTTACAGGAAGGCTGTGATCATCGCCCTTCCCCCTTCAACAGAACGGAGGTCCGTGTTTACATACACGGACCTCCGTTCTTTCCGTGCGGGGGAGCCATCGTGGGTAGCGGGCGGCGATCGAGTCTGCCCTACCCGCTCCCTGGCTCCCCCCGAACACAGTGAGCGCGCCTCCGGCGGCGCGCGCACGCTCACAATGCTAGTTATCGCGGCCGCCGTCCTGTGACGGCGGTTCGCGATAACGAACCACCTTGTCGCCGTCACGCTGCGGCGGGCGGTCGGCAAGTGGTTAAAGAGGAAGTAAACCCTGATGGGGTTTACTTCCTCTATATTCCCCTGCAAAGTAGAAGCATAATGGGCTACTATGCATCGCATAGTAGCCCATTATGTGTCACTTACCTGCAAACGAAACCTGCGACGTCCAGTGCTGCCCCCTGTGCTGGCAGCGTCCATCTTCAGCCCCTCTTCCTTCTGGGGCCGCGACTCCAGCTCTGTGATTGGCCGGAGTCGCATGACGTCACTCCTGTGCATGTGCGCGGGAGCCGCCAGTCACGGCACGGTCGCAGTGAAGAAACAGCACAGAGGCCGTTTCTTCACTGCGCATGTGACGAAATTACATCGGCACTTGTAGTACACTGCATATCTCCTGAACCGTGCAGGTTTAGGAATTATGCAGAGCACCTACAGGTAAGTCTTATTATAGGCTTACCTGTAGGTTAAAGTGGTTGTCACATGTTGACAACCACTTTAACCATCTTAAATGTTTTAAAAAAAGATGTCAGCCTACACAGTGGCTATAACAGTATAAGGCACCCTGACAATAAGAAGCCTACCTACCCTTGTCAAGAAAAATGTTTAATTTATTCTGGATAATAGGAACTTCCTGTTGTGTCTCTGAATAGACAGAGAGAATAACCTTGTGTTCTATATTATTGTCTGTGTCCTTACTGGGGAGATTTCCACCATTTCTGTTGTTATACGACCAGCAAATGAGAAATCTCCCCAATAAGAACGCAAGGTCTAAAGCTGCCCATATAGATGGGTCTTTTTTTTTTTTGATCAGCCAGCAAGTTGTTCAAAAAAAAAAAAAAAACAATTCCCCCATCCAATCGAGGTGGGTGAAGGCAGCGTCCCCGCTGTGCTTATGTATTGTGACAGTGTGGACTCCTCCACTCCCAGAATACACTGATCAGCACTGCAGCCATTAAATCAGGCCTCGACAAACCCCAGGCGCCAGGTCGCCATGGCGACCAGAAATCGCGTCCTGGCGAGTGTCAGCCGTTCCTCCTCTCCCTATGTGAAAACAGCGTGTCAGATTTAGCGAGAGCCGAGAGCCTTCTCTGCTTAATCGAACAGCTGTTAAACTTGGCCGGCTGCCCGGCTTCCCGGGATATTTGTTTCTACTTAGAATGAAGAAAAGTAACAAACAATGTATCTTCTTCTAGTTGTTGAGAGTTACAAGAATAAAGGAACAACAATGTATCTTCTTCTTTCAAAGCAATGATCTCCCGGGCTGTTATCAGGAAAGTTTAACCATTTAAAGACTAAACCCTCTCTCACATTAGTGGCTTACAATTAATTATTCAGTGTTTTCTGCTAGAAAATGACTTGGAACCCCCAAACATTATATATTATTTTTTTAGCAGAGACCCTAGAGAATAAAATGGCGGTTGCTGCAATATTTTATGTCACATGGTATTTGCGCAGCGGTCTTTCAAGCGCAATTTTTTGGAAAAAAATACACTTTTAATGAATAAAAAAAACTAAACAGTAAAGTTAGCCCATTATTTTTTTGTATAATATGAAAGATGATGTCACACCGCGAGAAATGTGACCTTTATTCTAAGCAACAAAATTGTGATAAAGCCCTGTGTGCCATCAACAATTACCACTCTATGTGCAGCTGGGCTCCAGTATTTCATGGTGACCGGAAACCCACCAGAGCAATGAAAAGTCACTGTGGGGGACACACATGTAGGCAGGAAGTGGCTGCAAAGAGGCAGCAGAAGATCAGCAGCGCTGGAATACTTTTCACCTTTTTTTTGTATTTTATTTACAATGTCACTAAGGCTTTGTTTAGATGTGCAAGTTGGGTGGTAATAATGTGCAGTAGAGACATGTTTTTTCCACCTTTAAGCTCCATTAGGCAGCAGATGAGGGTGTTTTACATGCCGCAGTCACGATGCATTCGGCATAATAAGGAGTTTCCCCATAACAGATTTTTTAGTGTCACTCTTTCTGGCCAGCCTATAACCCTGATGTAATGGTGGAGTTATTGACTGGCTGCTCTGCTGTGAGTAAGTTAGGGTTAGGGGGGCGCAAATTACTTGTCTTACCCCTGGCGCTGACAACCCCACACTACGCTATAAAAAACTGGCTCCTAACTTTTTCAGCCGGCTCCTAGATTCAAGGCAAATTTGTCAAGCCCTGCATTAAATTAACATTTTTCAACATTCCCATTGCCAGGGCCGGATTATGAGCATCATGGGCCTGGTGCTGAGGATTTTGGTGGGCCCATGATTTACATATCAATCATGTTTACACACAAAGCAGGGCTGGGCAGCATCAATGACTCACTGGGCTGGGCCTATCTTAAGGTAGGGGCCTGGAGCTACAGCTCCAATAGCCCCTATGTTAATCCAGCCCTGCCCCTTGGACAGAAGTGAACATAAACCTCCATACACGGATCGAAATTTTGCCAGTCTCTGCTAAATCAACTGAATTTCTATCCATCTACAGCCAGCCTACTCTTCCCCACTATAACAAAAACGACAAAGGATTTGGCTTGAGTTCTTTGAGCTCTTTAACTTCTAATCCTTTTCACACAATACATATAAAAAAAAAAACTAGGCACTGCAATAGGAATCCAGAGCAATGGAATAATTATTAGATGTTACTGGACAGCTTGTCAGAGCTAAAGGCAAGAAACCAGGTCAGTAATGAAATCTACGGGAAGACACATTCATAACCTGATACTATCCCTGGTAACACAATGGTATTTCTGGATTCTGAGCTGATGCCCAGCTACTGATATTTGTTTGTACCAAATATTGTCAGAGTATATCTCTAATGATTATACTAATGCCCCGTACACACAAAAATCGGACGGAAAATACCGCTTTCGAAGCGGTCGTACGATAATCGGATCGTTAGTACAGAGCTTTCAAGAGCCGATCATGACAGTTCATCCGATGTTTTCCGTCCGGACAAGATCGGACATGCAGGAAAAATTTTCTCGCGCGGTGCCCGATCGTACGATTTTCGTTTCATCAGTACAGCTGTCGTTCAAAAATGCAATACAAATACACTGTAACACATCACATCGATTCTGATTTTTTATTCTGTCGTGCAAGAATTTTCGTGACTCTTCCGATTCGATCTGAGATTAGCATGCAAAAAAAAAAAAACGGATGATCTGTCGTCCGTTTTTCGGATCGTGTGTACGGGGCATAAGACTGTGCCACCCCATGCATCAAATTATATAAAATGTAGCCACGACATATGATGGTGTTTTCTAGCAAGGTCAACAGTGGCAGCTTACACGTTTTTCTAAGTACACGTTTCCAACCAGAACTCCTCCCAATGGAGCCATGCACAGAAATAAAAACATCACAAAGGTTCTAACCTATCCCCCCATCCTAAACTTATAAATAGGTATTGGCTGGTGTACTGCTAACAACTGTCTATGCACACCTTTTTCCTAAGCATAATATAGAGCACATACTTCTACCACCTTCTACATGAATTCATTTACTAACAGGGTGGATAAAAGTCAATGCTTTAAAAAAAAAAAAAAAAATCAGATTTTTTATATTTAAATTGTTTTTTTTTATTTAACCACTTAACAACCACCCACCGTCATTTGACGGCGGTAGTCTGGCTCGATTGCGCAAATCGCCGTCACCTATCAGTGGTTGCAGGGTGTAGCCAATCAGCGGTGGGGGCGGGCTCGTGATCGCTCTCCCGCAGTGACAGAGCAGGGATCCATAAATGTAAACACACGGATCTCCGTTCTGACAGGGGAGAGGAGAGTGATCTTCTATTCCCAGTATATGGGAGCAGCAATCACTGTCCTACCCCAGTCAGCCCAGCCCCCACACAGTCAGTAACACCTCCCAGGGAACACACTTAACCCTTTGATCGCTCCCTAGTGTTAACCCCTTCCCTGCCAGTGGCATTTACACAGTAATCAGTGCATTTTCATACACTGATCACTGTATAAATGCCAATGGTCCTAAAAGTGTCAAAAGTGTCCGATATGTCCGCCGCTAAATCACAGATCGTTGCCATTACTAGTAAAAAAATAAATAAATAAATAAAAATGTCATAAATTAAATCTCATTGTTTGTAAACACGGCAATTTTTGCGCAAACCGATCAATAGACGCTTATTGTGGGTTTTTTTTACCAAAAATATGAGGAAGAATATATATCGGCCTAAACTGATGAATAAATATATTTTTTGGGGTATGTATTATAGCAAAAAGTAAGAAATTTTGGGGTTTTTTTCAAAATTGTCGCTCTTTTTTGTTTATAGTGGTGATTAGAAGTGACGAAGAGGTGATCAAATACCACCAAAAGAAAGCTCTATCTGTGGGAAAAAAAGGACGTCAATTTTGTTTGGGTACAACGTCACATGACTGCACAATTGTCAGTTAAAGCAATGCAGAGCCAAAACCGCAAAAAGTGCTCTGGTCAGAAAGGGGGTAAATCCTTCCAGGGCTGAAGTGGTTAAATCTATTTTTTTTTTGGTTTTTATCAAATTTTTTTTTTATAAAATGCTTTTGGAGTAAAAATCTATCTAAAGATAGTTTCCTATTTAAGATATATTAATAGTTTTGTTTATTCAGCATGAAATGGAGCTTAGTTATGTAGCATGAGGCTGTATATTCTACAATATTTACATTTTTGGTAAACTCATTCAATGAATCCAAGCTCTGCAAGAGGAGATAACATGCAATGCATTGATGCATTCACACAATGTCACAGTAACCATGCGATAAAACAATAGTTCAGGAATATTCCTTTATCCCATTGTTTTGCAAATCTATGTACACTACAAACTGTATGATTGAATCGCTTCTGATATCGCTGTTTTACTAACCTGACAGCTTATTATTCTAAATAGGAAACCTTCATTTTCTTTGCAAATATTAAAGATTCTAACTACCAGCAGGAATGAGTCTTTACATTTAAAGAGCACCTGTCATTTCAGATCCATCATGGTAGCGCCTATTAGCGGGCATCCACTCACCTGCTGCCGCCACGTCCCTCACCTTGTTGTGTCACTGCTGCATCACCAGCCGCCCCATTAAAGTGAATGGGACTTCGGTGAGTCAACAGCGGGTCAGAGGAGGAGTCGCTGCGGGACAGAGATGACAGTTGCTCTTTAAAAATTAGGATTTAAATCAAGCCTTTTTACTAGTGATTTAATTCATGATTTAAATTGTGATTTAAATCGACTTGATTTAAATCAAATCCACCCTGACGACTAATAATAAAAGCCCTAAGTTTCATTACTGGAACCTGAACCTGTGAAACAATGCCAGAAATACTCTGCAATCAAAGATTAGACAGCCCAGGAAATATATAGCATCCAAACACTATGTCATCACTCAGCTATGTCAGCTCCATGTCCCTAAGCAAGTCACTGAAAGGGAATCCAACATACACTCTAGTGAAGGAAGAATTGAATTTCAATATCAGCTAGTAAATCCCAGCTATGATATATCATTAAGGCTCCATGCACACTGGCTTAAAAAATCACTGCTTCTATAGGAGTTTTGTGCTCTGCCTGTAGAAGCAGCTCCATGTTATCCTATGTGTCCATACACATTAGGGCGTTTAGAGGCATATTTTGAGCTCAACATTTAGAGGCAGGAAAAAACCCTTCTGGTTTGCGTTCCTGATTGGAGCTTACTGGCAGAAAAATACTCCCCTAAACTCATCTAAACTTTGTACAAAAAATGTTCTATATATGATCATTTTTTACTCCCAAGAGAATAGACATTTTTTCAAGCCCAGTGTGCATGGAGCCTAACATATGAACCATCCATTACTGTACCCAAATCCAAAAACTTACTGACAGGAACTAAGACTGGAGCAGCCAGAATTTGGAATAATTGTGTATGGCAACCAATCAGCTTCTAGCTTTAATTTTCTAAGTTTAAAATGACATTAGAGTGTTACTAAACCCAAAACAGTAAAGTCTGTATATGCAGAAAAGCATGCTTGTTATACTCACTGTGGGACCTAAGGGGGCAATCCTGCGCATTTTGTGAAATGGCTGTTTGATCCTGTCTTCCATTGTCCCCAAACCATCTCCTGATAGTACAGTGCCTTGGGGGCACTCTGCACATGCTCAGTTTGGTGTGTACTGCTGGAGAATTTATTTTTTTATTGGGAGGGAGAATGTGAACGGCACAGGGCCAATCAGCGCTGTCCAGACATAGGGTCAGGGGTCCTGCAGCCTCAGAGTATAATGAAAACTCCATCTACAAGCTTTAACCAGACACTGATAGAAGTCACAAGACTGCTATATACTTCTGATGAGAAAAGGTGTTTAGCAATGGTTTACTGGTGTTGTGTGTGTCTATAAACACATGTAGCCCAGAGTGGGGCCCAATGGAAGCATGCACACATGGGTACCGCTTAGCACTCAGCTCGCTACAAGAGGCAACCCAAGGAGGGAGGAGCCTACAGCTCTGGTGGGGGCTGTGAGAAGAGGAGGTAACACAGGGTTGCCAACCACCAGTAAATTTACTGACAATTTGTAAAAGTCCGTGATTTTTACAACTGTATAAATATCAGGGTCTGATAATTTGTCATGCTGTGCTGACTTTTTAAGTGTAAACCAAGCAAACTACTTGATATGGGTATTGTCAGTGTTTCCATGTTGTGTTTAAATATCAATTATCTTAGTTTTTAATAGGAGTTCTATTATTTTTCCGGTTGTCATTAAAAAATGTGCTCTGCCAGTAAATTTTCCATGTTTTGCCAGTAAAAAATGCTGCGGGAGGTTGGCAACACTGAGGTAACACTATACCTGTTCTGTGAAACAGAAGCAATCATACTGCACATAAGAGTCACTTTCCTCCTCTTCTCACAGTCCCCATCAGAGTTGTACACTCCACCCTCCTTCGTGTGCCTCCTGTAGTGAGCTGAGTGCTAAGGGGCACACACTCCCATTGGGCCCCACGCTGGGCTGCGTGTGTCTATAGACACACACAACAACAGTAAACCCTCACAGGAGTCTGACTGACGGCAGCAAGAGCTTGTGGCTCCACTGCTCTCAGTTTTTCCTGTGGAATCAGGAAGTGACAATGGAGCTGGAGACAGTGTTTAAAGCGGTTGTATCCCCTAAAATGACATTTTTACCTACAGGTTGGCCTATAATAAGACTTACCTGTAGGTAACATTAATATCTCCTAAACTTGTATGGTTTAGGAGCAGAGGCGTAACTAGAACCTTCAGGGCCCCGGTGCAAGAAATTATGAAGGGCCCCCCTGACCCCTGGCCCACGGCCCTTCCCTCTTCCAGCTGATCCTGAGGCCCTTTACTCCCATTGTGGGTCCCTTTACTATGGTCCTGCAGCAGGCCCCCTTTCTGCCATCTTGGTTCCTCTAAATGCCATCCCCACCATCCTTCCTATTCAGATGTACAAGGGAGGCACATGGGCCCCCTGGAGCATGGGGCCCGGTTGCAATCGCAACCCCTGCAACCCCTATCGTTACGCCCGTGTTTAGGAGATATTCTCACTGCAAGCGCCGCTGACATCAGCAGGCGCATGTGCAGTGATGTCCCAGCGCTGGACCCTGCCGGAAAGTCCGCTGTACATGCATGGGAGTAACGTCGCGCAGCTCCGCCCACTCACAGCGCCGGTACCGCGTATCCGGAAGGATTCACAGAGGGAACATGGCAGCTCCCTCTTCGGGGACCAGGTGGACCTGCGGGAGCTTCGTTCTGAGGTCAGTATTTCATAATAAGCTAATATGCGGTGCATACTAGCTCATTATGCCTGTGTCTTACAGGTGTTTTTTTTTCTAGGGGATACAACCACTTTAAGGCTGGGTTAACACTATTGCCAATTGGATGCGGGGTGCAGGCTCTCAATGGAGCCGGTTCAGGCATCTACTGTGCGGCTCCGGAGCAAATTGCACAGGAGTCCTCTGTGTCTTCTGATCCATTTCAGACAAAAATTCGGACTGGAACTGAACCTGAAACGGTGAATAGGGACGCACCAGAACTCTGCTGTGAGCTGTTTCGTGCGGCAGTGCAAACCCAGCCTCAGAGGTGATAAGGAGCCAGGTAAGTGTTTAGGGACCTAGAATGGGGGTAGAACAGGTAGTTCAACAATTTTAACCTTAATGCAGAGAATGCATTAAGTGAAAACATTTTAAGTACTATTTTATATAAGCAAGCTGAAGATAAAAGCCGATTGGTTACTATGCACTGCTCCAGATTCTGTCTGCTCCATTTTTAGTAAATAACCCCCCACATTATTAATTGGAGCTTTTCAGTTTTTAGATGTGGTGGCTGTGTTAGTTTTCTTTTTACTCAGGCTTATTTCTTTTATTTTCACCTGGTGATCCTGTCAGCAATACACTTCCTGTTCAGGGTTTACAATACATTCATTGTACTGTATCTGTAGAGGAACAGCCTCCCCTCATCTAAATAACATAGGGTGAAAGTATTCTGTTGACCTTAACACACTTCCAAAGAACGGCAGCGTGCGCAGGACAGCACTGGATTTCTGGAAGGATCAACAGCTTTCTTTACACTTATCGAAGACACACAGGACTTTATTATTATTTTGAGCAAATAGAAGAGGTTAATTGTTAGGATTTATCTACTCTTTTAAGCCTTGTTTTAAAACTTTCCCACTAAAGCGGTTATAGCCCCTAAAATGTAATTTTTACATCCAGGTAAGCCTATAATAAGCCTTACCTGTAGGTAAAATGAATATCTCCTAGACCTGTACTATTTAGGAGATATTCCCCCTGTATGCAGCCGCTGACGTCACGGCGCATGCGCCGGACCTTGCTGGAAAGACGGGGTTCAGTGCGCATGCACGGGACGTCTCGCGGCTCCGGCCACTCACAGCGCCAACCCGGAAGGATCCCCCAAGGGAAAATGTCAGCTCCCACTGCCGGGACCGAGCGGACCCGTCGGAGCTTTGTTCTGAGGTAAGCATTTCATAATGAGCGATGCATACTAGCTCATTATGCCTTTGTCTTGCAGGTTTTGTTTTTTTCGTTTTTTGGGTACCCGGGTATACAACCATTTTAATAAGCTTTTAGTGCCTTACCCTCACATTGTATTATGGAAGGAAAGCATACTTTTTTTGATTTATGAAGTTAAAAGTGCACATCAATCCCGAAGCATCCCTAAACCTCTGGTCAGGGTGCACATAGTGCATGTTCAGCACAGTGATGGGCACTAAGCTTTTAGGATTCTTCGTGCACCGTGGGGTTGATTTACTAAAACTGGAGAGTGTAAAATCTGGTGCAGCTGTGCATGGTAGCCAATCAGCTTCTAACTTCATCTTGTTCAAAAAAAGGAAGCTGATTGGTTTCTATGCACAGCTGCACCAGATTTTGCACTCTCCAGTTTTAGTAAATCCCATTCTTTATGACAAGCCTGTGTCTGTATGGTGGTGTTCCTGTTTATAATGCAGTAGGGCCGTGGGACTGGCCCATAGTGAATGGTGTCACTGCAGGCGTTAGCATGTCCTTTTATCCTAGTTGCTGATAGGGATTTACAGAGGATGGTGACAAATCTTAGGCTGGGTTCACACCATTGTGAATTGGTTGTGGGTTCCCCGCATCCAATTTGCAATAGCAGGAGATTTTGACCGGTTCTCTATGGAGTCGGATCACATATCTCCGCAGCAGGTCCGGTGCATTTTTCACAAAAACGCTGTGCGACTTTTGGTCTGTTTCAGCCCAAAATTTGGGCTGAAATCGGACCTGAAACGGTGAACCAGGACGCACCGGACCCCTACATGAGAGCCGCATGCGGTTCATATGTGAACCCAGCCTAAAGGCTTCTTCACACTATCTGCATGCAAAAAAGTGAGCAGGCTGGCGTCTGTTGTGCCGGGCAGTGTTTCACTTCATCGCACTGTTTACATTTTACAAGTGTACAAATGTGTCTTGTGTATTTTTCCACACATCACCACAGCATTGTTAGTATGAATGGGGCACAAGTCATTTTCTATGTGTTCTGTGCAGAAAACCGCAGGTCACCACAGAGTATGAATGACCCTAAGGCGACATTCACATGTCAAAATGACTTATTTGAGATAGTGGGCTGGTGGTGGTGGCGGGGGGGGGGGGGGGGGTTGTGTTTTTACAACAGAAGCCATTGTTTCCCCATTTTTCTTTAACTTTATTGAAATGTCAAACTAACATTTCATGCTCATCTACCTATGGTTCAGTGATTGGTGCTAACATCGGATGAGCTCCGGTGCGTTTCAGAAAAATGCAAACATGCTGCATTTTCCAAAGGCATTTTCCGAAGGCAACGTTGCAGTGTGAACAGGGCCCATAGAAAATAATAGTTATGGATGTGCCTTTGCGATGACTGATGTTCCAGTGCGAAAAAATGTCTTTAACTGCACATAGCATAAACAAGCCCTAGGCTTCTATGCACACCTAGTAAGCACTTACAGCAATGCTTATACAGGCATTTATCCTGCATGTTTCATTTTGCACTTACATATGATTTTCTTTAAACTGTTTTAGGCTGGGTTCACCCCTATGCGAGTTGAATGCGGCTTACAACGCATCCAATTCACAGGACACTTGAAAACATGTTGTTCTCAATGTGTCCGGTTCACATATGTGCGGTGCATTCGCACTCCGCATTACACAGAAAAGTGTGGTGCGAACCCCAGTCCCATTTTGTTCAATGGGAACGTATCTAATTCGCAGATGTGTTTTGCATTAAACAGGGATTCTTTTCCCCTCCTCACTGCACCTCCTCCCCCCCTCCCTGGGCAGCTGATGCACTGTGAGAAGGACAGGAGCCACTGAACAGCGGCCCCTGTCCTTCTTACAGGCAATGAAGCTGGAATTCGCACCAGACAGGTGTGGATCCAGCCTTAGGCCTCATTCACACGAGGCGTAAATAAGTGCATGCTTGGTGAGGGCTGTGTTCCCCTGCATTCAGATGCATGGGTGTTCTGTGCATCCTCATGCAGGCAGTCCCATTGTTGACAATTGGGACACAGTGGGGTTGATTTACTAAAACTAGGGAGTGTAAAATCTGGTGCAGCTCTGCATGGTAGCCAATCCGTTTCTAACTTCAGTTTGTTCAATTAAGCTATGTCAAAAGAAACCTGGAAGCTGCTTGGTTTCTATGCAGAGCTGCACCAGGTTTTGCACTCTCCAGTTTTGCAAACTCCTGGGTGGGAGAAGACTGGAGGTGAACAGTTGCTCGGGTGCAAATGCATGTGAAAGCGCTTGTGCACATTTACAGATGCTTCCATTGAAGTCTATAGAGGAAAAAGCTCCAAAAAAAAAAAGCTCATGTACCTGTATTGATAGATATGCGATCAGCCAGCCTGTATTGATAGATATGTGATCAGCCTGTATTGATAGAGATGTGATCAGCCTGTATTGATAGATATGTGATCAGCCTGTATTGACAGAGATGTGATCAGCCTGTATTGATAGAGATGTGATCAGCCTGTATTGATCGAGATATGATCAGCCTGTATTGATAGATATGTGATCAGCCTGTATTGATCGAGATATGATCAGCCTGTATTGATAGATATGTGATCAGCCTGTATTGACAGAGATGTGATCAGCCTGTATTGATAGATATGTGATCAGCCTGTATTGATCGAGATATGATCAGCCTGTATTGATAGAGATGTGATCAGCCTGTATTGACAGAGATGTGATCAGCCTGTATTGATAGATATGTGATCAGCCTGTATTGACAGAGATGTGATCAGCCTGTATTGATAGATATGTGATCAGCCTGTATTGATAGATATGTGATCAGCCTGTATTGATAGAGATGTGATCAGCCTGTATTGATCGAGATATGATCAGCCTGTATTGATCGAGATATGATCAGCCTGTATTGATAGAGATGTGATCAGCCTGTATTGACAGAGATGTGATCAGCCTGTATTGATAGATATGTGATCAGCCTGTATTGATAGATATGTGATCAGCCTGTATTGATAGATATGTGATCAGCCTGTATTGAACAGAATGGAGCTCCTACTGCATGGTGCACTTAGGTACAGAAACACTCAGGTGTATTGAACTGTATTGTAATTGCACTGTCTCCCTTATATTGTACAAACTTTTGTCGCTATATAAATCATGGATAAACATAATATAATAATAAAGGTGTGAACAGGGTCTCGGCACTCCAGCGGCACAGTCCCTGTGATATTGGTGGGTGCAGGTGATGGTGGGGTAGAAGTTGTGAGCCTGTAGCAATCCAGTGACATTGTACAGTGACTCTCCCCATACACAGCCTGCTCCAAGAGCTCTTATATAAGGCGGTGTAGCAGTGTCCTATGGGGGAATGTCCATACACTGTGCACACACTCCCCTCACTGCACATTACCTTCATTATAAGCCCCCTACACCACAGCCGCTGTCCCCCCCACTATACACACATATAAAACCCTGGGCCCCCCTCCCCTGCACCCCCCGCCATGCATTCTGCCATTACAATCCCCCCAACTACCCGGCACCCCATGTACAGCTCCCTCACCATCCCTGCTCCAGCCGTGAGCCGACTCTGGCTCCTCCCCCTCAACAAGCCGCATGGCCATTGGCAGAGGAGGCGAGGAGGGCGGGGCCTGTGCACTGTAACCTGAGTGATGCCAGCCGGGCACCGTGTGTAATCATAGGGTGCCCGCTACTGTGTAACACTGATCATGGAGGGGAGGAGTCACCCACCGAGAGAGCTTTATCCCCGGATCATGGCTGTGCTGATGGATGAGTCCAGTGGTCGGAGATCAGTGACAGCTGTCAGTCTGGATCGTCCATGGAATACACACTGAGCTGTCTGCCTTAGGACCCATACACTCAGATTGTACAATCACTGTACGGTCACTACACATCAAGCGATCTCTCATCCAGCTATTTTGCATTATCGGTAAAAGTAAACCAACAAAATTCAAACAGGGATGTGGCATCCTTCCAGAAAAATCCTACATCCTACCTCACTATTCAAATAAAAACCCATTTAACCCCTTCTGCACTACAGCAATTTATTACATTTATTGCACTGCTGTGCAAATCACATGCAATGTTTGTGCACTGTGAATTCAGCCATACAGATTGTATTGCATCACATTCAGACCACAGTCGCGCAGGGTCCTTTTTTTCATCCGCACCAGAATTGGACCCCGTGTTGCCAACCGCCAGTAAATTTACTGACAGTTTGTAAAAAATACTGTCTGTAAATATCATGGTCTGATAATTTGTCATGCCGTGCTGACTTTTTAAGTGTAAACCGGGCAAACTACTTGATAAGGGTATTGTCAGTGTTTCCATGTTGTGTTTAAATATCAATTGCCTTAGATTTTAATAGGAGTTCCGTTATTTTTCAGGTTGTCAGTAAAAAATGTGCTCCGCCAGTAAGATTTTCCATGTTTTGCCAGTAAAAAACGCTGCGGGCGGTTGGCAACACTGATTTCTGTCCGAATTGACAATTCGTACCGCGATCTGCAAACCGATCTGGGGGTTTTGTTAACTTTGTATTGACACTCCCAGCGGTCAGGGCTGTTGAAAGGATTTTTGACACCCTAGGCGAAACCTCATTTTACCACCCGCCCTTGGCTCAGCCTTACCTGCGCCCATCAAATGCAGCCTTACAAGCGCCCATCAAATGCAGCCTCTCCTGCGCCCATCAAATGCAGCCTTACAAGCGCCCATCAAATGCAGCCTCTCCTGCGCCCATTAAATGCAGCCTTACAAGCGCCCATCAAATGCAGTCTCTCCTGCGCCCATTAAATGCAGCCTTACAAGCGCCCATCAAATGCAGCCTCTCCTGCGCCCATTAAATGCAGCCTTACAAGCACCCATCAAATGCAGCCACACCTGCGCCCATCAAATGCAGCCTTACCTTCGCCCATCAAATGTAGCCTCACCTGCGCCCATCAAATGCAGCCTTACCTGCGACTCATCAAATGCAGCCTCACCTGCGCCCATCAAATGCAGCCTCACCTGCGCCCATCAAATGCAGCCTTACCTGCGACCCATCAAATGCAGCCTCACCTGCGCCCATCAAATGCAGCCTTACCTGCGCCCATCAAATGCAGCCTCAACAGTGCCCACCAAATGCAGCCTCACCTGCTTCCATCAAATGCAGCCTTACAAGCGCCCATCAAATGCAGCCTTACCTGCGCCCATCAAATGCAGCCTTACCTGTGCCCATCAAATGCAGCCTTACCTGCACCCATCAAGAGATTGCACGCCAGGGCTGGGCAAAGATGCACAGAGTAGGGAAAGGCAAAGCTGTCAGTGAGAGAGGCTGCTGATGTGAGCGCGCGGTGAGACAGACACAGTGACAGATCCCTCACTGTGGATCAGAGGGAAGGTCCTCCGCTGCGCCTCTGGGCTCTGTGACAGACTGACACACTACGGAGTAACGAAGGGACTCCGGACCGGAGCGACTGCCTGGCTGATAGTGGACAGGAGTAGTAGGGTAATGGATCAAACCACCAGCAGCGGCCGGGTGCCCTAGGCACTGGCAGCAGTGTGCCCTAGGCAGCTGCCTAGTCCGCCTAGTGGTAGAGCTGGGCCCTGCCAGCGGTTTGCATAAGGCAGTGTGAACTGCCTGCGAGTCAGGTGCGATGCGGGATTCGCAGGATTCCTGCATCACACCAATGTGTACCGAGCTGCTTGATTCACACCTATGCATGTTGCTTTTGAGCGTTCTGCAGTGCTTTTTGCTGTGCTTTCCGCATTTTTTACAGTGTTGTTGCTCTGATTTTTACCCCAATTTGTGTTTTTTATGCTGTTTTTTTTTTTTGGGGGGGGGGGATTTGTTGTTGAGCAGATTTAAAAATGCAAAATTGTGCCAAAAACACACTACATGCTCTTCTGCAGCTTCTCCATTGAAATCTATTGAACAAAAAAAAAGCACCGTTTTGTGTACCTGACCCTTTCCAAAAACACAGAGGCACAAAAATGCATTGATGTGAATGTGTTCCATAGGAACCCATGTTAAAAAAATATCCTGCATTTCTGCAAAAAGCATGAAAAAACGCATTAGTGTGAATGGAGCCTTAAAGCGGTTGTAAACTCTGTTTACACCACTTATTAGGCTTGTGCAATTTGTTTATTTCTGAATTTAGTTTTTACCGAATTTTGCAAAATTCGGCAATTCGGATGAATTCCGAATTTGTAAATTTTCCTGAATTTTCGATTTTCCGATTCAAAAATTCAGAAATTCGCGTTAATTTGGCATTTGCGGAAATTCAGAAATTCACGGTAATTGCGGTAATTCAGAAATTTGTGGTAATTCGGAAATTCGCGGTAATTCGGCAATTGCAGTAATTTGCGGTAAAAAAAGAACATTTGAAATAATAATAAATAACTATTAAATTATAGGTATTGGAATTTCCTTGAAAATTTGGCTGTTGTTGAACTTAAATATGAAATTTATCACTAACAGCCATATTTTCAAGGAAAGTCCAATACCTATAATTTAATAGTTATTTATTAGTTACTTATTATTTCAAACGCTCTTTGTTATTTTTGAATTTTCGGATTTCCAAATGTTCGAATTTCGGATTTTCTGCTGTTCTGATTGCCGAATTTCAGAATTTCAGAATTTCCGAAAAAATTGAAAAATGAAAAAAAAAACCAAAAACGAACAAATTTTTCAGCTATGCACAAGTCTACAACTTATACCTACAGGTAAGCCTATAATAAGGCTTACCTGAGTGTACTGTGAATATCCCCTAAACTTGCACAGTTTAGGAGATATTCAGAGTGCATGCAGCCGATGACATCACCGCGAATACGCTCTGAAGGTCCGGGCTTATAATGCCGGACACACTGATAGGAGGTAAAGCCTAAACTATTATTAACAATGTCTTTGCTTCAAGTCACCCACCAGAATTTGCTGATACTCCCGACTGCCCTCCTATTTCGTCCACTTACTCTTCAGTTCATTCTTTAGGATAGTTGGACAATATTACAGGCCATCCTTCATTCTACCAATACTCCTGGCCACCCTCTGGCCCAGTCTGCAAATACTACAGAATACAGATCACTAGTTGCCAAGGCCATATAGGGGAGTACAGGCAGTACCTCCTATTGGGTCAGCAGGGGGCACCAACAGAGGCTGTCTGTGGATAGGTGGGGGCTGTCAGGTCAGCTTTCCAGCGCCCCATCATTTCTATTGGCAGTACAGTCTATCCCTGTTATCTGTCCCAAGCATTTTTCCTTTTCACATTATGGCTCAACACAGCCACAATCGTCCTGTGCAGCCAGCCACAGTTCCCTTCTAGTGGCTGCTGCGAAATGGACAAGTGGGTAAGTGCTATGTTGGATGATCCTTCTACCAGATACTTGTTAGGCCTCATACACACGGGCGTTTTTTACAGCCACCTTTTTTAGCGTTTTTTTGCAGCTCTCCATGTTAGTCAATGGCCCCATAAAAACATTGACGTTTTTGAGCTGTAGAGGGCGTCAGCGTTAGTGAGCTGTAAATAGAACGTGGGACCAGCGCGTTCCGAGGCTGTAGCGTTTTGGGGTTTTTGACGCTGAGCCGGCAAAACGATCACTAACGCCGTACCGACGTTAACCGGCGTTTTTGACGCTGGCGTGTTCAGGTAAAAAAATAGGAATAATTTTTTTTAAAAAGCGCCTATTGGCGCTGACGCTCACTTAACATGCATTAACGCTCATTAACGCCGATGCAAAACACGGAAAAACGCAGATTTTTCCCTGACGTCGGGCCTGACGTTTTGCTTATTTTTTTTCTTACGCCCGTGTGTGAGGCCTTACTGTTGTCTAGACCTGAGCAAGCACTAAGGACCCGTTCACACAACAACGGACAGCTGTCGCACACTAGCATGCAACAGGTTAGGGCTCTTTCACACAAGCGGAGCCCGTTTTGAAGGGCTCTGCTGCTCAGCGGGGATCCATCCGTTTATCCCCGCTGAGCCGGCGGATGACAGGACAGTCTCTGCACTCAGTGCAGAGACTGTCCTGTCACAGCTCCATCTCCATTCTCCTCTATGGAGAATCGGATGAACACGGACCGTCTGTCCGTGTTCATCCGATCCGATCCGCCAGATGGATGGAAAATAGGGTTTCCATCCGTCTGTTTTTGGTGAATCGGAGCGGATCGGGTGTCAGCAGACATGTCACCGCTGACATCCGTCGCTCCTTAGAGGACAATGGAGCGTCCTTTCGGGTCTGCCTGAAAAACTGACTGTGCAAGGGGCCTTAGTCCATTCTGGCTGCACACAGATCACTGTGACAGTGACTGTGGGGGAGAGGAACCCCAGCCCACTGTAACGGGAGGGTACTGCATATTAAAGCGGAGTTCCACCCAAAAGTGGAAGCTTATCTGCCCCCCCCCCCTTCCGGTGCCACATTTGGCACCTTTCAGGGGGGAGCAGGTTTTTGACCGGTACCCATCAGCCACTTCCGGGAGACTGTGCTGCAGCGACCTTAGCCCCCTCCTCTTTCCTCCGCCACCAGGCCAGTTAGAAAGCGCAGCGCGATTCGCGCATGTGCAGTAGGGGACCAACTGTGAAGCGAAAGGCTTCACTGTCGGTTTCCCTTACCACGAATGGCAGCAGCAGCACCCGGGAGCCGTTCGGAAAATCGGCTGGGGTGCCGACATTACGGGATCGATGGACAGTTAAGTGTCCTAATATTAAAAGTCAGCAGATACAGTATTTGTAGCTGATGACTTTTAATATTTCCGTGGGGGGGGGGGGGGTCAGGGTGGAACTCGTCTTTAACTAACCCTAAAAACAGTTGTAACATGTAAAATGTTTCTAAAGCTGAACAAAGAGGGATACACACGGACTGAAATTCGCCTGGTTCCTGCTAACCCAGCTGAATTTTGATAAGTGTATGTCCAGCTTTTCCCTGCCTAGTGAACCAAGTGTCCCTGGAAATTTTTTTTGGAAATGTTGGCAACTATGTGATGGTAAGTTTGAATGCTCTGATGAACAATATTGCAGAATTTTCATAGGAGAGAGAATGGATTATTGCAGTAATACTTCAAGTGTCAGTATCTCTTGTATGGACATAGGGGTTGATTTTCTAAAGGCAAATAGACTGTTCACTTTGCAAGGGAATTTTCTTAGTGAATAAGGAGAAGTTCCGGTGACCTCCATTATCCAACCATGTGCAAGCAAAATGCTGTTTTTTTTATTTTCCTTGCAAGTAATTGAGTATATAATTTGCAAAGTGAAATTTCACCATATTCACTAAGCTCTGAGGCAAGTTCCCCTGCAACAAGCAACTTCCTTTACAAAGTAAACAGCCTATTTGCCTTTAGTAAATCAACTCATAGCTTCTTAAAGGTTTTTAGAGGTCTGTGAATCTGTGAAAACCACATACCTCTAGGTTAGGGGCAAATTGATTAAGAGGACTTATCAGATGATTAGAAGATGTTAAAAGATGTATTTGGGGGGGAGAGCGATTGCATTCCAGGCTAAAAGGCTGACTCCTTGGAAGTCTAGGGGAATTGCTGATAGTCTAAAAGTAGTGAGCGTAAAATGGTTTGAGGTATGTAGAGAATAGCATTTCCATATTCCTCACTGATTTGTTGGCTTTTGCTTTCACACTGGGGCGGTGTGCTTGCAGGACGAGAAGAAAAGTCCTTCAAGCAGCATCTTTGGGGTGGTGTGGAGAGCGCTGTATACACTGCTCCTACACCACCCCCTGCATTGAAATCAATGGACAGAGCTCCCAAAGTGGCTGTACAACGCCTCGAAAGCGCAGAGAGGCTGCGCTTTTAACCCCTTGTTAACCCCTTCTTGGGGGTTAAAACTGCCCCGCTCCCGACTGCATAGCGGCGCCATAGCGCCGCTATAATATCGGTAAATGCACCGCTAATTAGCAGCGCTTTACCGCTACCGCCTCCCTGCCCCAGTGTGAAAGTGCCCTTAGAATTATACAGAGACAAATATTAGGGAGTTGAATTTAGGTTAACCTGGGCAGGTGAAGTTCCGTTATTATATCCTCATTAGTGCAGAACCCAACTAGAGTGAGAGGAGGCATTTCCAGGATATCCCTACGTCAGTGGTTGCCAAGCTCAGTCCTCAAGTACCCCCTAGCAGGCCATGTTTTCAGGTTTTCATTTATCTTGCACAGGTGCTTTAAATCAGAGTGAATGGCTTGGTATTTTGGACAGCTATTCTATCTAAGAGAAACTCCCAAAACATAGCCTGTTGGGGGTACTTGAGAACCGAGGTTGAGAACCACTGCCTTACGTCACATGCCGCATAGCCACAGTGGAGCTCCAGGGATGGTTTTCCTTATACCATTGCAGGTAAAGCACTGATCAGGTCTGAGTAAGCATCTAGGCAGGGAAAACACTGACTATGTACTACAGGGGCCTAAGGTCAGAGCCATAAGCACCAAGAGGCTGCAGGTTGGGCTCCAGGATCTATACAACCTTTGAATTCCCAGCATAGTGGAGGTGACCATAAGGTGTAATTATATAGCTCCGCAGAGGCGAGTTGCACAGACTATGGAACCATGTACAAAAAGGCTCTTTTAAGATTTCAGTCCAATAAAATATACATGATAGATAACACCAACTATAATATAAGAATTACCTGAATCCTAATTGGGAAGGATTCGTTGAAGATTGCAGCTCAATAAGGACAGATAACAAAGAAACACTTTCCAACGCTAAGTGAAATTGATTTTCTTACCTTGCACTGGGAATAAGAATAATAACAAACCTTTTCTACCTGGGGTCTCCAGGGATATTAAGCAAGATCACATGTGTTTAAATATAAAATTAAGATTAGCTCATGGGTATCTTGTGTACTTACCATTTCACATTCTTCTCCCAAGGTTTACCTTATTTTGTTTGTAAAATAATCCAAAAATCGCAAGTGATCTGATCCTCTGCAATTCAAAACATGAAATAGATAACCAAATGATTTGAGGGAATATTTCCTTCTGATGTCCATTTTGAAGTATCCAGTACCATTCAGGAAAGTTTCCTTGGATGCTGTAACAGGAAAGCTTGAAGTGCATCCAAAAATCTATCTATATGTACCCAAAGGGGTCGATTTATTAAAGGCATACATTTTTCACTTCAAATAGATCTAATTATAACTGAATGGCATTAAAGTGGAACTTTAGTCAGAAAATTAAAGTGGAACTTTAAACAGAAAATGAAGTCCTGCTAGATGACTTCAGGCTGGCCACCTTTGTAGGTATAGCTATGTAAAACATTAAAAATAAGTGTATATACTGTTTAAAATCCAGTAATACACTGTCCCACCCTAACTGTACTTGCTCAGCTGCTAGTATTTTAAGGCACTGCCGAATTTGTAGAGGCCAATCTGCTAAAAACCTTATAGCGGAATTAAACCCTCCTATCCTTTACAGCCAAGGAAGCTGCTTCTGTCTGATCTGCAACTGTCATGGTGCTGCACATGTGATCAGTTATGACACGAGCCATTTGGTGGTTTGACAGCTTGGTTGAGGACACAAGCAAATGTGACAGTTAGCAATCCCGGCATTCCAGGAATGTAACTGTTTTAGAAACTGATGGTTTTATTTCCGCTTTATGATTTACTGCTGTTCAGGGGCTCTGGGCTTCAGCAAAATGGCAGCCTCCAGCAAGAAGAAGCAGGAGCAATGCTGGAGGCAATTTACAGCACACACTAATAGCATAATTGTTAATGTGGAATGTATGTTCTTTGCTAAACAACATTATTTTTTATCAAGTTGTTATGGGTAAAGTTTCACCTTAAGTGGTCCCCTGCGTGCCGATGTGGATACAGGATGCATGGCAGGAGTGCGGGCCAGCCATTATCGGGGAATAAACAGAATACCCAGGCTGAAAAAAGGAATGCTCAAAAAATATATAAAATATCACATTTTATTGTAGAAATTTTATATAAAATCTTAGCATGTTAAAACATAAAGAACATGGAAATGCTAATTCAACATTTTGCCCTCTATGTGAACCAATAAGTAGCACAGAGCTATAAATATGGGTTGGCTTACACATCACATAAGTGAATAGATAAGGATTTGTAAGGTGATTATGTATGAAGACGTAGACGGCCAGCTCCAAAACTTGTATTGGTACCAGGTGGATCGCTACGCGTTTTGCGAAGGCTTCTTCAGGGGATCCTATTGGTACCACATATATGTACTTCAGGCGTGTTCCCCACCATTGACGATAGAGACATACAATGGCAAATATAGGGTCAATGACTGATCACTGCGTGTCAGCAGGGCATGGAATTGAGTGCGTCCATTGGGCTGATGTTTAAATCATATGTGCATCCCCCACGTGCCACTTCCCCAGATTTCTCTGTCAAAATCAATGGCTCAACTATCAACCCATTCCCCCACGCCAAGGTCCTAGGTGTAATCCTAGACTCCCAATTAACCTTTCAGCCCCACATACAATCGCTATCCAAAATTTGCCGCCTCAACCTCCGCAACATCTCCAAGATACGCCCTTTCTTAACCGATGACGCCACAAAGCTACTAATCCACTCCCTGGTCATTTCTCGCCTCGACTACTGCAACTCCCTCCTCACTGGCTTACCGCTAAATAGTCTATCCCCACTTCAGTCCATTATGAACGCTGCCGCCAGGCTCATCCACCTTAAAAACCACTCGGCATCTGCTACACCCCTATGTCAATCCCTACATTGGCTGCCACTCAACCAACGTATTAAATTCAAGATCCTAACAATAACTTATAAATCAATTCACAACCTGGCCCCGAGCTACATCACTAACCTGGTCTCAAAATACCAACCAAATCGGTCTCTTCGCTCCTCCCAAGACCTCCTGCTCTCTAGCTCCCTTGTCACCTCATCCCATGCTTGCCTCCAGGACTTCTCCAGAGCCTCTCCCATCCTCTGGAATGCTCTACCCCAATCTGTCTGACTTTCTCCTAGTTTGTCCACCTTCAGACGATCCCTGAAAACCTATCTCTTCAGAGAATCCTATCTGGCTCCCACCTAACAACTGTACATGTATCTTCTCTATTAGTACATCCCCCACAGTTATTACCTCTTGTATCTCTTGACCTTCCCTTTTAGATTGTAAGCTCTAATGAGCAGGGCCCTCTAATTCCTACTGTATTAAGTGAATTGTATTTGTACTGTCTACCCTCAAGTTGTAAAGTGCTGCGTAAATTGTTGGCGCTATATAAATCCTGTATAATAAATAATAATAATAATATGTCCAAAAAGGCCGGTCCCGGTCGCAAAGCTGACCCCCCCCTCCGCCCTTTCCCTATGTGTGGAGACGGTAAGGCATCCATGCCATGAACGCCTCACTGGTGGGGACCACGCCTGCAGTACATATATATGGTACCAATAGGATCCCCTGAGGAAGCCTTCGGCGAAATGCGTAGCGATCCCCCATGCACCCCATGTACTAATACAAGTTTTGGAGCTGGCCGTCTACTTCCTCATACAGAATCACCTTACAAATCCTTATCTATTCACTTCTGTGATGTGTAGGCCAACCCATGTTTATAGCTCTGTGGTACTTCTCGGTTCACATACGGTGGAAAATGTTGACTTAGCATTTCCATGTTCTTTATGTTTTTAACATGCTAAGATTTTATATAAATTTCTACAATAAAATGTGATATTTTAAATCTTTTTGAGCATTCCTTTTTTCAGCCTGGGTATTTAGTGGTGCCTTTAAAGTCCAGCACCACTTCTCTTCTGTTTTTTCTCCAATTATATTTGGATGTGGTACCACGCATGGTGATTTGCATCTCATATACTTGTTGTTGCTAGGACATTGCTAAGAGACTCATAGCTGTTATTGTTCACCTCCACCATCACAGGAGTGGGCTGTCAAACGCTGAGCTCAGAGCTACTGGGGAGAGAGTATGCATGTGATGGGGTTTGAATCAAAGAAAGAGCTCACCTTTAAAGCAGAGTTCCACCCAAAAGTGGAACTTCCGCTTTAAGGAGTCCTGACTCCCTGACATGCCACATTTGGCTTGTCATTTTTTTTTTTTTGGTGGGGGAGGGAGTGGGTAGTTTTCACAGGTACCCAGCTCCCGCTTCCGGCCAGCCACCTAGGCGACTCCTCCTCTCCCCTTCCCTGCCGGCAATGTTCTGGGACAAGTCTCAGGTCCCGGAAGATTGCTCAGCTATTCTGGACAGCGCAGCGTGACTCGCACATGCGCAGTACGCACCCGGCGGTGAAGCCGCAAGCTGTCATAGCCGGGTGCCCACACTTGCAATGCCAGCGCTGCGGAGAGGAGAGGGAGAGATACGAGGCTTCGGGGCGGCCGCATCGCTGGACCGTGGGACAGGTAAGTGTGCGTTTGTTAAAGCGGAGTTCCACTCTTTCCGAAAGTTTATTAAAAGTCAGCAGCTACAAAAAGTGTATCTGCTGACTTTTAATAAACAGGCACTTATTGCCTCCCAGTCCAGCGATGAGGCCACACGGAGTCTCGGGTCTCCCCCCCCCTTCTCCGCCGGCATTGCTACTGTGGGCACCTGGCCGCGGCTGCACGGCCAGGCACGCCCCGCGCATGCGCGAGTTTCGCTGCACATGTGTGAGTGGCGCTGCACTTCGTGATTGGTCCCGAAGTCTTCTAGGACCTGTCCTGAGTCCCAGAAGACTTTGGGAGGGAGGGGGAAGGAGACCGTCCACTTCCGATCGCCTAAGGCGACCGGAGCAGAATTACCCATAAAAATCAGGTATCCACATCCCCCCCTCCTCCCCAAAAGCTCAGTTTCAGCATCCGGAGTTGGGGAGGAGACCTTATAGCGGAAGTTCCACTTTTAAGTGGAACTCCGCTTTAAAAGTCAACAGCTACACTTTTTGGTTGCGATTGGCATTGTATGGACTCCAAAAAGAGTTAAGTTATTATGACTCTGAAGGTGTACTATATTATTTTATAATAGTGATTTTCACCAAGCTAAGGAATATTCAGCAACCACCTACTAATGAATGTTATCGACTAATAAAAATCATAAAGCCATGTAAAACTGTTTATTATTGTACAGATGCCAAAATATTCTAGCATGGCAGTTATGTCAGCAACCTATGTTATTCAAGAGTGGTGGGACGCATGCATCTTTATGATGATCTTATCTATTTTATACCAGTTACTTAATAAACACCACTTTTACCTACAGGTAAGGCTATAATAAGGCTTACCTGTAAGTACTGTGAATATCTCCTAAACTTGCACAGTTTAGGAGATATTCATGCATGCAGCCGATGACATCACTGGCGCATGTGCTTTGAAGGTCTGGCTTACAGTGCCAGACCTTCAGAGCCCGTACCTTAAACGGCGGCTCCCAGAGGCTGCAAACCCGCAAGGAAGACCGGGGGAAGATGTCAGCCGTCACAGTGGTGACATCGCGCTGCTGGAGGGCTTTGTTCTAAAAGGTAAGTTTATCATAGCACATTATGACATTGCTTTGCAGGGATTTTTTTTTTTTTTACCACCTGCGGTTTACTACCGCCTTAAAAGGTGCTGGCATGGCAACCTAGGTAAGCTGGAGATCACTTTCTGCATCCCTTGCTGCTGTCGTGCTGTGTCAAACTCCAATAGACTTTTCTGGACAAGGCTGATTTACCTTTAAATCAATATGCTTACAGTGCAGTAAGTACAGTAAATGAAGTAAGGATTTCTTCCAAAGAGCTAAACTAATGGAGACCAAATAAAAATGCACGCCTGATTATTTTGGTGTTGTGTCAGTGCATGTACAGTATGTACAGTATCACACAAAAGTGAGTACACCCCTCACATTTTTGTAAATATATTATTACCGTATATCTTTTCATGTGACAACACTGAAGAAATGACACTTTGCTACAATGTAAAGTAGTGAGTGTACAGCTTGTATAACAGTGTAAATGTGCTGTCCCCTCAAAATAACTCAACACACAGCCATTAATGTCTAAACCGCTGGCAACAAAAGTGAGTACACCCCTAACGGAAAAAGTCCAAATTGGGCCCAAAGTGTCAATATTTTGTGTGGCCACCGTTATCTTCCAGCATGTCCTTATTCTGCTTCTCTTTAGCAAACTGTTTGTGGGTTTTCTTGTGCATCATCTTTAGAAGAGGCTTCCTTCTGGGACGACAGCCATGCAGACCAATTTGATGCAGTGTGTGATGTATGGTCTGAGCACTGACAGGCTGACCCCCCACCCCTTCAACCTCTGCAGCAATGCTGGCAGCACTCATACATCTATTTCTATCTAGCGTCATTTCTTCAGTGTTGTCACAAAAGATAGAATAAAATATTTACAAAAATGTGAAGCATGTACTCACTTTTGTGAGATACTGTATGAAAGATCTCATGAGGTCATACTTGATATCATTCTCCCCTATTTATGAAAGCATTCCCTGATTGAACGAGGTGGAGATCATGATATCACCCCACCACATCCATTCATTCAATAAATGCAAAGCAGGCTCTGAATGGCACCCATGTCGAGCACCACAATGCAGCAGGGCAGCAGATTGGCACAGGACCCAGAGGCTACTAAAGACCACTGCAGTAGCGCTGCCTAATACAGTGATTTACAGCTTCCACAATCATTGGACAGGTATGGTATATGAAAAGTTACATTGGTCCAAGCTGGAAATAAAAATATTCATACCTGGAATTCATCTTTAACCACTTCTGTTTGGGCGGACGTCATATGACGTCGCTGCCTTTGAGTGGTGATATCTGAAGGGTGCCTGCAGCTACAGGCACCATTCAGATATGATTTTTTAGAGCCGGCAATTCCCCGCCAGATAAAAGTGGTCTTAGCGGCGGAATCACCGCAAGATCACTTTTATCAGCGGCGGGAGAGGTGCCCCCCCACCACCGCTTTTTGGTCATCTCCGCTGCTTACCGGACCCGCCGGCAGCTCACCCGGCTCCATAACATGGCAGGGCGAAAGCGACGTCACAAGTCTCTTCCGCCCAATGCTCTTAACTTTCTGGGCGGTATGATTATGTCAGATTTTTGGTGCTGAAAGTGGTACGATTATTTTGCATGGAAATTTGGTGTTTTATATTGTAGGGCTGTAATTCTTAGGAATAACTCACTTAAATCTGTCCAAACCAGAGTCTAGTAGACATCCCGGGTATGATAAAGTTTGAAACATGAAATCATAAATTATAATATAATAAATAACTATAAATAATTATCAAAAATAATAACGTAATAGTAATAAGATTTATTCAATAATGTAATCAAACCAAAAACACTGAAATTTGCTCATTTGCAGAATTGTCGCTGTCGTCACTTTCAGTGTCTGATGATAAATTTCCCCAAAAATCAGTATCACTCAATTCTGCAAATGATTCTTATTTACTATCGCTGTTTTCTAGCTGATCAAAAACCACTTTTGACATAAAGGGACGCTTTTTGGTTGCCATGGACATTCTCAAGTTTCCAGGCAGAAAGAATGGCATATATAATATAAAATTGCATGCAGGGCACTAGGCAAACCACTAGAGACAAAGGGAATGTGAAATGATTTCATACAGTAATGTAATCTGTAAGATTACAGTGTACTGTATGTGCTGTGTGTTTCACTATTTGAATTTGCCGCCGGGCTCCGTCCCCGTGCGACGCGACAGACACGCTGACACTGCAGGAGGACATCGCTGGATCCAGGGGACAAGGTGAGTAGCGCTGCCTGGATCCAGCGATGCAACCCCAAGTGTGGCTCGGGGTTACCGCTAATGGTACTGAAATTCCACCCCGAGCCACACTCGGGAATACCACCAGGGAGGTTAAAGGGCCCATTTTTTTTATAACTGTAATTTTTTTCAAATAATTTTTTTTTTTTGCATTTTACTGCAAATATGAGATCTTAGGTCTTTTTGACCCCAGATCTCATATTTAAGAGGCCCTGTAATGCTTTTTTCTATTACAAGGAATGTTCACATTTCTTGTAATAGGAATAAAAGTGATCATTTTTTTTTTAAACTGTGTAAAAATAAAAAGTTAAAAGTAAAATAAATAATTAAAAAAAAAAAAAATTTAAAACGCCCCGTCCCCACGAGCTCACACACAGAAGCGAATGCCTACCTAAGTCCCGCCCACATATGAAAACGGTGTTCAAACCACACATGTGAGGTATCGCCGCGATCGTTAGAGCGAGAGCAATAATTCTAGCACTAGACCTCCTCTGTAACTCAAAACGGCTAACCTGTAGAATTTAAACGTCGCCAATGAAGATTTTTAAGTTGCAAAGTTTGTCTCCATTCCACGAGCGGACGCAATTTTGAAGCATGACATGTTGGGTATCATTTTACTCGGCGTAAAATTATCTTTCACAATATGGAAAGAAATGGGCCTACCTTTACTGGTGTCTTATTTTTTAACTCAAAAATTTTTTTAAAAAAACACGCTTGTAAGACCGCTGCGCAAATACGGTGTGACATAAAGTTTTGCAACGACCGCCATTTTATTCTCTAGGGTGTTAGAAAAAAAAAAAATAAAATGTTTGGGGGTTCTAAGTAATGGCAAAAAACCTGGTTTTAACTCATAAGCACCGAACCCAAGAAACAGGCTCGGTCTTGAAGTGGTTAATACTGAATATTCAGATTCATATATAAACCTAATCATGGTTGGCTCTTTATAAATGGAGATACTCAGCTCTTTTAGATTCATTGCTGTACAGCATTTCTTGGCTTCCTAAGAAAAGTAAAGCCTACCTCTAAGCTGCTTTCAGTTTTATCCATGTAGTGGCCCCAGTGACCCCCTCCACCCCCACTCTGCATGTATTAAATGCTTGTTTGGCTAGGAGAGGGAGGAATAAAGCCAGCCATACATGGATGGGCTTCTGGGGTCCTAGACCATTTACATGACCCAGGCTGCAACATTATAGGGGTCATGTTCTGGGTCTACCTCTGACCCTCCCTCATTCACTTTCATCTTCTGTTTAGTTAGCTTCTGTGTAATAAAGATGTTTTTTTTTCACCAGTTTTAGGCCATAAAAGGTGTGGGCGAATGGGAAAAGCTGGGCTCCAGGCAGATATGAAACATCTAAAAGGCTGTGAAAAACACAAACCTTTGTATGAAATGTCATTACCTTTCACATAGTTACCACCTGCAGACATATTCATGGAAACCTGCTGCCCCTTTTCTTTATAATTATAGTTACTTATTTATCTTTGACCTATTTGCTTTCTGAGTTACTGACCGGAACAAGCATGCAACATATGAAGTCAGAGGAAAGACCTCCCTCGTGATCTGCATACCTTTGTCCGGTCTGTTAGGTTTATTTGGGTATTTGGATGAGGTTAATAGGCAGTCAGGTAACAGTTTCAAAAAGGAATAGCAGCCTACATATTTTAACAATACAGGTTACCCTAAAAGTGTACGTAATTCCAAAACTTTAATCACTTCGGAAAGAAAACAGAAGGATTAGAATACCTTTTAACTTCCCTGGCGGTATGATGTCAGATTTTTGCGTCTCAAAGCGGTTCATTGTTTTGCATCGAAATTTGGCGTTTTATATTGTAGGCCTGTAATACTTAGGAATAACTAACTTAAATCTGTCCAAACAAGAGTCTAGTAGACATCCCGGGTATGATAAAATTTGAAATAACGAAATCATAAATTATAACATATATGAAAAAAATAAATACATAATATAATAAATAACTATAAATAATTATTAAAAATAATAATATAATAATAATAAAATTTATTCAATAATGTAATCAAATCAAAACATTCAAATTTGCTGCTGCGTTGCAGAATTGTTGCTGTCGTCATTTTCAGCGTCTGATGACGAATTTCCCCACAAATCAGTATCACTCAATTCTGCAAGTGATTCTTATCTCTGTTTTCTAGCTGGTCCAAAACCGTTTTTGATGTAAAGGGGCGCTTTTTGGATGCCGTGGAGGTTCTCAAGTTTCCAGGCAGAAAGAATGGCATATATAATATACAGTAAAAGTGCATGCAGGGCAATGGGCAAAGCACTAGGGACAAAAATGATTTTTGTCAAACAGTCACTGGCGCCCCACAAGTTTGTGCAATTCAAGCAGCAAGTGTTATAAGTAAATAAACAAGAGGTTGTGCAGTCCACCTAAACCTCAGACTGAATATCTGTAAAAAGAGTAAAAAGTGTTAAAAAGAAAAATTTGTTTCATAGGTGTGTGCGGCGCTCACCAAAAAATGCTATAATGCGTTCCAATAAAAAAATGTGTTCAATAATATAACCGTGCTAATACTCAATCATTTCTGATATTATTGCATCATAAAAATTAGTCCCAAACAATAATATCCAATATGTGAAGTCCTTCAGGTAGATAAAACAAAGAATTTAAAAAAAACTTTTCCACAGGTAACCAGATACCATGAGCCAGTAAGACAGGAGTTAATAGTTGCTGGTTCCAAATCATAGTGATACTGATTATAGAATTGATGGTTTTCCTTCAGCGAAGACAGCTCATGGAAGACAAAAATCAGCGATATCTCATTGCGCAGACATCCATATAATAGAAGAGACTCAAAGATACTGTAAAAGTATCAAACTCACGTGTCCCTGTGCCGTCCGACTGGCACCGTCTGCAATAGCGTGTATAGAAGCTGGTGTAATGTCTTCCCGGCGTGCGTTCCAGCGCTTCAGAAGTCGGAACCAAAAGATCGGAAATGAAGTCAGAAATAGGCGTGGCTTCTATGCATTTCGTGTTTCCTTTGAACAGGAAGTACGCCTCATGTTTCATCACAGGTCATTTAAATAGCCCAAGGTGCTCACGGATTGGCTGGTCACCGCAAACATGGCTTCCGTTCGGTATATTGTGTGTTTAAAACATAATATGTTGCCACTAAGCTGAGTACAAATGGTAAATTGCATTACAGAAAAACGTTTCCATTAGGCAGAGTACAAACCAGACCAGCCAATCCGTGAGCACCTTGGGCTATTTAAATGACCTGTGATGAAACATGAGGCATACTTCCTGTTCAAAGGAAACACGAAATGCATAGAAGCCACGCCTATTTCTGACGTCATTTCCGATCTTTTGGTTCCAACCTCTGAAGCGCTGTCCCCAGAAAAGTAATTAAGCAGAAATCTTTCAATGCGGACACTAGTTCTGATGGCCTGGGGTCCCCAAGAATTCCCTTAATTTGCAGGGATTTCCTCTCACTTCTTGTTTAGCTATGAGAAAGGAAGTGAAGGGAAATTTCCACAATGTGACACAGATGGTGAAAAAAAAATCAGTCAGGGGTTATAACCCCCCCTTACTCTATCCAAAATGAAAAAAAATGTTTTGTCTATAGTACTACTTTAAGGATTTTTTTTTTTTGCGGTGTGTGCCTGATTGGGGAGATACTCCTTCACTGTCTTTCTTTGAGACACAAGAGAAAGTGAAAGCAAAGTCCCTGTTAGTTGTCCTGGAAAAGGTGGCCCCATTGAAAGATATTCTTCTATTCCTGTTCCAGCAACAACTGTAAAAGTTTGTATTTGTTTGTTACTTCTCTTTATGTCCCAGGGCAATATTCCCCAGAATCAACAGAAAGGTAGAATCTCCTCGGTGTAGACATCTTGAGCTTTAATAGCTAAAGCTGAAATCTGTGTTAAACCCAAAAATGTGATATATTGCAGCTTACCAATCATTAGATGTGGTGGCTGCATTTCCCCTCTGTTTTCACCTGATGATCTGGCCAGTAACACACCCCCTGTATTAGAGTGGCCCCACTCTGGAAGAAGGGGCACAGGTGCACCTTTGGACTGCAGCATTGTCAGTCTGGGGGAGGGGAGTGTTAGATGTACCAACAGATTTAGATGCACTAACAAATTGAAAGCAAACTTCAGCCAATATTTTATAAGCAGTTACAGCAGTTTTTTTCCTTTTGGCATAAAGGTTTTACATGAATAAAATAAAAGTTTATCATTGTAAGCAGTGTGAAAAAGCGGTTGTATACCACTGGACAATCCTTCCTGCAAGGTAAAGTCATAATGTGCAAGTATGCATTGCATACTAGCACATTACGAGAAACTGTAGCCGCTTCCATTTTCAGCCGCCTTCCTTCTGGGTTCATGGGCTCCAGCTCTGTGATTGGCCGGAGCCGCGATGACGTCACTCCCATGCATGTGCGTGGGAGCCGCCGTTCACGGCACAGGGCTAGGAAGGAATGGCACCCATGGCTGTTCCTTCAGAGCGCATGCACCAGTGATGTCACTGGCTGTATGCAATGTAAATATATCCTAAACCGCGCATGTTTAAGAGATATTTACACTACCTATAGGTAAGCTTTATTATAGGCTTACCTATAGGTAAATGTTAGTAGAGGAAGTTTGCTTCCTCTTTAAATGCTTTGCCCCATTCCTGTGTCAGATGCATCTGCAGGAGAACGTGTTCTTTTAAAAATCACCAGGTGAAAATAGAAGAAAGATAATATAAAAACAAACCAATGCAGTCATCACATCTAAGATCTGGTAAGCTGCAATATAATAAATGTTTGCTTTTGGGTTTAATACTGCTTGAAGCCCAAATATACTTTGTATAAAAAGTTTTATTTTAATCAAATCTCTTTCAACAAGTTCTACTTTTCCTTCTCCTCTTCAGTCATTATATCTATGATAAAGAAAGCATTCCAGATCCCCTGAAACGCATTGGCTTTATAGATAGATAGATATACACACATACAAATATATATATTTAATATGGAAATAAACATTCATTTTGGACTCCCAATAACGAATTGTGGTGCTTTGGTGTCTTTTAACTATTTGAAAAGGGTGCAAATTGCAACAGCTACTGCACACTTAACTTTTAAGAGAACATTTTTACACTACATCTGACTTCTTAAAAAAAAAAAAAATACAGTGAATATAAAGAATATATAATAAGGCCAATAATCTGGGTACCTTTTATTATTTATAAGAATTACAATATTTTACACACCCTAAAAGAAAGCAGAAATTACTATATACAAACTTGACACTGTTCTAGGATTTCTTGTCAATCAGTGTAATTAATGAGCATTAAATTAATGACTGCAGTCCATTCTATAAATATTTCAGGTACATGCAGAGCTACAGTGCCAGTGTGTCTTTGATGAGTCTCCTCATTGTAGTAGTGACAGATGTGCCCAAAGAGTCAGTGATCTGAAAGGAAATTTTGTACAGATAAGGCTGAACATCTTTCAAAGTTGTATCAAAGACATTGTCCACTTCTGATTGTGTTGGCATTTTTGGTAGATATTCGTGTCTGTTCATCACTTCCACAATGTTAATGATCTTTTCTCCCAGTTTCTCTCCCACTTTTTCCCTACAGATCTGTCGTTCCTGCTCAGTGGCCAGTGACACAATGTTGACTTTGATTGTCCAAACCTCCCATGGGATGCATTCATCTGAGAATGGCCAACGAGACTTCTTCTTCTGGTAGAATTCAAGAGAAATCTGACCAATGCCATCATTCCCAGAATTCCTTAGAGCGTCCTGGGAAAAAAAAAATGGAAAAGTTGAGAATTCTATCCAACACACTCAGGCTCATTAAATAAGTCAATATGGCGCCCCAAGCAATTACCTAAGCTTCAGGAATCAGGCTAAATACTGTGTTTTAGCTCATTATATTTTCTCTAAATTTCAATTTACAAATAAAATGCGTGAAACTGGTATTTTTCCCACCCAAAATTGACATTTAAAAGATGAACTTAAAGCAGGGCTCCACACAAAAGGGAAGCTCCGCTTGTTCACACCCTCCTCCCCTCCACTGACACATTTGGAACTTTTTGGGGGGTAGTGGGTACCTGGTTTTGACAGGTACCCACTCCCACCTCCCGGTAAGATCACCGCAGCGATCTGCGAGTATGTCCGGCCCCTCCTCCTTCCCCCCACAGCCATTTCAGATACTCACCTGTCTAGTGGATCCAGCTGTATCCTGCAGAAACCTCTCAGAATTCTGCCTCGCTTAGTCCTGCGCCGTCACCTTCTCTTGTGATGTCCTCTGGAGGTCCATTGGCTTTTCTGGATTCAGCTCCCGGGTCTCGTGATGATTCGGCACTAGGCACGCCCCCCTCCTCCTTTATCAATGGAGCACTATGCCTCATGGGATATGTGACATACAATACCCAGGAGGCAAAGGGAGGATGGTGTAAGGGGAGGCAGGACTGAACTTCTTTTAGTAAAAAAAGTAAATAAATAAAAAAACAAACCAAAAAAAAAACAAAACAGGAATTTGACTATAAGGGTGAAGATCACTTTAAGTAGTACAATTAGGTCTTGTTCCTGCCGCAAGCCTGTGACTAGACAATGAAGGAGAGGCAGCTGACTCATAAGCTCATCCCTCTACTATTCTGTTTTGCTTTCTTATTAGCATGTCCCTTATTAGCACATGAAAACTGCAGCACGTCTGACTAACTCTTTATATCTAAACAAGTCAAACATTTTCTTTTTTTTTCCCTTTTCATTTTACATATAGCAGTAACGGATTGAAATTTTCCTGTAGTGTTTTTATTACTGTCTGGGTCCCCACTAGGGAGATTCCATTAGTCCTGGTGACCATTTTCAAGAAAACATAAAGTGAGTGAAACCTGAATAGAGGGGAACTCTTCCAATGAGGATTCTTGTTCCATTGACAACTGTCTAAAGGCGGCCATACATGGATCGAAATTCGGCCACTTCAGCAGGGACCAGACAAATTTCGATCCATGTATGGGCTCCCTGGTTGTGCACAAGTTGATTCATTGATCAACTTGTGTACAACCAGTCTGCTGGGTTTTTCCTGAATGGTTAGCGTCACAGCTATAAGCCGATGACGCTAATACTTGTGTTCTGCCGGCAGGGAAGGCTCCCAGCAGCAGAACACAATAGCGCTGTGGGAGGGATTCCTCCATCTACACTGACTGCGTTGATGGGGGAATCAAGTAATTTTATTTCCTTCCACCTGAGGTGGAAGGAAAGAAAATTGCATAATGTATGGCCTGCTTTAGAGAGGATTTCCCTCAATTTGGTGAATTATTTTTGTGTGTAGGACAGAAAGTGAGGAGGATTCTCCCCACTGGCATACATATGGCACTGGCAGAGATACTTATTATTAAATACTCTATTAAAACTTTAAAGAAAATCCAGTTGTCTCACCTTGAATTCACTAACTGCCTTCCTCAGAGCTCTGTCCAGCTCATCTGAAGAAACTCTGACGTAAGTAAACTCTATGAAATCACAGTCCATGTCCTGAGTTCCAACAGTGCCGATAGAATAGGTTCCTTCTTTCTTGTAGTGGAACTTGCCTGTGCTACGGTGAAGAAGTATAGTATGTAGTACCGCCAGCATTGCCTCTTCTACCTGACGGCCCTCTACAGACACTTCCAATACCTCTGAACGGCAGTTCATTGTGATTTGTTAGGAAGCCTGTAGATACACAACAATTCAAATTTGTAAACAACTTAAAGGCAAACATTGCTTGCAGATATTGTGATGTCTCCATTACTAGATTAAACACGACTAAATTATTAAGGGGTGCCAACTGTTCAGTCAATTCATTCTTTATAAAAGAAAAGAAATAGAAAGCTTCTAAAGCATTATTAACTTTATGGTTCTTCACTTTAGCTGCAGATAATGTATTACAAGGAGGCTTGTATCACTATTCTGCATTCAATTTTAAGTCCAGTGTCATTTTTTTGTAGGTTTAGATATAGTGTGGAAGGGTTAGAATAGTTATCAAGTTTTTTATTATTGTCTGTGGCCTTATTATGATCTAGGAAGTGAGGGATTATCCTTCCCTTCCTATATCAGTGTCATGCTGTAATACTGGGGTTGATTTACTAAACCTGGAGAGTGTAAAATCTGGTGCAACTGTGCATGGTAGCCAATCAGCTTCTAACTTCAGCTTATTCTATTAGGCTTTTACAAAAAAAAAACAACAACAACCTGGAAGCTGATTAATTTCTTTGCAGAGCCACACCAGATTCTGCACTCTCCAGATTTAGTAAATCAACCCCACAAGGGTGTCACTGGGATAGAAAATCTAAAATGTGGGGCCACGGCAATAAACACCTGACAGCAGTTAAAATTCTTTGCTTCTACCTAATCTACTAATAATCAGAAGAATTATCTAAACTCCATGCACAATCATAATGGTGCAAAAAACTAGCGCAAGTGGCATGCACCACATTAACAGACAGACACACCTGTTTTGTGTCTATCCATGCCAGCTTCTTTTTTTAGCGTGAAATAGAAATTGGCGCGAGTTCTGCACCAAATTATCAGAGGGATGTGAGCTGGGCAGAGGAATCCAGGGCATGCAAATCCACCTGAGTTGTTCTCTGTGCTGTGTCTATCGCAGATGCAGCACAGAACAGGGAGAAAAAACGCTCCTCATTAACAAAGGGGCTTGCATCCCTTTTGGTAATTAGTAGCTGCATTAAGGCTGCATTCACACAGGGGCGACCCAACTTCAGTGCGACTTTTCTAGGCGATTTCAGCGCAACTTCAGGCGACTTACAACGCAACTTCATGCCACGTGACTTTGCCTATGGCCAATCAGAGCAGGGAGGGAGGGGTTGTTGCCCTGGATAAATTATTTTCTTTTCACTGTATAGTCGCTTCCATTTAGATGGGGGATCCGACTTCTATTCAATTCTATGGGCACAAGTCGGATAGAAGTCACCTAGAAGTCGTGCAGGAACCTTTTCTGAAGTCGCTCCAACTTCAGTAGTGTATATTGAGACGGCTCCCATTCATTTCAATGGGATTTCAAATGTCAAGCGACTTGCGGCGACTTGAGGCCACTCAAGTCGGAGCGCAAGTCGCCCCTGTGTGAATGGGCACGTAAGCACACAAGTGCTGTCTTACTAGACCTACAAGGCAGCAAAGGGTATGTAAACCCAAAAACAATATTTGTTATATCGTAGCTTACATAGTTACATAGGTTGAAAAATGACACCAATCTTTAGATGTGTGGGCTGCTCTAATTTTCCTTAATTTTCATCTAGCCATCTGGCCAGTAAGTGTATTATTTTTCAACTTCCTTTAAGTGGAACTAAACCCTCCTATCCTTACAGCCAAGGAAGCTGCCAATTAGCCTCTGTTGGATCTGCATGGTCATGATGCTGCACATGTGATCAGCTATGACACCGGCCAAATAATGGCTCAATAGTTCAGTTGAGAGCTGACATAAGCACACTACTAACTGAAACAGTTAACATTTGCAGCATGCCTTGAATGTAACAGTTTAAGGAAACTGTTAAATTAGTGCATTTGGTCCTGCTTTAAGAGACTAAGCTGTCCAACAAAAGTGCAGCTAAATTGTTGGAACAAACCATTTAACATTGACAGGGGTGCTTACAATGAACAAAAACTGTTGCATAGATATAAAAAAACACTATAAATACATTTTCCCCTTTTTTATCAGCGATCACATTCCCTCTGTTCTCAGCTGCACATAGAGCTTGGGGTGGAGATACAGCAGCACACTGATGTTCCCAGCTTGGGAGGGGGGGCGGCTACCTGACTGACAGGTACCCGCTCCCACTTCCCCTTTGACCACCTAAGCGATAAAAAACAGAAGTTCTCCTTTCCTCCTCCCAAAGTTTTCTGGGACTCATGACAGGTCCCAGAAGGCTGCCAGACCATTCACTGTGAAGCCACAAGCTGTCACAGCCTGGTTCCCATAGTAAAGATGCCGGCGACAGAGGACACAGGTAGAAAATGGCACAGTGCTGAATCCTGGGACAGATGAGTGTCTGTTTAATAAAAGTCAGCAGCTACAGTTTTTGTAGCTGCTGACTTTTAATCCCTTTCCACCTGACGCAATAGCCAAAAAGACGGCTACAGCGTGGCCTTACTTTGCCGGGAGGACGTACATGGACGCTTCCCTTCGGATTCAGCTGATCACAGATCGGGGTAAAGGGCCAATCACAGCGGCCCTCTACCACGTGAACAGCTGTGTCCAATGACAGCTGATCACTGATGTCAACACAAGCCTGCTATCAGCTTTTCTTTCCTCATGCTGACAGTGTGAGGAGAGAAGAGAGCTGATAACCAGCTTGTGTTAAAGGGACATCTGCACTGATTATCAGTGTCCTGATTATCAGTGCAGTTCCAACAGTGCCCACCAGTGATGTCAATCAGTGCCCATCAGTCCTTCCTCATTAGTGTCACCTATCAGTGCTGCCTACTAGTGCCTATCAGTGCTACTTATCAGAGCCCATTGGAGCTGCCTATCAGGGTAATCTATCAGTGCCCATCAGTGCCACCTCACCAGCGCACATCAGTGAAGGAGAAAAATTAGTTGCGTTTGCAAAATTTTATAAGTACAAAAAAAAAAAAAATGTTTTTGTCAATTTTTGGTCTTTTTTCATTTGTTTAGCAAAAATAAAAACCCCAGTAGTTATTAAATACCACCAAAAGAAAGGTCTATTTATGTGAAAAAAAATGATAACAATTTTGTTTGGGTGCAGTGTTGCATGACCACGCAATTGTCATTCAAAATGTGACAGGGCTGAAAGCTGAAAATTGGACTGGGCAGGAAGGGGGTGAAAGTGCCCAGTAGGCAAGTGGTTAATTTTCACCTAAGAGACCAGAGCCCCACTTTAAGGAGCTCACCATACATTTGGTGTGGAATTTCTTTTCAGTGTCATTTAGCTGTAAAGCCCCCCTGGTCCTGGCTGTATGTGATGGCTGGTGCCCCCTACACTGGCCTATGGCTCCTTTGTCCCCCAACCCCCTGGTCCTGGCTGTATATGATGGCTGGTTCCCCCTACACTGGCCTATGGCTCCTTTGTCCCGCAGCCCCCCTGGTCCTGGTTGTAAGTGATGGCTGGTGCCCCCTACACTGGCCTATGGCTCCTTTGTCCCCCAACCCCCGGTCCTGGCTGTATG
>BLSH010004555.1:633328-649705 GCA_018402905.1 Glandirana rugosa
CAATACCTTACGCCCAGAGTCACACTCGGCTCCTGCAGAAGGCAATTCTGTCACGGTGGGACAAATCTCCCCTTTCTCTGGACAGACTGATCCGTTTGGACCACCAGACCAGGGGATCTCTGACTTGGTGGCTCCAGGCTCCAGCACTGACTCTGGGAAAGTCCTTTCTTCCCCTCAACTGGTCGATTGTAACGACGGATGCCAGCCTGTCGGGCTGGGGAGGGGTGTTGGGTCAGTTGTCTGCTCAGGGCCGTTGGTCAGCTCAGGAAGCTCGACTTCCGATAAATGTGTTGGAACTGAGAGCGATCAGGCTTTGCTTGTCCCGTTGGTCGACAAGGCTGCATGGCCTCCCTGTCTGGGTTCAGTCGGACAATGCCACAGCTGTGGCGTATGTGAACCATCAAGGAGGGACAAGAAGTTCCGCGGCAGCTGCAGAGGCTGCTCTGATTCTCCGCTGGGCGGAACAACACGTTCCGGCTCTCTCCACAATTTACATTCCGGGAGTGGAGAACTGGCAGGCAGACTTTCTCAGTCGCCAGACACTGGACCAGGGGGAATGGTCCCTGCATCTGGAGGTGTTTCGCCAGATTTGCTGCAAGTGGGGCACACCAGAGGTAGACCTCATGGCGTCCAGGTTCAATCACAAGGTTGAGACCTTCGTGTGCAGAACAAGAGATCCGTTGGCGGTCGCCACGGACGCGCTGGTGGCTCCTTGGAGTCGGTATCGGTTAATATACCTCTTCCTTCCCCTGAAGCTGTTGCCTCGGGTTCTGCGCAGGATATCTGCGGAGGGTATTCCGACGATCCTGGTCACTCCCGATTGGCCTCGGCGCACTTGGTACGCCGACCTGGTTCGGATGGTGGCGGACGCTCCTTGGCGGCTTCCGCTTCGTGAAGACCTGCTGTCCCAAGGTCCCATCTTGCACCCTGCTTTACCCTCGCTGGCTTTGACGGCTTGGCTATTGAGGCCCAGGTATTAAGAGATCGGGGAGTCGCTGACTCTGTAATCCCTACTATGCTTAAGGCACGTAAGTGCACTTCGCGCAAAATTTATCACAGGACCTGGAAGGCCTATATTGCATGGTGTGAAACGGGGGGTTGGAACCCTCGCTCTTATTTGGTGTCCAGGGTGCTGACTTTTCTGCAACAGGGACTGGACAAGAGCCTGGCATTGAGTACGCTCAAGGGCCAGATTTCGGCCTTAGCGGTCCTTTTTCAGAGACCTTTGGCTTCCCATTCACTGATCCGCACATTTGTACAAGGTGTGCGTCATGTGGCTCCCCAGTTTCGGCCGCCTCTGGCGCCGTGGGATTTGAATCTGGTGCTCTCTGTTTTACAGAAACCACCGTATGAGAAGATTAGGGACATTCCCTTGTCCCTTTTGTCGCAGATGGTTGCCTTCTTAGTGGCTGTCACATCCGCGCGGCGGGTGTCAGAATTGGCTGCCTTGTCCTGCAAGTCCCCGTACTTGATTCTTCATAATGACAAGGCGGTGTTGCGATTTCCGCCTTCTTTCCTTCCGAAGGTGGTCTCTTCTTTTCATTTGAATGAGGATATTGTCCTTCCTTCATTATGTCCTCACCCAAAACATCCTAAGGAATTTGAGTTACACTCTTTGGATGTGGTGAGGGCCCTGCGGGTTTATTTGAGTGCTACAGCTTCTTTTCGGAAGTCTGACTCGTTGTTTGTGTTACCTGGGGGCTCCAAAAAGGGTTCGGCAGGCTCGTCGGCTACCATTTCCCATTGGATTAGACAGACCGTGACCCATGCGTATGAGCCTCGGGGCAAGGTTCCCCCTTTTCTGGTCACGGCTCATTCCACCAGGTCGGTCAGTACCTCCTGGGCGTTCAGGCACCAGGCTTCGGTGTCTCAGGTGTGCAAAGCGCCCACTTGGGCCTCAGTGCACACGTTTACTAAGTTTTACAAAGTTGATGTGTCGGCATCTGCGGATGTTGCTTTTGGCCGCAAAGTTTTGCGAGCAGCGGTGTGAGTGCATCTGGCGCTCTCTGAGAGGGTTCTGTTGGGTACAGTTGTTGTTGTTTGCCCACCCCTCTATTTTTTGGCACTGCTTTGGGACATCCCCACGTGTCATTTAAGAAGAGCTGCGTCTGTCAGTGAACGTAAGAGAAAAAGGGATTTTATTATAACTTACCGTAAAATCCTTTTCTCTGAGTTCACTGACAGACGCAGCTCCCACCCCTCTGTTTTTTTTGTTGCTCTGCTTGTGACAAACTGAATGCTATTGGCCAGCAGGGGGTTTTATAGGCTCAGGTGAGGACGGCCCCCATGGGAGGGGCCAGCCTATCCCTGATGCTTTTGCATCTGTTTTGCCTAGTCACTCCTGATAGGACGACATAAAACCCACGTGTCATTTAAGAAGAGCTGCGTCTGTCAGTGAACTCAGAGTAAAGGATTTTACGGTAAGTTATAATAAAATCCCTTTTTCTCCTTCACTGACGGGCACTGATGAGGCTACACTGACTGGCACTAATGAGGTGGCACTGATGAGCACTGATGATGAGGCACATATATGCAGCACTGATAGGCGGCACTGATAAGCAGCATTGACGGGCATTGATAGGTGGCACTGATAAGCGGCACTAATGGGCACTCATAGGCAGCACTGATGGGCACTCATAGGCAACACCAATGGGCAATCATGGGTGGCACTGATTGGCACTGATAGTGGGCACTGAGTACCATCCCTGTTGGGCCCTGTGCCCCTTACCTGGTGGTCCCTGGTGGGCTTTCTGGTGGTCAGAGTGGGCTCTCCCTGGTGGTCCTGGGTGGGCTCTCCCTGGTGGTCCTGGGTGGGCTCTCCCTGGTGGTCCTGGGTGGCGATCCTAGGGGAGGCTGCACTGATAAACATTCAGTGCAGACCCCCCTGTCAGGAGAGCCCCCAATTGGCTCTCCTCTACTCGCATCTGCAGACGCGAGTAGAGGAAAAGCCGATATACGGTTCTTCCTGTTTACATTGTGACCAGCTGAGATTGTCAGACTGACACACCGCACCACCGATTGCCGCGATGCACGCAGGTTATCCTGAAAGACGTCAATAGACGTATGTGGAAAGGCAAAACTTTTTGCTTAGTTTTGGATGGAGTTTGGAAGGGTTCGACAGTCTGCCAAGGTTTTCTAGCTGTGTCCCCGCAGATAGATTCACCTTTTCCTGGTGACCGTTGTCACCGAGACAGAAAATAAAGGGAAATCTCAAATGTTGTCACAAGAGGTGAGGAGAAATCTTTCAAAGAGGAAAAGTGTTGCGGTGGCAACTTTCTATGATGGGAATTTCCCTCACTTTGTTGACATTTCCTCTGACTTCCTGTTATGTCTCCAGGACAGGAAGAGAAAAGAAATCAGCCTAGCAGGATATAGACTTCAACAAATAACCCGATAGAGAGTTTATTCCTTCTCTACTGTATCTGAAACTACAAAAAAGTCTTGACCCTATGTACATTTTAGGGGCTTGTTCCACACTAGCATTACCCTTTGAAAAGTGATCTGCGATTGAATCACTCTTCATGGAGCATTTGGCAGGTGGTGAAGAGGCATTGTATTGCCTACTCACCCACTGCTTTAACCTCTTCAACCCCACACTAATGCGCTACAACTGTGTGCAATGCAGAGCAGTGCATTCACTAGCACCCATCGAAAGTGATAGGGGGTATAATTTATGCTGCCATATGTGTACATCCCTGACTGCTGCTTCTGCAGCCAAAGGGGGTAGCGGTTAGTGGGCGGTACAAGCATGGTTCAACTATGGGGTTTTACTGCCCTCAACCGCTAGTATGAATAAGCCCTAAGGCTAAATTTTACATTTATGGCTGGGGAGTTGTGTTAAAAACAGGCAGCTGAACTGTTTTTACAGTCTCCCGCAACCCTCCTTTCCGCTTAAGCTGCAAAGACACAAGGCGGTTACCTTTCATGGTGTATGTGCTCACTAATGCGCTGTACCAGGTGGGGCTGTGGTCATGTGAATTCAACATTAAGGTGGAATCCCAGATTAGAAGCAAGCTGTGTACGTGCTCACTAATGCCCGGACCAGGCGGGGCCACGGTCATGTGAAGTTTAATATTTAGGAGCAACCCCAACTTAGAAGTGAGCCGTACACCTTGGGCAGTTGTGTAGAGACATGCAGAGTCCTACTGTGAAATGTCTGCCCCATGTCTCTGCACACCTTGGCTTCTAGAATGTCACATTTAGAGGGGAACACCGCAGAGCTTATGTCTCACTCCACCAGTCCAGCTTTCCTCTGCCACTTCACTCCCAGTGACAGAATGGGGTCCCACCATGCGCTAAGCACGAACCTCATGCGTGCACTTAATTATCTCCTTCCATGGGGTCTCTGTGCCAAGGGTCCAGTCCTGATTGCTTTTGGGGAACTGACCGCTAGGGAGGAAGTCAGGGCACCAATCCCCTTATTACCAAAAGACCTGTCACCCATGCCTGGTACCACTCTCCACAGTCTGGCTGCTATAACATTCCCATAAGTTCATGGTTACCCATAGCAACTACACACTTCCCGCCAACTATTCTGCCAAGTTATCGCGGTGGCCTTCCGTTCATTCCTCTTCATCCCATTTGTACTTATAGGTAGAGTTGAGCGGACACTTGGATGTTCGGGTTTGGCCGAACTTCGCGAAAAAGTTTGAGTTTGGCCCCGAACTTGACCCCGAACCCCATTGAAGTCAATGGTGACCCGAACTTTTGGGCACTAACAGGGCTCTAAAAAAGTCCTGGAAAGGGCTAGAGGGCTGCAAAAAGAAGCAAAATGGGGGTAAGAGTAGGACAAATGCCCTGCAAACAAATGTGGATAGGGAACTAACTTAAAATCACATACAAAAAAAAATGGAGGAGGAGGTGGATGTGGAGTAGGAGGTTGAGGAGGCCTCAAAAAAAGAATAAGTTCACTTAAGTATACCAATGGCTGTGTGAGGCCGGTATAAATCTTGTGGGATCCATGCCTGGTTCATTTTAATAAACGTTAGCTTGTCCACGTTGGCTGTGGACAGGCGGCTGCGCTTGTCTGTGATAACGCCACCTGCCGTGCTAAACACACATTCAGACAATACACTGGCTGCAGGGCAGGCCAGCACCTCCAAGGCATAAAGGGCAAGCTCAGGCCATGTACCCAATTTGGAGACCCAGAAGTTGAATGGGGCAGACCCATCAGTCAGTACGTGTAGGCATGTGCACACATACTGTTCCACCATGTTGCTGAAATGCTGCCTCCTGCTAAGACGTTGCCTATCAGCTGGTGGGGCTGTTTGTTGTGGCGTGCTGCTGACAAAGCAGTTCCACATTTCAGCCATGCTAACCCTGTCTTCTGAGGTGCTGGCAGTGCCACAGCTGCGTTGGCGACCTCTTCCTCCTCCTCTGCCTTCGCCTTGTGCTTCCACTGAGCCCCCGGTGTCATTTGGGAATGCCATCAGCAGCGCGTCTACCAGCATGTGCTTGTAGTCATGCATCTTTCGATCACGCTCCAGTGAGGGAATTAAGGACGGCACGTTGTCCTTGTAACGGGGATCCAGCAGGGTGACCACCCAGTAATCAGCACAAGTTACAATGTGGGCAACTCGGCTGTCATTGCGCAGGAACTGCAGCATGTAGTCGCTCGTGTGTCAGGCTGCCCAGAGGCAAAGACAAGCTGTCCTCCGTGGCAGGTGTATCATCTGTGTCCTCCGTATCCCCCCAGCCACACTCCAGTGATGGCCACGAGCTGCGTTGGGTGCCACCCTGCTGTGAACACGGTTCCTCCTCCTCATCATCCTCATCCTCCAGAACTGTGCCCTGGCTTGAAATTTTTTTACCTGGCCTATACTGGTGCAGGAACCCACCCTCCGAGCCACTTGTGAATGACTGGCCTGATAACTGTGGAAATGACCCCTCTTCCTCCTCCTCCTCTTCCTCCTGTGCCACATCCTCTTCCATCATCGCCCGAAGTGTTTTTTCAAGGAGACATAGAAGTGGGATAGTAACGCTGAGAACAGCGTCATCGGCACTGGCCATGTTGGTGGAGTGCTAGAAACACCGCAATATGGTACACAGGTCTCGCATGGGGGCCCACTCCTTGATGGTGAAGTGGTGCTGTTCCGCAGAGCGACTGACCTGTGCGTGCTGCAGCTGAAACTCCACTATTGCCTGCTGCTGCTCGCACAGTCTCTCCAGCATGTGCAAGGTGGAGTTCCACCTTGTGGGCACGTCGCATAGGAGGCGGTGAGCGGGAAGGCCAAAGTTCCGCTGCAGCGCAGACAGGCGAGCAGCAGCAGGGTGAGAACGCCGAAAATGGGGCACAGATGGCCCGCACTTTCTGCAGCAGCTCTGACATATCCGGGTAGTTTTTTTAGAAATTTCTGCACCATCAAATTCAGCACATGCGCCAGGCAAGGGATGTGCGTCAAACCGGCTAGGCCCAGAGCTGCTACGAGATTTCGCCCATTATTGCACACCACCAGGCCGAGCTTGAGGCTCAGTGGCAACAACCACTCATCAGTCTGTTGTTCAATACCCGTCCAGAGCTCCTGCGCAGTGTGGGGTTTATCCCCCAAACATATCAGTTTTAAAACAGCCTGCTGTCGTTTCCCCCTGGATGTGCTGAAGTTGGTGGTGAAGGTGTTACGCTGACCGGATGAGGAGGTGGTAGAGGAGGAGGAAGCGGAGTAGGAGGAGGAGGCAACAGGAGGCAAAGAGAACTGCCCTGCAATCCTCTGTGGTGGAAGGACATGCGCCAAACTGTTATCCGCCTCAGGCCCACCCACCACTACATTTGCCCAGTGTGCAGTTAACGAGATATAGCGTCCCTGCCCGTGCTTACTGGTCCATGTATCAGTGGTTATGTGGACATTGCCACAGATGGCATTGCACTGTGCACACTTGATCTTGTCCCTGACTTGTGCAGGGAAGGGTTGGCTCGCCTGGAAAAGTAGTGGCGGCTGGGAACCACGTACTGTGGGACAGCCACCGCCATCAGGTTTTTAAAACTGTCCGTGTCCACCAGACGGAATGACAGCATTTCAAAGGCCAGGAATTTTGAAATGCTGGCATTCAGGGCCAGGGATCGCGAGTGGGTAGGGGGTACTTCCTCTTTCTCTCCAGTGTTTGGGAGATGGACAGCTGTAAGCTTCCATGGGACCGTGTGGAAATGCTTGGGGATGGTGGCGGACATGGTGGCGTTGCTGTCACATCATCTGTTTGCTGGGTGGCAGGTGACACTGGCACTGTAGAGGGGGAGGAAGAGGCCGAGGCAGCAGCAGAAGAGGAAGCAGGAGGAGCCAGAGACCTTTCTTGGATTTTGAGGTAATTATTCCAATGCAGCTTGTGCCTTGAATTTAGGTGCCTGGTCATGCAGGTTGTGCTCAGGTTTAGAACATTTATGCCTATGCATTCAGGCTCTGATTGCACAGCGTGCAAACCACTCGTGTCTTGTCGTCAGCACATTGTCTGAAGAACTGCCACGACAGGGAACTCCTTTGAGCTGCCTTTGGTGTGCTAGGTCCCTGGGTGCGGTGGGTAGTAGCAGGCGTACTGTCTAGGGGACGGTTGCTCCGCTTTTGCAACCTGCCTCTTTTGCTGTGCTGGTGCCTCTGTGTGACCACCACCTCTTCCTCCAAGCTGCACATGTCACTCACATGACCTTCATTCCATGTGGGGTCTAGGACCTCATCATCATCCACATCACCTTCCACCCACCCTTCACCACTGCCCTCCTTGTCAGTCTGCACACTGTAGAAAGCCGCAGCAGTTGGCACCTGTGTTTCGTCATCATCAGAGACGTGCTGCGGTGGTGTTTCCATGTCCTCATCCTGAAATAGAAGTGGTTGGGCATCGATGCACTCAATGTCTTCCACTTCTGGGGCAGGGCTATGTGGAGGGCCCACGGAAAGCACACCAGCAGAGTCATCAAAAAGCATAAGAGACTGCTGCATGACTTGGGGCTCAGACTGCTTGGCTGATTTACAAGGGGCTGAGGTGAAAGACAGATGGCCATGGGGTTCAGGTGCCAACTCTAAGCTTTCAGCAAGGGACCGGGTGGGAGACAATGTGAAGGAACAGAAGGCATTGTCAGTCACCCAATCTACTATCGCCTGTACTTCTTCTAGCCTCACCATTCCTTGAGCGGCATTTGGGCCTACCATATAACGTTGAAGGTTCTGTCGGCTACTCGCACCTAAGGAAGGTGTTTCACTTGTGCGTGTAGCTGGCACAGATCGACCACGTCCTCTCCTTGCAACAGGAGCTTCACCAACACCACCAACACCAGCAGCACCACGACCACGTCCCTTATTTGACGCTCTCCTCATTCTGGATGCAAATGTACTATTTAGCACAAATTTATATTATTTTTTAAACCAGCAATGTAGACGCACTTTTTAATTTTGTGCAAGAAATGCACAGCAAGGTGCAAATGTACTATGTAGCACTATTTTTTTTTTTAAACCAGCAATGTCGACGCACTTTTTAATTTTGTGCAAGAAATGCACAGCAAGGTGCAAATGTACTATGTAGCACTATTTATTAATAATAAAAAAATAAAAATAAATTATTATTCTCTTTTTTTTAAACCAGCAATGTAGACGCACTTTTTATTTTTGTGCAAGAAATGCACCGCAAGGTGCAAATGTACTATGTAGCACTATTTATTAATAATAATAAAAAAAAGAATAATAAATTATTATTCTTTTTTTTTAAAACCAGCAATGTAGACACACTTTTTATTTTTGTGCAAGAAATGCACCGCTGGCCGCAAATGTAGTATTTAGAATATATATATTTTTTTTAAACCAGCAATGTAGACACACTTTTTATTTTTGTGCAAGAAATGCACAGCAAGGTGCAAATGTACTATGTAGCACTATTTATTTATAATAATAAAAAAAGAATAATAAATTATTATTTTTTTTTTTTTAAACCAGCAACGTAGACGCACTTTTTATTTTTGTGCAAGAAATGCACCGCTGGCCGCAAATGTAGTATTTAGAATATGTTTTTTTTAAACCAGCAATGTAACCAGCAATGTAGACGCACTTTTTATTTTTGTGCAAGAAATGCACAGCAAGGTGCAAATGTACTATGTAGCACTATTTGTTAATAATAAAAAAAAGACTGATAAATTATTATTCTTTTTTTTTAAACCAGCAATGTAGACGCACTTTTTATTTTTGTGCAAGAAATGCACCGCTGGCCACAAATGTAGTATTTAGAATTTTTTTTTTTTTTTTTAAACCAGCAATGTAGACTCACTTTTTAATTTTGTGCAAGTAATGCCCCGCTGGCCGCAAATGTAATATTTTGCACACGAAAAAAAAAAAAAATGTAATTTGTCTAACTGCAATGTAAAAGCAGTATTTAAATATGCCAAAATGTTGCCATCTGAACTAACAGAACACGATTAAAGTAGTGTCCCTGACACACAAGCAGTTGCAAGTACACTGCACTTGCAAAAATGGCTGCAAACGCCCACCTAACAAACAGAAGATTGCTTAGGTTTTATATGAGGCACTTTGCTTAGCAAACAAAATGTACTCTAGCAAACAAAAATCTCCTCTAGCACCCACCCACCAATAAATCACTGTTTTTAACAGATTTTCTAAAGCTAATCTGTCCCTCACAGCAGCAGCAGCATCCTCTCACTACACTAGTATGAGATGATGTGACATGCAGCACTACTTGACTCCAGCTTATATAGAGGATGGGTCACATGATGCACTGGGCAATCACAGCCATGCCATTAGTAGGCATGGCTTTGATGGCTTCTAAGGGCAAACGAGTGAAATGCTTGTTGATTGGCTGCCCTGCAGCTATTCAAAAGGCGCGAAAAAATACCCAAACCCCGAACCCGGACTTTTTCTCAAATGTCCAAGTTCGGGACACCCTAAAGTCCGGTACGAACCCGAACTTTACAGATGGGGTTCGCTCAACTCTAATTTTTACCTTTTTTCATAATTCGTTACCTAAGCATTGTTTGTGTGCATGTATGTAAATATATATATATCGTACTGTGTATATATACATTTTTAGAGATAAGATTTTAATAAATGGACACCCCAATAATCATTTGTGCTGCAGAATAAATGCTTTCTAGTAGCTTTAGCTAGACATTGTATTGCCCCGTGCAGTCTTGCTATTATGACACTGCTTTTTGGCATTAAAGAACTGGAAGCTTGCCTATGTCAGTGGTGCTCCTGCTTGGCTGGGTACAGTCTTTATAAAGCAGTTTACTATTTTTGGCTGACTTTGGCCTGAAGGTTTGATTGCCCCTGAATCACATACAGGCAACTGCTGTTTAGCGTAGATATACATGCAGTTTTAAATATAGAGTAACCCCAGTGAGCTTCAGTACGTATTCAAAATGTGGTTAAAATGGAAATTAAGAAACAAAAAACATTTCATATTGGGAAAACAGAATATAAGATCTGAGAGTTTATATTTACTGCACTGGAATATGAGAGACAATAAGGCAAGCAGCTGACTTTACTTTATTATAAGTAACAAAAAGAGAAGGGTTAACGTTTATATACTTGTCTCCCTCTAGCAATGAATTGTGGTTATGCAGTAGGATACACATCTGCTTTTCATAAATGCATTCACTTTGCCTGAAAATTATACCCTTTTATATAACTTAGGCTAGGTTCACATATCTGCCATCTGGGACCCCACAATCTCTCCCAACCCGCATAGAAATGCGCTGCACTTTAGCACGCATGTGCAAGAGTGGGTGGTGGTTGTTTGTCATGGTCTCCATGTTTCCCTCCCAATTGGGAGCCATGCAAGGGTCACATGAGAGGCCTACCCCGGGTTGGGTTCTTCTGGGCTATGCTAGGCACTTTATACAGGGTCACTTTCTACACATGGGCAAGGCCGGCCTTACCATGGATCCCAGTGGGTCCAATGGCCCCAGGCAGCACTTTGAGTGGGGCAGCAAATTGAACCATGGTTGCCTCTCCTTCTCTTCTATTTACCCAGCAAATTGACGGCCAAGATTTGTTTTCCAGCATGTTTGTGTGTCGTGATGACAACTGCCCCCCCGGGGCCTGCCCCTATACTGCCCTAGGCTGCCCCTATACTGCCCTAGCCTGCCCCTATACTGCCCTGGCTTGCTCCAATACTACCCTAGCCTGCCCATATACTACCCTAAATGCCCCTATACTACCCTAGCCTGTCTATATACTACCCTAGCCTGTCTATATACTGCCCTAGCCTGTCCATATACTACCCTAGCCTGCCCCTATACTACCTTGGCCTGCCCCTATACTACTCTAGCCTGTCCATATACTACCCTAGCCTATATATACTACCCTAGCCTGCCCCTATACTACCCTAGCCAGCACCTATACTACCCTAGCCTGTCCATATACTACCCTAGCCTGTCTATATACTACCCTAGCTGGCCCCTATACTACCCAAGCCTGTCCATATACTACCCTAGCCTGTCTATATACTGCCCTAGCCTGTCCATATACTACCCTAGCCTGCCCCTATACTACCCTAGCCTGCCCATATACTGCCCTAGCCTGCCCCTATACTACCCTAACCCGCCCCTTGGAATTGAACACGATGGTATGTCATATCATTTTGCAAATAGTTAAGGTGCTATTGCATGTAAATCTGACTTCCTGATAAATGTAATTTTAGTTTTAATTATCATGATATAAAATAATGGATGAGGGAGCCTTTTGGTGGGCGTGATATTTTTTTTTTTTGGGGGGGGGGGGCAGCATTTCATTCTTGGACCTAGGCAGCACAATGTTTTGGGCTAGCCCTGCACATGGGGTATCTTTGTGCCATCTTCATCAATGCCCTGAGACAAGGCTGAGGCTGCTGTGGAGGAATACTTGACCTTAAGGCAGACCTCTACACATAGAGATGAACATACACCATGTACACTGGTTGCCAGTAAAAAAATGTGCTCTGCCAGTAAATTTTCTATGTTTTGCCAGTAAAAAATGCTGCTGGAGGTTGGCAACACTGCCACCTGTCCAGTGTTTTCCTCTACTACTCCCCAGTAGCGGAGTGAGCCACGCCTTGCACTCTGCACAGGCTCCACACGTGTACTCAACTTAACTCTTGAACCTCTGTACAGGATGGGAAACCCTGCGTGAATCTGCTCCTGTTGCTCTGGTAGACAGACCACTGGTGGAAGGAGTGCCCACAACATCTCCTTCTCTGCTAGAGGCCTGCTCCACCCATATCAGGTACACGCTACTGACAGGTTGCTTTTAAACTTCTGTTACCCTAGGTGTGTCTTCACACTACTTCACTCCACATCAATATCTTTATACCCGGAAGTGTTAAGACCCACTTGATGAACTATGTGTGTGCCGGTTACTTGCAATACACCCCTTTCAGTAACTTCACACCAACCAATGGCAATGTTTTAATACTTTACTTAGGGAAAGTGCAAAATGAACATTCCAAAGTCCAACATACAAGTGCAAGGTTCCTAGATCCCTACTTCTAACTACAGGCTTGTGCTGCACCGGCATACTGCAAAGGTGAAGAAAGGTGAGGTGAAGAAATTACAGTCCTTCAGAGGCACTCTCATGTAGATGTAAGTCCTTCAGAAGCATACTTCAGTGCTGGTGTCTTTGAGGCGAACTCCAGGTTCAGATGACTTTACATCCCAATGGTAATAGATAACCTCCTTCTGCTCCTCTGGGATTGTTCTCCCTTACGGGCCCTCGTCACAGCTATCTTTATCTGTGGACTCTCTGCAGGGGAGCTCTCTAAACCCTCTATCCTCAGATAGAAATCTCCAGGGGTTCTCTCTCGGGGGTCGAACTCTAGTTCCGGACCACTGTCTCATATTTATATACCACAGGATTAGTGGGCCCAGAGCAAAAGGACCAAAGAACCGGGAAAGGCATTAACTCCTACCCTCCCGACCAGGACAGCACCCATCTAGCTATTTTGACCTGCCTACACATGCAATTTATTCCTAATGGCATCCCAATGCATCAGGAGCCCTGGCACAATTTTGCACACGCTAAACCATATGGTGCCGCAGCATTTCTTTCCTCGCAATTCTTGCTGGTAGGATAGCCCTTTGAAATGAATGGGCTGCCATACCCATGACATGCACACTCAAACATGCTTGTACACATGTAAATGAAGCCTTAAGCAGGCTAATAAGGGATGAGACTATGATAAGCAGAGAACCACTGTTTTTACACACGGTGCCAAGGTAATAATCTGGAAGAATATATTTTGTCTTGGCATTCTTTATATCATAAAGTTCACCTCATTTATGATACAATCTCAGTCAAGTCCTTTAATAACTATGTAGTGCAAAGACTTGCATAATCGGATACAAATTGAATGGATAATTTAGCTAGGATTGTGAAAGAACTGGGACACCCTTGGGAACTCTGAGTAGAGGAACAATGCAGTCCTAATTGTGGGTGTGACCCAATTGTGCAGTGGGAGAGGCTTAAAGAGTTATGATTAACCACTTCAGCCCCGGAAGGATTTCCCACTTTAGGACCAGAGCGCTTTTTGCGATTCGGCACTGCGTCGCTTTAACGGACAATTGCGCAGTCGTGCGACATTGTACCCAAACTAAATGTGCGGCATTTTTTCCCCACAAATAGAGCTTTCTTTTGGTGGTATTTGATCACCTCTGCGTCATTTCTGATCGCCGCTATAAACAAAAGAAGAGCGACAATTTTGCAAAAAAAACCAAATTTCTTACTTTTTGCTAAAATATAAATCCAAAAAAAAAAAAAATATAAAAAAACATTTTTTCCAGAGGTTTTGGCCGATTTAGATTCTTCCTCATATTTTTTGGTAAAAAAAATTGCAATCGGCGTTTATTGATTGGTTTGCGCAAAAGTTGCAGCGTTTACGGACGATGAGAATTCATTTCTGGGGTTTTTATTTTTTTTTATTGTTTACTAGTAATGGCAGTGATCTGCGATTTTTTAGTGGTACTGCGATATTGCAGCGGACATGTCGGACCATTTTGACACTTTTTTGGGACCATTGGCAGTTATACAGCGATCAGTGCTATAAAAATGCACTGATTACTGTGTAAATGCCATTGGCAGTGAAGGGGTTAACCTGCAGGGGGCGCTCTAAGGGTTAACTGTGTTCCCTGGGCGTGTTCTAACTTTGTGTGGGCTGGCCTGGCTGGGGGAAGGGGGTGATCACAGCTTCCATATAGAGGAAGCCTGTGATCACAGCCCTTCCCCCTCTATGAGAACGGAGATCCGTGTTTACTTACACGGACCTCTGTTCTCTCACTGCGGGGGGGGCCATCATGGGTAGCCGGCGGCGATCGAGTCTGCCATACCCGCTCCCTGGCCCCCCACCCGGACACAGTGAGCGCGTCATATGGCGGCGGTTTGCGATAACGAGCCACTCTGTCGCCGTCAGACTGCGGTCGGCGGTCGGCAAGTGGTTAAATAAAATCTGACCCTATTCATTGTATATACAGCCCATACTGTATATGTCACCGTCTTTTTTACCCATCGCCCCTCCAAATAAACTTTAAATACTGTGTCACAGGTGAGAGTCTCACAGACACCTAAATCTCAGCACAATCATTAAAAAGGAAACTCTTTCATTACATAGGGCTATCTGCGCACAGTCTAGAACTTTATTAAAATAGAGTACATGGATTGAGAGTACAGTGCCTTGAAAAAGTATTCATACCCCTTGAAATTTTATACATTTTGTCATGTTACAACCAAAAATGTAAATATATTTAATTGGGATTTTATGTGATAGACAAACTCAAAGTGGCACATAATTGCGAAGTAGAAGGAAAATGATAAACGGTTTTCCAATTTTTTTACAAATATCTCAAAAGTATGGCGTGCATTTGTATTCAGCCCCCCTGAGTCAATACTTTATAGAACCGCCTTTCACTGCAATTACAGCTGCAAGTCTTTTTGGGGATGTCTCTACCAGCTTTGCACATCTAGAGAGTGACATTTTTGCCCATTCTTCTTTGCAAAATTGCTCATGCTCATAACAGCAATTTTCAAGTTGTGCCACAGATTCTCAATTGGATTTAGGTCTGTACTTTGACTGGGCCATTCTAACACATGAATATGCTTTGAGCTAAACTAGGGGTCTCCAAACTTTCTGAACAAAGGGCCAGTTTACTGTCCTTCAGACTTTGAGGACCGGACTGTGGCCAGTGGGAGTAGAAAATTCCCTGGCATCAATGGGAGTAAAGAATGTCCCATCATTGGTATAAGTGGGAGGAATAGCGCCCCATTGTTGGCATTTGGGGAAGAAATAGTACCCCATTATTGGTGTCATTGGGGGGATTAGTGCCCCATCATTGGTATCAGTGGGAAGTATAGGGCCCTGCAGTTGGTGTCAGTGGGAAGAACAGTGTCCCATCATTAGTGTCAGTTTGAAGAATAGTACCTCATTGTTGGGGTCAGTGGTAGGAATAGGGCCCTATTGTTGATATCAGTGACAGAAATTATGCCCCATTGCTGGTGTAGACGTAATAGTGCCTTGTAGCAGTCGGAGGAATAGTGTCTCAAGGGCCTGATATAGGCAAGAAAAGGGCCACATCTGGCCCCCGGGCCACAGTTTGGAGACCACTGATCTAATCCATTCCATTGTAGCTCTGGCTGCAGTGGCGGCTGGTGCTAAACTTTTTGAGGGGAGCGGCAAACAAACCTCCCCAGATCCCCAGGTAGGAATAAAAGTGATCAAAAAGTAAAAATTAAAGGGGAAGTGTAAAAATAAAAAAATTTAAATGAAATAAACAATAAAAAAAAAATGTAAAGCGCCCCCATCCCCACGTGCTCGCACAGAAGCGAAAGTGTACGTAGGTTGCGTCCGCATATGTAAATGACATTCAAACCACACATGTGAGGTATCACCGCGATTGTTAGAGTGAGAGCAATAATTCTAGCACTAGACCTCCTCTGTAACTCTAAACTGGTAGCCTGTAAAAAAAAATGTTAAAGCGTAGCCTATGGAGATTTTTTTTTTTTTTTTTTAACATAAAGTTTATTACAAGTTTTGTAATACAATACAAGAAACAGCAGTGGTACAATCGCTCAGGTACAGGTGAGTCACATTATCTAATCAGGGTAGGTATGAACATTATTTGAAATACAATTTTTTTTTTTTTTTTTTAGAGGTATCCGATGCGAAATTGTAAAAAAAAATGTCCGATGGTCAAATCTCAATGTCTCCTCCAGATCACGATCTTAATAACGAGAGTGAGATTGTTAGCGCCACTATGGAGTGTACACACCAAACTTACAGTAAATGTATACGCCTGCGTTGGATGCATGTGAAAGCGAAGACACGCTCGTGCACCCCTACCCCCGCGAAATGTAAAAAAAAAATAACAAATAAAGTAAATTTAAAAAAATAAAAATGTGAAGGGGAAATTAAAAATGAAAAACT
>BLSH010004555.1:669752-684460 GCA_018402905.1 Glandirana rugosa
TTTTTTTTGCAAAATTGTCGCTCTTCTTTTGTTTATAGCGGCGATCAGAAATGACGCAGCGGTGATCAAATACCACCAAAAGAAAGCTCTATTTGCGGGAAAAAAAGGACGCAAATTTTGCTTGGATACAACATCGCACGACCGCGCAATTGTCAGTTAAAGCGACGCAGTGCCGAATCGCAAAAAGGGCTCCGGTCCTAAAGTGTGAAATCCTTCCGGGGCTGAAGTGGTTAAATAAGCTTCCATAATGCCCAGGAGCCATTTAAAGCCAATTTTACCTTTAAAAAAACAACCACAAACTACCATAAGTTCTCCTTCCCAATCAACTTCAGTGCATTTCCCGAAATGCAAATACTGTGAATGTTATTCATAGCAACCAATAAGATTATTTTAAGAACAAGAAATAAGGTTCTGATTCTTATGGACACAAAATATAGTTCCTCCTTTACAAAGGGCATGGCTCCTATTGAAAGCATGTATGTATTCGAAGACTGTTATCCAACCTTTTCTAACACATGTTTTCTAGTTGACTTTTGTACCTTTTTGAAGTCCTTATTAATAAGAAGAAATGGAAACGAAAAAGGGCATGACTCTCATTACAATTATAGTAAGCAAATGAAAAAAAAAGCATTATTGTAAAATGTTTATCATATTATAAATTAAATTATAAAGAATTAGATACATCCAACGTACGTTTAGATGATTAAATTCCAAACAGAATTCCAAGCGCTTATATACAAAAGAGAATGCAGAGTTATGGTGCTGTGTAAAGACTGCATATTGGAAAATCAAAGCAGGTCACAACTACGAAACTTTAAACAATGTAAACCCAATGAACATAAGAGCTGATGTGTCCTAATAATTACACTTTGTTAGTGAGCAAAAGGAACATTTTTGCCCTCTGAGATCCCCTGTTCCCGAGGACATTATTCTAAATGATAGAAAAGCTTCTGTGCTTCTCAGGCGAACAATGGGGCTCAGAAAAGAGCACTGCTAATATTCCATCAGTAATGTTATTTGAACTGCCCTCTATAGCAGACAGGTCAACCACAGAAAGAAGTGGAAATTTTGTGACTTGATGGGATGTATGTTTGAAGTAACTTGTCCAATTGTTCCGTAATTGTTAAAGTGGAATAAATGAAATTGTGGAATCATTTTCTGCATAGGAAAAATTGATTTAGCACTCTAAATGTAATATAGACGTAGAATATAGAAACAATAAAAAATATTCAGCTAAGCTGTATAACATGCAACCATTGCAGTTATTTGTAATTACAACTTTGGACAGCTAACGTTATATAACTGGTGGATGACTTGTATGGGGAGCAGGAACTTCTGCAACTCAAAGACACTGATACACAAGATGATAAATATGTACTGATTTAGGGAGAGGCATCTGATGGGAAGCATGGTCTGATTTTTTTTGGTTTATGGCAGAAGTTCCAAAACACCTGTGCACCAGGACAGTGTAGACAAAGAGCAGTTACCAGAGAAAAAAATGTGGAGATTAGAAGACAGGGACAGGTGGCTGGAATAAAAAGCCAGTCACATATTACTTCCACTGGAAAATTTACCTCCACCTTTTGTTCTAGTGACAACTGTAACATTTTGGATTTCCCATCACTTTCTGTTTCGGTGATAATGGTCTCTAAGGCTGGACATAGACGGTTCGAATCTGTGTGTGGGCAGGCTGAATGTACCAAGTTGATTGATTGATCAACTTTGGTACAACCAGCCTGCCAGATTTACTTGTGACTGTGTTGATGGGGTTGCAAGAAAAACATTCGCACCATCCATGCCCTGCCTAAGACTAATGGATGGACTCATTGAATCTCACAATCAGGAACATAGACTGCAATAAAGGGTTTTAATCCTTCCATATTTTAAAAATGGCTTTACATACACTTTAAGGCTTCATACACACAGACATTTGTTTATTTTATCTATTTTTGCTAGAAGAGATGCCAGGCGACGTCAGTCTAAAAATGTCAGCGTTTTTTGAGGTTTCTCATTGACGTCAATGAGCGTTTTGTAGCGTTTTTGAGCGTTAGCGTCAACAAGGGTTTTTTTTAAAAAGACATCCCACAACAATTTATTCATTCCCAAATTACCCACAATTCAAATGGAACAGTTATAAAAAATGTTGTAGACCATGTGACAATGCCATTTTGGTTGGAGAGAGAGAGGAGAGAGCATTGCGATTTTGTTGGAGTTTTCTGTCGGTTTTTTGCTTGTCTGTTGCGATTTTTTGGCATGGATCCCATTGTGCAAAAAATCGATCAGGCAATTCTGCTGATTATTTTGCAGAGGATGCGGAGAAGGAGAGAGTTGGAGGAGGAGAGAATCAGCAGAAGACGATACTGGATACATCCTATGGTGTCCCAGCGCCAGTCTGTGGGGTACTACGCCAGTATCTACACACAACTGCGTGTGCACCCAGAGAAGTTCAACAATTTTACACGGATGTCGGTGGCATTGTTCGATCAGCTACTGGAGAAGCTCAGGCCCAGACTGGTGAGGACGGACACTGTGATGCGGCGCTCTGTGTCAGCTGAGGAACGTCTGCTGGTGACACTGCAGTAAGTTTTATTTTATAACAAAGTATACATTAGGGGTGGGGGTAGGGGTTAGCATATAGGGTATAGTCAGGGGTGCATGTTTCCGAATAGGGATTATTGGATAGGGGTTAGGGGATAAAGGTTAAGGTGCATCAAAGGGGTTGGTAGGAATAGATACAATGAATGGATAGTATAGGCTTAGTGCAAGAAAACAAATTCTAATTTCAATTCTAATTTTTTTTTTTTTTTTTTTAATTTTCTTTAGGTTTTTGGCTACAGGGCAAAGTTTCATAACTTTGCACCACTACTTTTTATTAGGCGTGGTAACAGTGTCACAAATCACCAGAGAGACATGTCTGGCTATATGGGAGGAGCTACATGGTGTGGTAATGCCAGAGCCCACAAAGAAATATGGGAATTGGTTGTGGATGCATTTTGGGAAAAACCCAGTTCCCAAATTGCAAAGGGGCCCTGGATGGTAAACACATCAGGGTCAAGAAACCTCCCCACTCTGGATCATCGTATTTTAATTTAAAAAAATACTTTTTGGTGGTCCTCCTAGCATTGGCTGGCGCAAATTTAAAATTTCTGACAGTTGATGTTGGAGCGTATGGCAGCCAAGGCGATGCTCAAATATTCTGGGAGTTGGCTTTTGGACGCAGGCTTCAAGAAGCAAGAATGAACATCGCGCCTAGCAGACCTCTACCGTGCACCGAGGAGCCCAACTTACCACTGGTGATGGTCGCTGATGAGGCCTTTGGACTAGCGGAAAATATAATGAGGCCATACAGTGGTTACAGACTCAGGTACAAAAAAAAAATGTAATTACAGACTCAGCCGAGCACGCCGGGTTGTCGAATGTGCCTTTGGAGTCTGCACTTCAAAATGGAGGGTTTTGCTGACCTGTATGCAGCTGGATGTAGAAAATGCCATCCAAGTTGTGCTGGCATGCTGCGTGCTCCACAACTTAGAACATAGAACCAGAACCCACACCCCAGAGTCAACGTCATCAATTTATGGACTTGAGAGCATCTGCACTTGTTATGACTACAAAACCAATTTGCAACTTTTTTCGTTTCGCCAGATGGAGAGGTTTCCTGGCAAGATGATCATGTCTAAAAAGAATAACCTCTGTCTTCTACATACTTTCAATGAAGCCCATGTTATTCATTTTACTCAATTGTATGTCTTTTTTTCATTTCATTTTATACTAGTGAATTTCATTCTGACCAGGACGCGTGCATGCTAAGGCCAAAAGGAGTCCTTAGCATACGTTTGTACTGGTCAGAATGGAAATTCATTTCCATTCTGACCAGGACACGCGCATGCTAAGGATTCCTTTTGGCCTTAGCATGCGCTTGTCCTGGTTATAATGGAAAGTGCTTTTCATTCTGACCAGGACACACAAATGCTAAGGACTCCTTTTTGCCTTAGCATGCGCGTGTCCAGGTCAGAATGGAAAGTACTAAATAGAAATAAAAAAGAAAGATCAAACATAGTGTTCGTACATCATCAGATAATAAAGACTATCAAGCATAATATCAGTGAATTTTTTTTTTTTATTGCTTATAAATTGTGATATGTGGGGTATCTGGGCTCAGGAGGAGGGTATGGGGATTGGGCACGAGGGTAAGGTTGGACATGAGGATGGGGGAAATTATGAATTTGGTAGGAGGAGGATGGTGGACATTCCGGGAAGTGGGAGAAAGGAGACGGGGTCTGCGGCATAGCTGGCAGGCAAGCACGCTGGGGTATGCTTGGTTGTGGATATGGCTGTGGAGGAGGTGGCTGGTATGAGGAGGGAGGTGCTAGGACTGTTGATGTCCTGGAAGCAATTGGGGGATCCTGTGAGACAGTGCATGGATCCGCTGGTGGTTGACGGCCACTTATTTTGGCCTGGCGAAATGACTTTGCCAGGTCATACATTTGATCCATGCACTGCCTTGACTCTTCTCCCCCCAATTTCCTGCAGTACATGATATAATGTATGGCAGAAGCAGGCGGTAATACTGTTGGGATCCAAAAAAGGATCAATACTCCGCCGCTCCTGCCGTATTTCCTGCAACAGTCCTAACACCTCCTCCTCATTAGGGCCGATGCCACCACTGCTTTGGCCAGTGCTCCCTCGACCACGGCCATGTCCACTCCCATGCCCATGACCTCGGACACTGCCTTGAGCAAGCACCTCCCCATGCTGAGGCACTGCACGCTCCACAGGGACCTGAAAAAGAACAAATAAATAAAAATGAGCAGGTTGATATACAGATAGACAGATATTGCAGTACACAAAGGATGGACAGTTACCTCTGGTATAGGCGCCTCATGAATGTTGACCGCATGGGAAGATGCTTGCGATGGTCCTTCTCCGGGCAGACATGGGGGACATGCTTGCCGCAGCCGATAAGGTCCCCTTCACCTCTTCCTCTTCCACTGCCTCCTCCTGTGTCTCCAAAATGTTTGATGTGGTCCTGCAAATAATGAAGTTAGGTATATTGTCAGTTAATGTACATGCATGAGCAGTAGCCTGCATAGGGGAAAAATAAATGTCGATAGCCATGCACAATTAAAAAAAAAAAAAAAGTGTCATTTTTCAAAAAAAAAAAAAATTACATTTTTTTAAATAAAGTTCAATACACAGTGTTCATAAGTTGATTAATGAACATAACGTACTCTCTGCTTCCACGTGCATAATACTGGCACAGGAATTCTAAATTGTTATGGTGTATGTGTTTTTTTGGGGGGCGCTGGTGCCCCAGATTTGGAGAGTTTATCTTCCTTTGTGAAGTCCCTCCTCACACGGTCTCAGATAGACTTCCACCGCTTCTGGACGATTTTAGCTAAAATAAATGACAGAGAGAAGGGTTAACTTTTTGCTCTTACATACAGCAAACATATGTTTAAAATGACATTATACTCACTGGTCTCTTTTTTTTTCAGTCGGTGACATAGCCTGCTATCCAGGTACGATTCCTTGGCAGAGCTCCTGCCAGCTTCAGATTTGAATGATGGTCGCCATAATTCTGATTGGAGACATCCCAGATTTCGGGGTGCATCTATACCATCTCTATCAGCTCCTGCTGGGACACCTGGCTGGCCATGCTGGAATGCTGCAATACCCACAATTCTACTTGTTGCTGGGACTCTTGGGTAATTTTAGACAGGAATTTCCTGGTTTACATTACCCAATCATGTAGTTACAGCTGCAAAACGCCGGGGCTGTAAAACACCGGTTGAAGCTATTCATGTTGTTAGTGGGCGTTTTTTTTTGTGCCAGTGTCAAAAAACGCTCCGGCGCTGCAGCCTAGGAACACGCTGGTCGTCGGTTCTTAGAAACGCCGACGCCATCTACAGCTACAAAACGCCGGCGTTTTATGGGCTTATTGAATAACATCAGGAGCTGAAAAAAACGCCCAAAGAGCCACGCCATCTTACGCCCGTGTGTATGAGGCCTTACTGGTGAAAGAGACAGCATATCTTCAGACTGCTTGGTGAGTGCTAACCACGATTCAATGGCCTTCAGATGACCCACTACAAAATCTTTTGATACTGCCTATAAAAAGCAGTGATTAATATGTGTGGAACAAGATTCTGCTGCCTTCGCTATTTAATTAACCAAATGGAAATTGTGAGAAAGACAACAATTATCTAAAAAATTTTTTTTTCCCATTAATTTGATTTTACTGGGGATGAACTGAGTTCCTGCTAGAAAAGGCATCACCCTGAGCAGGTTTAAGAGAGATTGTAAATAAACTTGGAAAACTATGTAGGCGCTTTGTAACTGAAGTCTGCAAACTACTAAAGAGAAAAAGTAAGGACAGGAGTTTTCTTTATTACCAACTCATTCAATGCAACTCAACCCAAATTGATATCAGGTGAACTTACTGTACTGTACACCTGATACACATATTAGGTGAAGTTACTATACTCACTTCATGGCTACTTTGCAACAGGCTGATCTATAAAGACTATGCCATCAAATTATGACCTATCTTTTCAAGACAGAGAATATGACATGTGAGAAACACCTATGATTTTATTGGAAAGGTTAAAGTCCATGGCTTGATGCATATTTCTACCTAATGCATGCTATTGTGGCTGCTCAGAACATAGAAGAATACACACATTAGGGAGTGCAGATCAGCCATTATACAATGGTCACCAATTTGGCAGGTCAGCAGGTCCACATTTTTGTTAGAAAAGTAAGAATAATAGAAACTATGGTTCTCTAAGCCATTAGGCAGGGAAGACTATTCTGTCGAACATACAGTATATTACGATTGCATACATGATTATTTCTGTTACAATATACAGTGCCTTGAAAAAGTATTCATACCCACTGAAATTTTCCACATTTTGAACAACTAATATTTGTGCACTCCACAAATTTGGCGTTTATAGAAGAGTGGCAAGAAGAAAGCCATTGTTGAAAGAAAGCCATAAGAAGTCCTGTTTGCAGTTTGCGAGAAGCCATGTGGGGGACACATCAAACATATGGAAGAAGGTGCTCTGGTCAGATGAGACCACATTTGAACTTTTTGGCCTAAAAGCAAAACGCTATGTGTGGCAGAAAACTAACACTGCACATCACCCTGAACCAGTGGCATCACTAAGGTTGGTGTCACCTGGGGCGGTAAAACATGGTGTCACCCCCCATCATTTTCTTCCCATATAACACTGCTTATAATGGCAACAGTAGTGCCGTTAGCAACTATCAAGCAACCAGCAAATTTGAATAACAATATCATATGAAAATAAAGCTCCCCCAGGAAATATCAACCCCCAGGATAAGTGCCATTTTCTGCAATAACAATCCCTAGCATTGCTGTCAGTTTTCATAATAATAATCCCCAGCAGTGGTGTCAGTAGCAGCAATAATAACCCCCCACATCGGTGCAGATTTCTAGAATAAAAACTCCCAGCATCTGTGCCAGAGTACATAATAACCCCCAGGATTGGTGCCATTTTTCATAATAATAACCCCCAGCAATGGTGTAATTTTCCACAATAATAACCTCCAGCATTGGTTCCATTTTCCACAATAATAACAGTTTCCGCAATAATAACCCCCAGTATTGGAGCCATTTTCCGCAATAATAACCCCCAGCATTGGTGCCAGTTTCCACAATAATAACCCCCAGCATTGGTGTCATTTCCCGCAATAATAACCCCCAGCATTGGTGCCAGTTTCCACAATAATAACCCCCAGCATTGGTGTCATTTCTCGCAATAATAACCCCCAGCATTGGTGCTAGTTTATGCAATAATAACCCCTAGCATTGCCCACAGTATTGGTGCCAGATTCAGCAATAATAACCCCCAGCATTGGTGCCATTTTCCGCAATAATAACCCCCAGCATTGCTGCCAGCTTCCGTAGTAATAACCCCCATCATTGGTGCCATTTTCTGCAATCATAACCCCCAGAATTGGTGCCAGTTTACACAATAATAGCCCACAGTACTGGTGCCAGTTTAAGCAATAATAGCCCCCAGCATTGGTACCAGTTTCCACAATAATAACCCCCAGCATTGGTGCCATTTTCCGCAATAATAGCCCCCAGCATTGGTACCAGTTTCTGCAATAATAGCCCCCAGTATTGGTGCCAGTTTCTGCAATAATAACCGCCAGCATTGGTGCCATTTTCCACAATAATAGCTCACAGTATTGGTGCCAGTTTCTTCAATAATAACCCCCCAGCATTGGTGCCAGTTTTGGCAATAATAACCCCCAGCATTGGTGCTATTTTCCGTAATAATAACCCCCAGCATTGGTGCCATTTTCCACAATAATAACCCCTAACATCGGTGCCAGTTTCTGCAATATTAACTTCTAGCATTGGTGCCAGTTTCTCTAATGATCCCCAGCATTTGTGGTCAGTGGCGTTATGCTATTTCAAAACTCTGCAGCATGAAGAAGCTAATTAACACTGCCACTGACCACTAATACAGCACAAAGAGGTTAATTACACTTCCACTGGCAACTACTGCATTAGTTATCCATGGCAGTGTAAAGTAACCTCTTTGTGCTGCATTAGTGACCAGTGTCAATGTTAATTAACCCATTTATGCTGCAATACAAAGGGGTTAATTAACACTGACACTGGTCACTAATGCAGCACAAAGAGGTTAAGTACATTAACCCCTTCATGCTGCACATTACTGGGTAATGGCAGCACTAGTTAATTAACCCCTTCACCCCCAATTAGAAAACCCCTCCACACTCCCCAAAGAGTTAACCAGTCCAGTGCACTGGGAAAGCCGTATGGCTGAGCGACTGCAGCATTACACTGTCACTGTTAAACAACATACAGTATATTTGCCTCTGCTCACTTAACCAAACACTGCAGGAGGCACTCGTGGAGTCTCCCTCGTGGCGCCTCTCTCTCTTCCTGTCCCAGCCTCAGAATGACATCATGTCAGAGGCGGGGATTAGAAATGATCTGTCAGGCAGAGTGGAAGAGAAACGAATGTGTACTAGTGCTGAGTGCAGGAGCACAGGCAGCGTTCCACCACTCGGCACCCCGCCACAGCTCTGCAAGGGCACTGTGCAGCATCTCTTCTTCTTGACTTCGGCGGTGATCTATGCAATTCTCAACCACCATCAGCCAGCGCTGCCTGCACTCTGTTATCCCTGGTCCTGGCCCTGGTGTCACCCCTCTGGCAGGTGTCACCCGGGTGCGGCCCGCACTCCCCGCCCCCCCCCCATAGCAACGCCACTGCCCTGAGCACACCATCCCCAGCATGAAACATGGAGATGGCAGCATCATGTTGTAGGGATGCTTTTCTTCAGCAAGGACAGGGAAGCTGGTCAGAGTTGATAGGAAGATGGATAGAGCCAAATACAGGGCAATCTCAGAAGAAAACCTGTTAAAGACTTGAGACTAGGGTGGAGGTTCACCTTCCAGCAGGATAACGACCCTAAACATACAGCCAGTTTAGATCAAAGCATGTTCATGTGTTAGAATGGCCCAGTCAAAGTCCAGACCTAAATTAATTGAGAATCTGTGGCAAGACTTGAAAATTGCTGTTCACAGATGCTCTCCATCCAATCTGACAGAGCTTGAGTTATTTTGCAGAGAAGAATGGGCAAAAATTTCACTCTCTAGATGTGCAAAGCTGGGAGAGACATCCCCAAAAAGACTTGGAGCTGTAATTGCAGCAAAAAGCGGTTCTACAAAATATTGACTCAGGGGGGCTGAATACAAATGCACGACACACTTTTCAGATATTTATTTGTAAAAAATTTTGAAAATCATTTATAATTTTCCTTCCCCTTCACAATTATGTGCCACTTTGTGTTAGTCTATTACATAAAATCCCAAAAAATATATTTAAGTTTTTGGATGTAACATGACTAAATGTGGAACATTTCAAGGGGTATGAATACTTTTTCAAGGCACTGTATATTCAAACACTCTTTTCTAAGCAATAGTTATTTACCAATTCATCAATATTTAAAAGTTTATAAATAACAGGCTGTAAGTACATTATCAGACACACGTGACGTCTTTCAGGAGACCTGGCAGCCTTGAGAGACCTTTCTACAAGGCCACCTATATTATGGTTTTCTTCAATCTGTTTTTAAATCCTGACACATAGGTCACGGTAAAGACAGGCGAGCTTAGATGTTTTACATACTACAGTTGGGGAAATAAAGGTTTTGCTGAAATGCATTAATTCCTGAAACTGTCTGGGTTGGACATTTGGAGAGATGGTCATGCCCATTATTGTTCTATTATGGTTAGTTCTTTGTTTTTGAGAAGCATTTTTATATAGTAACTGATGTAAATATGTATGTTTGTATGTTACTATACAAATTCTGTTTATTTGGAAGTTTATACACACGTGACAAAACAACAAAACAGTGGGGCTTAGTTACTAAAACTGGAGATTGCAAAATCTGGTGGAGCTGTGCATGGTAGCCAATCAGCTTCTAGCTTCAACTTGTTCAATTAAGCTATGACAAAAAAAAAAAAATGGAAGTTGATTGGCTACCATGCACAGCTGCGCTGGATTTTGCTCTCTCCAGTTTTAGTAAATCAACCCCTGTATTCTTGAACTCACTGCGGCATTATTATCACAGTTATCTTGCATATGTATGTGCTTGGACACACTAAATAAACTTGGAGTTGAAAAAAAAATCACAAAGTTCTGATTATCAAAAGTACATACTCTGTGACATAAATTACATTTCGTTACAATAGATTACATTATAAGCTGACACATGGGGCTTTCTTTATTATGACACATTATATTTGTAACAAAATTTATTAAAAGGCTAGCTTAAAAAAGGGACGTGATTCACAACTCACTGTATGCAATTCATTTTTAAAAATTCTTTATATAGCACCAACATTCGTTGCTTTACAGAAAACACTAAATTGTTTACATAAGTCCCTATCTTGATGTTACTTACAGTCTTTTTGTCCCCACCATAGTCCTATGATATTGCCAATATGAGCAAATGACCAGCTATACCAGTATATTTTCATTGTATGCATTATTATTATTTCATTGAATACAGAGAATATGGAACTGAGACATTGCCAATATTCAATACCATCATACATGCATCCAAAATGTTATAATGCTACCATTTTCTAAAATATATATCAGCACCCCACCCTCAAAAAATCACTATATATCATTTCCAACACCAAAACCCAGGGAGCCAGAGACTCAATAACATTATTAGCCTTTTTAATAGTTTTTGAGCCACTTAAAACTATTCAGTACCTAGTAATAGCACCAGTTCCACCATACACGCTTGCAACCTTATTATATATATTATAATACTATACTAATACTATGCTATAATGCTAGTAAGAATAGGCATCTGAGACATATGATATGTACTTGGTAAGCAAAAAGGAACATATATAGCTCATGATGTCAAATTATGTAATACTTTATTACTGGGTACCAATTGCCTAGACATAATGGCTAAGCATTCTGCAGTGTTACAAATTGAATTATTAGTGCATGTACTTTCCATAATTTGCATATTATTGTACATTTATGTATACAGCATGCTTTGAGGTCAGCTGTGTCATTTGGGGAGAATGAAATCCGACCAACCAGCTAATATGAACAAAGTAATTGCTCTTTGACTTCCTCCAACTATTTTCTCTGAGATTTGTTGGCCAGGAGGTGTCAGCAGAGATCATCATCTATCTTGTTTTAGATTGGCCTGCCATCATTTTATGCCTGTGGTTAGTGTAAATTCTAGTAAACTAACAGTACATATAGGCCTTTTTTTCCAAATGATTTCCCTGAAGTAACGTTTTAGGAGAGCAGATGTATCTTTGGATAATTAATTTCTATGTTAGCAAAGGGCTTGTCATCGAATCCTCTGTTTTTTGTTTATTTGTTTGCTACAGCTTGGTTTGCCATGGCACCAGTCTTTGTCACTCAGCAAGAATATCCTGTTAAAGTGGGATGTTCTGATTGGCTTAGAAATTTGGCAATAACACACCCGCTGTAACTCATCTTCTACAGCAGTCCATTTACAATGCCATCAATGTTCTCACATACCAGACACAACAACTTTTATACTCTGATGACACTGGTGATTGAAGAAAAATAACTGTTTAATTTTTGAAATCACGCAATAAACTTTTAAGCATGAGGCTACCAACAGTCCTTTAAGTAGTATATACTTTATAAATGTTAAGAATATATGCCAGTTTAAGTAACAGGCAACTAAAATAAATCACCTCTTATGGAGACTGCCAAAAATACTTCATTTACAGGATTCCTAGAAGTCAAACAAGCTTATCATAAGGAATCTCATTAGTGAACAGGCTTAGGATCAGCACTCTTCCCTTATGAACTTGGCATAACCGTGTATAGTGTATTTGTGTTAGAATGCACTTATAATTCATGCTTTGGAAAAAGCGCAGTGGCTTAGAGATCTGATAGGTGGTCAACTTCTTTTAGTAGAGCTGAACTGTTCACTGTTTTTTTAAGTTCACAAATAATAAGGTAATAGATTGATTCTGGAATCAATAGGAGTGATTTATTAAAATAAAATAGGCTGTTCACTTAGCAAGGGAAGTTGCACATTGTAAAGAAATTATTCCTGGGTGAATGTAGTGCAATTTAACTTTGAAAACTATACCCAGTTCTGTGCAAGGAAAATACAAAAAAAATGCATTCCCTTGCAAATTGCAACTTCCCTTGCAAAGTGAGCAGTCGAGTATCCTTCATTAACCACTGAAAGACCGGAAGGAATTCCCACATTAGGACCAGAGCACTTTTTGCGATTCGGCACTGCGTCACTTTAACTGACAATTGTGCGGTATTGCGACGTTGTACCCATTTTTTCCCACAAATAGAGCTTTCTTTTGGTGGTATTTGATCACCTCTGTGTCACTTCTGATCACCGCTATTAACAAAATAAGAAATAAAACAATATATATATATATTTTTTAAAACAATATTTTTTACTCTTTGCTATAATACATATCCAAAAAATATATAAAAAAATGAATTTATTCATCAGTTTTGGCCGATATATATAATTCCTCATATATGTGGTAAAAAAAAAATTGCGATCAGCATTTATTGATTAGTTTGCTCAAAAGTTGCCGCATTTACAAACCATGAGAATTAATTTCTGGCGTTTTTACAATTTTTTTTTCACTAGTAATGGCGACGATCTGCGATTTTTATCGGGACTGTGATATTGCAGTGGACATGTCGGGCATTTTTGACACTTTTTTGGGACCAATGACATTTATACAGCGATCAGATATATATATCCACTGATTACTGTGTAAATGTCATTGTCAGTGAAGGGGTTCACTGGCGGTCTAGGCGATCTAGGGGTTAACTGTGTTCCCTAGGCATGTTCTAACTGTGAGGGACTGAGCTGCTAGGGGCATAAGAGATCTAACTGATCCCAGTGACAGGGATCAGTAGATCTCTGTTATACCGCCTGACAGAACGGGGAACTGCTGTGTTTACATCGGTGGTTCCCCATTATTCTTCTCTGCCAGGTCATCACGGGTAGCCAGCGGACATTGAGGCCGCCAGACCTGCGGCCACACTGCTGCAGAGTGCGGCAGGGCACGAGAGCATGCCGGCGGCGGAGCGTCCCCACCCGCTAGCTGCGCACGAGCAAGTCGCCGTTTATAAATGGCAATTCATGCTAAAGTGCCACTCTGCAGCAGTGAATGTACGCGAGGCAGTTGGGAAGAGATTAAATCAACCCCAGTGTGTTTTGGGGTTACAGAAAAATTGGAAAAACCACAGTTGTCCCCCCCGAACATTCATTATTTTTACAGACTTGTAGCTTGGGTCTTCCATACCAACAAAACAAATCCTATCCTTTTAGAACAATCCAAACAATAAATTATGATTCCCAAATACATGGTAATTTATGTGAACACTATAATACAGCTCAATAGCATATCGGGGAAAAAATATGCTACTAAGATACTGTTGGTGTTAATACCAACCTACCTATTTTAGGTTGCTCAACTTCTTGTAATCTGTACCAATATATTTTAAACAGGCATAGAATGACTCAATTCTTATGCAACCAATCTGAATACCACCACATAGGCAAATAAATTACTCATACTGGTGTTGCTAAAGGTCTGTTTTGAACAGGGCTGGTGCAAAGATTTTTGACACCCTAGGCGAAACCTCATTTTGCGGCCCCCTTGGCTCCACCATTGACTCCACCCCTTTTCCCTGCCCAGCCTTATCAGCGCCAATGAATTGCAGCCTGATCAGCGCCAATCAAATGCAGCCTCACCAGCACCCATCAAATACAGCTTCACCAACGCCAATCAATACAGCCTCACCTGTGCCCATCAAATACAGCTTCACCAGTGCCAATCAATACAGCCTCACCTATGCCAATCAAATACAGCTTCACCAGCGCCAATCAATACAGCCTCACCTGTGCCCATCAAATACAGCTTCACCAGTGCCAATCAATACAGCCTCACCTGTGCCCATCAAATACAGCCCGTGTCTACTTCGACATAACTAACCACAACCACCCCGACATAAACTACCCGTGTCCACTCCGACATAACTAACCACAACCACCCCGACATAAACTACCCGTGTCCACTCCGACATAACTAACCGTGACCACTTCGACATAAACTACCCGTGTCCACTCCGACATAACTAACC
>BLSH010004555.1:684662-697242 GCA_018402905.1 Glandirana rugosa
AAACGTTTACATATATCTTTACCACTGACTAGACGGTTTATGGGGGGGGGGGGGCGGAGTGGTTGAGGCGGGGGGGGGGGGGTATTTGGCAGATCAGTCACCATTTCTATATACATTTGCAAATGGCATGTGATAATACAATCTCATTATCTCAGTCAGACAGTGTCAGTTTTACATGAATCAATGCAGAGCAGCCAGTGACAGATCAACAGTGCCCAGGCGCCCCTAGGTGGCAGTGCACCCTAGGCGGCCGCCTACTCCGCCTAGTGGTAGAGCCGGCCCTGGTTTTGAACGGGCTTCAGCTTGTATAAGAGCAGTATGAACAGCAAGCTTTGACAATTATTTACAGAGTTTTCTGCAAGCTTTAGGCTACTTTCACAATGAAGCGGTAGCCGCGGCCCTGGTAAAACCCTGCTAGTTTTAGCGGAGTTTTACCAGCGATATGGCTCCGCTATGCATGCGGGAGCGTGGTGCTTTTAATCCCCCACAAGGGGTTAAAACAGGGTTAAAAGTGCCGGAGCTCTGCGCTACCGAGGCAGTGTGCAGCCGCTTCGGAAGCGCTTGCCATTCATTTCAATGGCAGGGGCGGTAGAGGAGCGTTATATACACCGCTCCCCTCACCGCCCCAAAGATGCTGCTAGCAGGACTTTTTGTAATGTCCCACAAGCGCACCGCCCCATTGTGAAAGCACTCAGGGCTTTCACATTGGGATGGATTGGGGGGGATTTTTGAGGCGCTTTACAGATGCTATTTTTAGCTAAATAGCATCTGTAAAGCGCCTCAGTGTGAAAGCAGCCTTACTGAAGCCTTTAAAGTACTATTCAGCTCCTGTTTGTAAACGTTGAACGTGCCACTTTGAACAAGCTTCTAGCAGGCTTCAGCGCTTCTTGAAGCTTGTTGAAAGCCTTCTGAAGCCTGCTTGCTGCTTTGTTAAAGTGGCAGTCAGTACTCCCATTAGGATTTGTGTTCAACATTTACAAACTGGAGTTGAATGGTACATTCAAAGCTTCAACAAAGCTTGCTGAAAGCTCTGCAAATGCTTTTTCAAAGCTTGCTGTTTACACTGCTGTTTAAGTTGTTCTTTTCATGGGAATGCTCCAAGCAGCTTAGTGAATGTTTGGTGCTTAGTGAAGTTCTGGTAACTACCATCATCCAATTACGTTCAAGTAAAAATGCTGTTCTTTTTTCATTGCACATGATTGGTATTCTTTGCAAAGCAACATTTCACCATATTCACTAAGCTCTGGAGCAAATTCAATGCAAGCTTCAACTTCCATTGCAAAGTGCAACCTCATTTGCAGATGGAACAGCCTATTTACCTTTAGTAAATCAACTCTACAGTCTTGGAATGTAGGCAAACATAATTTTTTTTTCCATTTTGGATAGAGTAAGGGAGGGTTCTAATCCAGAGGACTAGTTTTTTTTGGCATCTGTGTACCATCTGTGATTTCCCTTCACTTCTTGCTCCATAGCCAAAACAGGAAGTGAAAGGAAATCCCTCCAAATCCTGGCATGTCACCAGAACCAAGAGTCCTCATGGAAGATTTCCCCATTATTACTGTTCTGGTGTCATCCCAAAATTTGGGATTTTCTTTTACTTTTACGTTCAGTGATAACAGTAAACAGGACAAACAGAGATGGTGAATCCCATTCAGCAATAAAAACTGACAGGTGTTCTAAACCCTCTCTACTGTAGTTAGTTAGTAAAACTCCTTGGAAAAAATAGTTAAACTTGCAGTGGGCCCCCCTCACCACTGCAAGAGCTAACTGCTTGTTTTGCTTAGGGGATAATGAATAACATGATATACTTACCTTATTCCTCACTCTCTCAGTTATCACTCTCGATACGGTCCGATGTTCTGGAATGTGAGGGGGGTCCTCTGGATTTTCTGTGTCCTCTCGTGAAAATGCAGGACTGCTGGTCCTACATAGTACAGGATGATATCAGAAAGCTGTAACTTGCCTAGCATTAAAGGGTTTTAGGGGGCTCTGCCCCCCCACCCCAAAGCACCTTGTCCCCCTATTGATGGGGACAAGGGCCTCTTTCCCACAACCCTGTCCGGTGGTTGTGGGGGTCTGCGGGTGGGGGGCTTATCAGATCCCAGCCCCCTCCCATAGAATGAGTATGGGGTACATTGTACCCCTATCTATTCACCAAAAAAAGTAGTGTAGTGTGACAAAAGACAAGAAACAGTTTTTGACAAGTCCTTTATTAAAAATGTCTTCTTCCTCCATCTTCTTCTTCCCCTGCTTCTTCCTCCGGTCTTCTTCTTCTTTCTCCGGTCGTCTTCTTCTTTTGATGGTCTTCTTTGTCCGGTGTTCTTCTTCCTCCACTGCCGCTGACCCATTGAAAATAAAAAAAGATCCTTCTCCGACGTTGCATCTCACCAATCTGTCCGCTCCGATGTCAGACATTTCTTATATAACTATGTGGCGTGGCCATCGGATGGCATCACCCAGAGACCTCACCCCTTGTGATGTCACGAGGTCTCTGAATGATGTCATCAGCCTCATAGTTATATATGAAAAGGACAGATCGGCAGGGCCCAGTGAAGGAGGAGTGTCTTTTTTTATTATCAGTGGGTCGTATCTGGCCACGTTCCAAGGCAGTACACCTGGTACTCCAAAGACCGGAGTATGTTACCCCTGTTGAAGTCCTGGTGTACGAAACGCGTCGGATGAGGCAGGCCTGTTCATCTAGCACTACGCTCTATCGTTACTTGATTGGAATTCCATATTGTTTGTCTTTTGGTTTTATCATGTAAGTGAGATTCTTTTTAATAAACCTATACTGGTCAACAGTACTACACTATGTAGAGTTTTATATTTTTACTGAGGCAAGTTGAGACCGTGGTTGGAATTATCCCTCATACCTTGGAACCTGTCTGTGGAGTACCGGGTGTACTGCCTTGGAACGTGGCCGGATACAGAGATGCCATCATTGGTGTGCTGAGGCCCATTGGATACTCTCTTGATGTTCACTACTTATGCGCATACACGTCTTAGATCTGGTAAGAGTACTCCTACATTAGTGGTGAAGGTGCACAGTGCATGCGGCTGTATCATTGCCTATTGGAAACATCATCCACACTATTTGTGTCACTAATGGTGAAGGACTTTATATGAACTTCATTCATTTTTTAACACGGACTCACTCAATTCATCTATTTACATTTTCATATGTGTATATGTATTTTTCACAGATTGTAGACAGACTGTGGTGGCTTCCCTAGTCTGTCTTCTTACTGTATTAGCGCTGCACTTTTGATTTCACAGGTTGTAAGAGTGCCATTGATTTTCTGTATTGTTTTCAGGTGGTAGTTTTTTTTTAATTCAGATTTTATTTCAATTTTTTTATAAACACATAAACATACACACAAAAGACATAAAGAGCATATCTCAAGGAATCATATCAAGCCAAAAACAACCACAAAAAAAAACAAACCACACCGTAAGGGCTCTTTCACATGGGCAGTGTGCCCCACGGACTACGCTTTGCTCAGCGGGGCATCAATCCATTGATCTCCGCTTAGTAGGCAGATGACAGGTCTGTCTCTGCTCGCTGTGCAGAGACGGATCTGTCAGCCCCACTCTCCTCTATGGGGGGATCCCATCTGATCCAATCCTCCAGGCGGATGGAAAATAGGGTCACCATCGGTTTGGATTTCACGGACAGGATCGGATCGGATATCAGCGGGTGTCAGCGGACATATCACCGCTGACATCTGCCGCTACATAGAGGTAAATGGAGCGACTGATCAGGTCTGCATGAAAAACTGATAGGCGGACCTGTGTGAAAGGGCCTTATAATAATCAGCAATCCCCAAACATTGCAGATGGCACCTATTTTTAACAATACACATGTATCTAAACACTCCTAAACTCTAGCTCGATACTGAACTCATGTGGTCTAGCCAAGGTGATACAACCTAGCTGAGATGAGTGTATCAAAAATGGGAAAAGTAACTGTAACTTTTTGGCTAGTAGTTCAGACAGAGTTTTATAGTTAGGTTTAAAATAGTAAATTGTTCTGTACAATTATATATAGATTTTCCTTTCTTCACCACATCATTCTACCCCCTGATCTTCTATTTTTTTCTTATTCTCTTGTCTTACCTTCTGCTTTAATATTGAAAAGAAATACTTCATGGGCCTGAAAAATAATACATGGTCCTGAAGGCCATATCGGGCTATAATATAGGCTGCAGTTTTATGGAAATAACCCAATATGGGTATTACCATAAACATTTCCTAATTCCTTATAATTAGGAAACTGCAGCAAAATTGTGTCTCCATTTGCATTTTTGTGAAATTTCACCAAGGGAGACATTCTGTTCTTTAATTGAAGATGTTACCCAAACATACCTCAGAAAACAGTGGCTTTGTGAGTGGAAAATATTTCTTTCCCATTTCTCCTTCCTTTTCCACCTCTCCTTCCTTTTGAATAATGTTCATGTTAGAAATGTTAACAAATGATGCACTGTGTTCTGCTGATGTTCCATTTTTTTTCTTGTTTATATATCTGGAAAAAAGTAATAAAGGCACATAAAAAGATTGAAAAGAAACCTGCATTTGTTGACAGCAGGCATCAGTCATACATTTTTTTTAACTGTTAAAATATCTTAAAGGAAAACCATAATGTAAATTCAGTAGGTGTGTGCAGTGAGGGAAAAAGTATTTGATCCCTTGCTGATTTTGTATGTTTGCCCACTGAAAAAGAAATGATCAGTCTATAATTTTAATTGTAAGTTTATTTTAACAGTGAGAGACAGAATAACAAAAAATCCAGAAAAACACATTTCAAAAAAGTTATAAATTGATTTGCACTTTAATGAGTGAAATAAATATTTGACCCCTTCGCAAAACATGACTTAGTACTTGGTGGCGAAAGCCTTGTTGACAATCACAGAGGTCAGATATTACTTAGTTGGCCACCAGGTTTGCCCACAACTCAGGAGATATTTTGTCCCACTCCTCTTGGCAGATCCTCTCCAAGTCATTAAGGTTTTGAGGCTGATGTTTGGTAACTTGAACCTTAAGCTCCCTCCACATATTTTCCATGGGGTCAAGATCTGGAGACTGGCTAGGCCACTCCAGGACTTTAATGTGCTTCTTCTTGAGCAACTCCTTTGTTGCCTTGGCTGTGTGTTTTGGGTCATTATCATGCTGAAATACCCATCCACAACCCATTTTCAATGCCCTGGCTGAGGGAAGGAGGTTCTCACCCAAGATTTGATGGTACATAGCCCCATCCAGTGTCCCTTTGATAAAGTGAAGTTGTCATGTCCCCTTAGCAGAAAAACATCCCCAAAGCATAATGTATCCACCTCCATGTTTGACGGTGGGGATGGTGTTCTTGGGGTCATAGGCAGCATTCCTCCTCCTCCAAACATGGTGAGTTGAGTTGATGCCAAAGAGCTTGATTTCAGTCTCATCTGTCCACAACGCTTTTACCCAGTTCTCCTCTGAATCATTCAGATGTTCATTAGCAAACTTCATACGGGCCTGTACATGTGCTTTCTTGAGCAGGGAGACCTTGCGGGTGCTGCAGGATTTCAGTCCTTCACGGCGAAGTGTGTTACCAATTGTTTTCTTGGGGACTATGATCCCAGCTGCCGTGAGATCATTGACAAGATTCTCCCGTGTAGTTCTGGGATGATTCCTCACCTTTCTCATGATCATTGAAACTCCATGAGGTGAAATCTTGCATTGAGCCCCAGACTGAGCGAGATTGACAGTTATTTTATGTTTCTTCCATTTGCAAATAATCACACCAACTGCTTGGTGATGTTCTTGTAGCCAATTCCAGCCTTGGGTAGGTCTACAATCTTGTCCCTGACACCCTTGGACAGCTCTTTGGTCTTGGCCATGGTGGAGAGATTGGAATCTGATTGATTGTTTCTGTGGACAGGTGCCTTTTTTTTATACGGGTAACAAGCTGATTAGGAGCACTCCCTTTAAGAGAGTGCTCCTAATCTCAGCTCGTTAGCTGTATAGAAGACACCTGGGAGCCAGACATCTTGCTGATTGATAGGGGATCAAATACTTATTTCACTCATTAAAATGCAAATCAATTTATAACTTTTTTGAAATGCGTTTTTCTGGATATTTTTGTTGTTATTCAGTCTCTCACTGTTAAAATAAACCTACCATTAAAATTATAGACTGATCATTTCTTTGTCAGTGGGCAAACGTATAAAATCAGCAGGGGATCAAATACTTTTTTCCCTCACTGAGCTATTATTGTAACATATTGCACCCATTTACATGGCTTTCTGTATCATGTTTTGATTTCATTTTTTATTTACCATGCAGATTTGTAAATGCTCCCTCTAGTGGGCATCTGTATATCAATGAATGCAATTCTTTGCATACTGACTGATTGATACACTCTATATATGTATATATATATATATATATATATATATATATATATATATATATAAATATATACACATATATATACATATATTATATATATATATATATATATATATATATATTTGTATAACATTATAATATGCTGGCCGAGTACCCAGCTTAAGCTTGTAATATGGTCTAATGAGTGCTTTGTGGCTATGCTTAGTAAACGAAAATAAAATAAAAAGTTACCAAGGCAACTTTCTGTGAGTAAAGAACTGTATGCGAGACCCTAGTAACTTCTAGACCAATGAAGAATATGAGACATTATCTAGCTTATGATTGGTTGCCGACAACTGAGTTTATTGCAGGCGTCCTTTTTGTGAACTTAACTGCTGTAAATTTCCATGGCACCACGCGTTACCTGCTAGATGGACCTTCTACAGCCAACCTTTTGTCCACTAAAGGATTCTTTATTCCCTTGGATGATGCTCTGGGTGAATAACATGATGGGAAGGCCTCATGTTTGCCAATAACAAGTGTGGAATCTACTGTATCTTAGCTGCCTATTGTCTGGCAGGATGGAAAGATTTTATGGTTCTGATGGGCGTCATGAGGTGGAATAGAAGTCCCAGTGTGTTTTTCTGCTGTGCTGCTGCTGGCAACGATGCAGACACTGGATTCTATCACAGGCCCCCGTACAAAGGGAATGAAAAGTGTCTATGCAATGGGGACTCTGAGAGGCAGCAGTATGAAGTAAGGCCCTCTGTTCCCAGTGAATAAGGATTTCCTTAACCCACACAGTGAAAAACGGCCTGCATTCAGCCCTGGAAAAAACAGGCTGGGATTCCATTTCTGCTGTTACGTCAATTTCTCTTTGACCATTGTACAGTTTAAGAAATTAATGATCAATATGGAACAGAAAGTTCATTGTTTTCCAGCTGCTGTGATGCTCTCTGTTGGTTCCTAAGCTTTGAAAGACACTGTTGTTCTGACTGTTCTCTATTATATTAATTAACTTTTTCCTGTAGATTTTTATGCCTTTAAAAGTATATGCATCCTTTTTTACGGAGCCAGCATTTTGTATCAGGAACACTTCCTCAATCAGAACACAGAATGTTCCAAAACTTCAATCCATGGAATTTACTTCAATTGTTGGGTCCCGGTTGTTTGGATTGGTGTGATCATTATACATTGCTTGTTTCCTGGATGGCAGCATAAATAAGCAATTCTTTCTGTTGTGCCGGTCAACATAGTAATTCATTTAGCCAAAATTATTAAACGTTGTTAACAAAGGCCGTTTAGCAAGGCGTAAATGATCAAAAAAACACTTTGCATGATCTACGAATTTCCGTTCAAGTTATAATTATTTATTTCTGAACTCTTCTAAAAAGGGTTATAAAATATGAATTATAAACAACCATTGTTTTTAATACACTTTGATCTTAAACAATGTTGGGCCATCTTAAAGCACTACATGTTACAGATGGAATTATCCTTAAAGAGTCAGGGCATATGTGATGGCCACTCTTATACCATATGTTGCAATTAATGTCTGAAGTCGATAGGTTACCAACCAACACCACCCACACCACGGTATATATACCAGGTGTTACTAATGATCAATACTATTTCACTGTATTTTGATATGACTCAGCACGTGTATATGTACCAATAAGCACGATATTATATATTGATTTTCCTTGCATTTCTGTATAGCCGCGTGTTTCATTTAAAGTCCCAAATTTCCCCTCTCTTTTGCATTGTGGCAGGGATGGAGACATATGACATTACCCAGTCACTGCCTCATTTAAAGTGCCACCTACCCCCCCCCCCCTTTCTTAAGTAGATTTTGGAATCCTACCCACTGTGCTATTGTATTCTGACAGCGAGCACTCCTCCGCTGTCAGAATACACTGATCAGCATTGCAACTGATTGGCTGCAGGTGCTTATTGAACAAAAATCTACCAATAGTCCCGTTCAAGAGTAGTCGAGCATTAGATTGACTTCTCTCTAATGGAAATGGCCGTAGATGGATAGAAATGCGGCCAGTCTCTGCTGAACCAGCTGAATTTTGATAGATCTAATGCCAGCTTTACTGAAAGCATACCAATTCTGGTCTGTCTGATTACAAACAATTGACTACCTGCAATTTCAAATGATGTAAAACACCCTCTATTCTCCAGGCTGCTTAGGTTAGGTTTTAAGATGAGAGAGAAGACTCTTTTTTTTTTTTTTTTGCATTAGCATTTGTCATGCTTATATGTACCATATTGCTTCATTAAAAATGTTTTTTTTAAATGATAATAAAATAAAATGATAATACATTTTTTTAATGATAGATCCACTTTAAAAGGAAGAATTATCAAAAGTAGTGGATCATTTATATCTTCTTGTAACCTTTTTTTGTACCAGTATCCTACCACTGAAACATAGTACTATAGATCATTATTGTAAATAAAAGAAACTAATATATGATAAAGCTGCATTTTTTGTATATTTTGAAAAATTAAGTGCTTTCTAACAGCAATTTGTATTTTCTAACTTTTCTTCACTGCTACTGTACAAACCATTTAGAATAATCATTTGGCATTTAATCCTCTTCTAGGCTATCTATTTTAAAGATAATATATTTCATTTAACTAACATTTATGGATTCTATGTAGTCATTAACAGTATAAAAAATATACCGCAAACAGAACACATAGCTAACCCATGATACATTATCTGATACTAGCACAATGCAAGCAATCACATTTTTTTAATATGGGTGAGATATGAAAAACAGAAAAGAGATACTGTGTGAGATGTGAAAGTCCAGTGGTGGGTAGGGTTAAGATAATACAAATGCTGAATTTCTGTTTAGTGCCACTAAGTGTTTTGTTTTCTGTGTGGGTAGTGAGAACCTCCCACTTACAAGGAAAGAATGTGACAGGGTGATTCCTGTTGCACGCAATGATTTTGCTTCTTCACTTGATCACTTCATACTTTATCACCAATATAGCTTTGTTCACGTGTGTGGCTAGAATGCGGTAAAACCAGGGTTCAGCTTCAGTTTTACCATCCCCCAAGTATCCACCTGAAAAAAAAAAATAAACTGCATTCGGTGAACACGGCCAATGCAAGTATATGGGACCATACCACAACCACCCCAACCATCCCACAACCGCGTACAATGCATGTGATTGCAGCACAGTAGCGCAGCATTTACAGCGAGGCAACATAATGCCACCTGACTGCCAGTAAAATGCCTTCTGAAGAGTGATCATGTGAACGAACCCTAAGATCATTGTAGCAAAGTTGTCACATGAAAAGATATAATAAAATACTTACAAAAATGTAAGTGGTGTACTCACTTGTGAGATACTGTATATATATATATATATATATATATACAGTAAGTGGAAATGTCCAAATTGGGCCCAATTAGCCATTTTCCCTCCCCGGTGTCATCTGACTTGTTAGTGTTACAAGGTCTCAGGTGTGAATGGGGAGCAGGTGTGTTAAATTTGGTGTTATCGTTCTCACTCTCTCATACTGGTCACTGGAGGTTCAACATGATACCTCATGGCAAAGAACTCTCTGGGGATGTGAACATGTGAATGAACCCTAAGATCTGCCATGTATTGTTGGGGGTGATACAGGGAAAAGAAATGCATTAAAGTAATACAAAGGGCAAAATAAATAATGTCATATATGCTGCAGTGTCTACCCAGCATGAACACAGCTGTTTTTATTTTTCTGAATCCCCTGTCATATAGATTTATCCTGCTGGTATAAGGGCCAGTTCACACTGCAGAGATGCGGGAACCCTGCGAATCCACTACGGGTTCCCACATCGCATGTCTCCGGGTGGCAGTTCTCACTGCCATATTCGAACTGTGTAATTGACACCCCCAAATCAGTTCGCATATCGCACTGCAAACTTGCACAGGAATCGGATCGCATGGTGTGAACCACCATGCGATACGATTCTGACCCTGCAAAAAAAAAGGGTCCTGTGCAAGTTTGCTCTGATTGCGATGCAAATTCAGACATAAAATCTCTATGGCTGAATTTGCATCGCATATGACTCACATTGCAGTGCGGTGCGAATCACATCTGATCTCTGAGATTGGAGCAGTGTGAATCGGCCCTATCTGTTATTCTTCCGCGTCTGCGAAAGAGTGACAGGGCTGTTGGTCCTGTTAGTTCTGAAATCACAAAGCAGCACTGTAACCCTGTACACAGGGTTGTCATGGATGGAGATTAAGTTTTAAATGGACTTTAAGTAAGAGACAGATAAAAGAAAGCCTAACTTCAGGTAACATCTTTTAACTTCTTGACGCCAGCCGTACGCATATATATGCAGCCCTGTTAAAACAACTTTCAGTGCTGAAAGCGCGCTCCCTGTAGGCTCCCAGCATGATAGCCAGCGGGGATCGGTAAACTCCTAATGTATATATTACATGCGATTGGTTGCTTTCCAATCATGTGACTGCTGTGATAGCCAAACACAGTGGTCACATGACCCAAATACTTGCCTCAGCCTTCCGGTTTTTAGAACTGTTAAAGGGCTGGGATGTGGTTGGCACAAAGGAGTTAAAGATGAATTCCAGGTATGGCAATTTTTACACTCTAGCCTGAACCAATATACAGTTGTATTCAAAAGTTTAGGAACCCTTGACAATTTCCATGATTGTCATTTATAAATATTTGGGTGTTTGGATCAGCAATTTCATTTTGATCCATCAGATAACTGAAGGACACAGTAATATTTCAGTAGTGAAATGAGGTTTATTGGATTAACAGAAAATGGGCAATATGCATCAAAACAAAATTAGACAGGTGCATAAATTTGGGCACCCCAACAGAAAAATCACATCAATATTTAGTAGAGCCTCCTTTAGCAGAAATAACAGCCTCTAGTCGCTTCCTATAGCCTGTAATGAGTGTCTGGATTCTGGATGAATGTATTTTGGACCATTCCTCCTTACAAAATATCTCCAGTTCAGTTAGGTTCGATGGTTGCAGAGCATGGACAGCCCGCTTCAAAATCACCCCACAGATGTTCAATGATATTCAGGTCTGAGGACTGGGATGGCCATTCCAGAACATTGTACTTGTTCCTCTGCATAAATGCCTGAGTAGATTTTGAGCAGTGTTTTGGATCGTTGTCTTCTTGAAATATCCAGCCCCGGCGTAACTTCAACTTTGTGACTGATTCCTCAACATTATTCTCAAGAATCTGCTGATATTGAGTGGAATCCATGCAACCTTCAACTTTAACCAGATTCCCAGTACCGGCACTGACGACACAGCCCCACAGCATGATGGAACCTCCACCAAATTTTACTGTGGGTAGCAAGTGTTTTTCTTGGAATGCTGTGTTCTTTTGCCGCCATGCATAACGCCCCTTGTTATGACCAAATAACTCAATCTTTGTTTCATCAGTCTACAGCACCTTATTCCAAAATGAAGCTGGTTTGTCCAAATGTGCGCTTGCATACCTCAAACGACTCCGTTTGTGTCGTGTGTGCAGAAAAGGGCTTCTTTCCCATCACTCTCCCATACAGCTTCTCCCTGTGCAAAGTGCACTGAATTGTTGAAAAATGCAGTGACACCATCTGCAGCAAGTTGATGTTGCAGGTCTTTGGAGGTGGTCTGTGGGCTGTTTTTGACTGTCTCACCATCCTTCGCCTTTGCCTCTCCAATATTTTATGTGGCCTGCCACTTCTGGCCTTAACAAGAACTGTGCCTGTGGTCTTCCATATCCTCACTATGTTCCTCACCATGGACACTGACAGATTATATCTCTGCGATAACTTTTTGTAGCCTTCCCCTAAACCATAATGTAGAACAATCTTTGTTTTCAGGTCATTTGAGAGTTGTTTTGAGGCCCTCATGTTGCCACTCTTCAGAGGAGAGTCAAAGAGAACAACAACTTGCAATTGGCCACCTTAAATACCTTTTCTCATGATTGGATGCACCTGTCTATGAGGTTCAAGGCTTAATGGGCTCACCAAATTAATTGAGTGTTCCAATTAATCAGTGCTAAGTAGTTACAGGTATTTAAATGAACAAAATGACAAGGGTGCCAACATTTGTGCACCTGTCTAATTTTGTTTTGATGCACATTGCACATTTTCTGTTAATCCAATAAACATCATTTCACTACTGAAATATTACTGTGTCCTTCGGTTATTTGATAGATCAAAATGAAATTGCTGATCCAAACAC
>BLSH010004555.1:714310-728525 GCA_018402905.1 Glandirana rugosa
GGAGTGGGGTGTGTATGGGGGTGGGTAGTATGTGCAGGGAGAGGAGTGGGGTGTGGTTGGTGGTGGGTAGTATGTGCAGGAGAGGAGTGAGGCGTGTATGGGGGTGGGTAGTATGTGCAGGGAGAGGGGTATGGAGTGTATGGAGGTGGGTAGTATGTGCAGGAGAGGAGTGTGGAGTGTATGGGGATGGGTAATATGTGCAGGGAGAGGGTTATGGAGTGTATGGAGGTGGGTAGTATGTGCAGATGAGGAGTGTGGAGTGTACAGTGGTGGGTATTATGTTCAGGAGTGTATCAGTAGGGTAGTGGACGTTGTCAGTAGTTCTTTATTTTATTTTTTTTTAATTTTTACAATTTTTTTTTATTTTTTTTTCCTTTTTTCAAAAAAAAAAATTGGCGCCCAGTGGATGGTGTCAGTAGAGCAATGGACAGTGTCAGAATGTGTTTATTTTTATTATTTTTTTCACAATTTTATTTTTTAAAATTCATTTTTGTATAATTTTGTATTTTGCAACCATATGGAGGGGGGGGGGGGATTTGGACAGTGTCAGTAGGGCAGTGGACGGTGTCAATAGTTTATTTGTTTTATTATATTATTATCAATAAGTTTTTACAATTTTTTTTAGATATTTCTTTTAATATTCTTTTTTACGGTTCTTCTGCGGAAGGGGGTGGGGGGTGGGTATGAGGCAGAGGACGGTGTCAGTAGGGCAGATGTTGGTGTCAGTAGAGCAGTGGATGGTGTCAGTTTTTTATTTTAATGTATTTATTTTTTTTACAATATAATGCTTTAAATTTTTTTTTGGGGGGGGGGGGGGGGTTGGGGCAGTGGACAGTGTCGGCACGGCAGGGCGGGGCGGTGGTGTCAGTATTTTTTTAAATTTTATTTCTTTACAATGATATTTTTAATATTTTTTTTTACATTTTTTTTTTTTTTTTAATCAGCATTGAACATGAATGGACAGTGGCTCCCGTCCATTCATAAACTGAAGCAGAGTGACACACAGGTTACTCTGCTCAGTTACAGGACAGGAGAGCGATCGGTAACGAATGCTCTCAATGTCCAATTCAGACAAGAAAGGCCAGTAAATTACATATTTACGGGACCTTTCCTCCGCTCTCAATCCTGACAGATCCCCCTGACAGCCGGCGAGAGAGGAGAGGAGGGAGCCGGCTGTGGGGGGACAGGCGGCGGAGGAGGACACAGTGGCTGGGGAAGAAAGGGGGGCTGAGAAGGAGAACGGGGGAGTGGAGGAGTGGAGAAGGAGAATGGGGGAGCGGAGGAGGTGAGCAGGGGAAGGGAGAACTGGAAGGAGGACACAGTGGCTGGGGAAGAACGTGGGAGCGGAGGAGGAGGTGAACGGGGAGCGGGGGAGAGAACACAGGGAGCGAAGCAGGAGGAAGACACGAACAGCCTGGGAGGATGGAGGGGGGACAGCAGTAAGCACTGATAGCCGCGGGAGGGAGAGGAGGAGAAGCAGCTGTCAAGCAGGGAGATCGGTGCTTACAGCCGTCGCATCGATCATCCCCGGCTATCGAGGGACAATCATCCATGTGTGCAGGGTGGGTCACAGTGGGCCCCCCCACTCGGGGGCCCGTGTGCAGTGCACACTCTGCACCCATGGATGATATGCCACTGATGTCAATTGTATTTTGTAAATCTAGGAAATATGATGAATCTCATTTATCTCCAGTATATACAGTTGTGCTCATAAGTTTACATACCCTGGCAGAATTTATGATTTCTTGGCCATTTTTCAGAGAATAAGAATGATAACACAAAAACATTTCTTTCACTCATGGTTAGTGTTTGGCTGAAGCCATTTGTTATTAATCAACTGTGTTTAATCTTTTTAAATCATAATGACAACAGAAACTACCCAAATGACCCTGATCAAAAGTTTACAGTTATTGATAGCATTTATTGCTCCCTGTAACATCAATGACAGCTTGAAGTCTTTTGTGGTATTTGTGGACGAGGCTCTTTATCTTCTCAGATGGCAAAAAGCCTCCAGTTCCTGGAAATTCATGGGTTGTCTTCAATGAACTGCATGTTTGAGATCTCCCCAGAGTGGCTCAATGATATTGAGGTCAGGAGACTGAGATGGCCACTCCAGAACCTTCACTTTATTCTGCTGTAGGTCGACTTGGACTTGTGTTTTGGATCATTGTCATGTTGGAATGTCCAAGTATGTCCCATGCTCAGCTTCCTGCTTGATGAATGCAAATGTTCCTCCAGTATTTTTTCATCTTTCCATCAATGTTGACCAAATTTCCTGTGCCTTTGTAGCTCACACATCCCTAAAACATCAGCGATCCACCTCCGTGTTTCACAGTAGGAATGGTGTACCTTTCATCATAGGCCTTGTTGACTCCTCTCCAAATGTAGCATTTATGGTTGTGGCCAAAAAGCTTAATTTTGGTCTCATCACTCCAAATGATTTTAGGCCAGAAAGTTTGAGGCTTGTCTCTGTGCTGTTTGGCATATTGTAAGCTTTGTGGAATTTGTGTAGTAATGGCTTTCTTCTGGCGACTCGACCATCCAGTCCATCTTTCTTTAAGTGCCTCCTTATTGTACATCTTGAAACAGCCACACCACATGTTTTCAGAGAGTCCTGTATTTCAACTGAAGTTATTTGTGGGTTTTTCTTTGTATCCCGAACAATTTTCCTGGCAGTTGTGGCTGAAATTTTAGTTGGTCTGCCTGACCGTGGTTTGGTTTCAATGGAACCCCTTATTTTTCCACTTCTTGATTAGAGTTTGAACACTGCTGATTGGCATTCTCAATTCCTTGGATATCTTTTTATATCCCTTTCCTGTTTTATACAGTTAAACTACCTTTTCCCACAGATCATTTGACAATTCTTTTGCTTTCCCCATGACCCAGAATCGTCAGTGCAGCACTGGATGAAAGATGCAAGGGTCTGTCAAGTATTCAAAAACTCACTGACCTTTTATATACACACACACTAATTACAAGCAAACAGATCACAGGTGAGGATGGTTACCTTTAATAGCAATTCAAACCCCTTTGTGTCAACTTGTGTGCAATAAACATTAACTATGAGTGAAAGAAACGTTTACGTATTATCATTTATATTCTCTGGAAAATGTAAAAAAAATCATAAATTCTGCCAGGGTATGTAAACTTATGAGCACAACTGTATTGTCCATATATTTTGTACGTCTTTGTACTGTTGGCATCATTGGGGTTTTTTTTTACTATTTCCTGACTTTTGTAAAATTTGAAAATTGTAATAAAAATTGTACATAATAATGCCCAGACTTGGTCATCTGATAAATGCTTGGTGAAATTATTAAAATTTTCCTTCATTAGCCTGGTCATAAAAACTGTAGCTATAATTTACCTGGTAATGTTTACATCGGATGACCATCTACTGGTGATCTGATGTGTTATGACACTATTTTATAAATTACACAGCGTTGGCTGATTCGAAAAACCCTACATTTCAAATAAAACAATGTTATTATCCGGAAGGCAATGTGTAGGTTTCTATATGTGCTAAAAGGTTCAGTGGCCTGAAAAAGATCCCCCTGCACATAACCCTATAAACTAACAAGGTCAACTTACCTTAAATCCCAAAGGCATCACTCATGTCTTTCACAAGTATTGCTTCTCTTCAATAAATAGATAATGCAACGTTTTCAACATAGACATTGACATGTTCTTGTGACCTTCCATTCCTTACTTTGGAGTAGTGCCAAACTTCAAATAGCTGGATCTCTGAGAATGAAATTTTCCTAATCATCAAAGACCTTTAAACCATAAATCTCCTGACCTAAACTGGTCTCTGCACCTCTATAAAAATGTGCTACCTACTGTATATACTTCGAGATTTAGAGGATATGTTAAATGCATGTTTGATGGGCACATTAAGAAAGCACATTCTTGTTTCTATTGAAATAAAGGGATAATTTCTTACACTGCAAAAACTACAGCTACATGGTAGTGATGGTGACCTGATCATTGCTCAGTAAAACTTTTTCAGTTTGTTACACTCCATGCACACAGATGTCTAAAGGCTTCACAGTTCTTTAGTGTAAAATCTCTGGCACTTTCCCAAGCCCAGGGAGCCATGGGTGCTGCATACAGCTACCCATACAAGTAAATAGCCATACACAGCTGTACTCATGTAAACGCTGCTGGTACATGCATCAAGTGCTTACTCATGCATTTGCATATGACGTATTTCCTCAACTGCACCTTTGGGTTGTCAGATGCCTAACCTGGCTCTAGTTTATGCTGATTATTGAGCCCTGAGCTTAAACTAGCTATAGAATCCCGCACCAGAAGGGAAAGGGTTAACTAAAATAACAGGAACTGTATATAAACTCTATTGTAATAAACCGGTTTGCCTACTATTATATTAGAAGGTGATCACTACACACATACAGTAGCACAGATCTAGCTATCTGGCACTGTGCACGTGAGATAGTAACAAGTGGACAGAGAAATGTCTGTCACAAGGTTTCAAAAACACACTCAAGAAACTATGGACAGCTGAAGTAAAACTATTGAAAAATAGGAATACTTGCCTAATAGTTGTTGCTTCTGATCAGGGTGAAATACAGCAGCGGTTCCTGTGTGTATAAGGTCACGTGGCTCAGTTCTGCCCCTGCTTCTTGGAAACTCCCCTTTATAAAAACATTACAGTCCTTCAGCTGGGGTTTCTGAATCTGATCCAGCTAACAGGGACAGGAAGTACTTGTCTATAACCAACTGACTCTGTGGCAGTTAACAAGCACATCCACTTACAGGTACAGGCAGTAGAGGGCAGCAGATCCCCACACTGGCACTAGCAGCAAAATAGCTATCTGCCAAAATGAATGCCAGGATAAAATTAAAAACTGACCAACTGTGTACCCTGAGCTAATTAAAATGCATAATTTTCAGGTTCAATTACGGTGTGCAAACTATTAAAAAAAGCACTTCCAAACAAATTCACCAGAGGATACTTTTTTGCATAATGCAGGATCATGGTCTAAGTGCAAAATGCAGTTTAAAACTATAGTGTTTTTTATTGAGTTAACAAATAAATATATACAAAATTATATATATATATATATATATATATATATATATATATATATATATATATATATACAGTCAGGTACATAGATATTGGGACATCAATACAATTCTAATGTTTTTGGCTCTATACACCACCACAATGGATTTGAAATGATACAGACAAGATGTGCTTTAACTGCAGACTTTCAGCTTTAATTTGATGGTATTTACATCCAAATCAGGTGAACGGTGTAGGAATTACAACAGTTTGTATATGTGCCTCACACTTTTTAAGGGACCAAAATTAATGGGACCATTGTCTGCTCAGCTGTTCCATGGCCAGGTGTGTGTTATTCCCTCATTATCCCATTTACAAGGAGCAGATAAAAGATCCAGAGTTCATTTCAAGTGTGCTATTTGCATTTGGAAGCTGTTGCTGTCAACTCTCAATATGAGATCCAAAGAGCTGTCACTATCAGTGAAGCAACCCTTCACAACAGTTGGCCAGATCAAGAACACTCTCCAGGAGGTAGGTGTATGTGTCCCAAAGTCAACAATTAAGAGAAGACTTCACCAGAGTGAATACAGAGGGTTTCAACACAAGATGTAAACCATTAGTGAGCCTCAAAAACAGGACGGCCAGATTAGAGTTTGCCAAACAACATCTAAAAAAGCCTTCACAGTTCTGGAACAACATCCTATGGACAGATGAGACCAAGATCAGCTTGTACCAGAGTGATGGGAAGAGAAGAGTATGGAGAAGGAAAGGAACTGCTCATGATCCAAAGCATACAACCTCATCGTTGAAGCATGGTGGTGGTAGTGTCATGGCGTGGGCATGTATGGCTGCCAATAGAACTGGTTCTCTTGTATTTATTGATGAAGCTGACAAAAGCAGCAGGATGAATTCTGAAGTGTTTCGGGCAATATTATCTGCTCATATTCAGCCAAATGCTTCAGAACTCATTGGACGGCGCTTCACAGTGCAGATGGACAATGACCCGAAGCATACTACGAAAGAAACCATAGAGTTTTTAAGGGAAAGAAGTGGAATGTTATGCAATAGCCAAGTCAATTACCTGACCTGAATCCGATTGAGCATGCATTTCACTTGCTGAAGACAAAACTGAAGGGAAAATGCCCCAAGAACAAGCAGGAACTGAAGACAGCTGCAGTAGAGGCCTGGCAGAGCATCACCAGGGATAAAACCCAGCGTCTGGTGATGTCTATACATTGCAGACTTCAGGCTGTAATTGACTGCAAAGGATTTGCAACCAAGTATTAAAAAGTGAAAGTTTGATTTATGATTGTTAATCTGTCCCATTACTTTTGGTCCCTTAAAAAGTGGGAGGCACATGTACAAACTGTTGTAATTCCTACACCGTTCACCTGATTTGGATGTAAATATCCTCAAATTAAAGCTGAAAGTCTGCAGTTAAAGCACATCTTGTTCATTTAATTTCAAATCCATGGATGAGCGAGTTTGGGGTAGAGGAACTTGACTGGCCTGCACACCGAGTTCTGACCTCAACCTGATAGAACGTTTTTTGTTGTAACACGACAAAATGTGTAAAATTTCAAAGGGTATGAATACTTTTTCATTCCACTGTATATATATTGTGGCAGTGGGACCCTGTGCTAACTGACAAATTGCTGGTTTACGCCAGATTTTGGAGAGACAGGCACGCTGATTGCACAGTTGTGTGCTGGGCTATTTAGTTGTGACCTGACTATGGCTCAGGGCCCCACCCAACAGACAGGAGGTCTGTGCATGGGAGTCATGTGGACTCCCTTTCCTCTGCAGGAGTCAGAGGCCACAAGGGGGCAGCCAGAGTGTGCATGTCTGCAGGAGGCAGACTTAGTCTGTGACAGAGCAGCAAAAAGCTGAACGTGAGTAAGCTAGGAGAACTTGACTCTAAGGAACTCTTTTGGTCTGAGAAGCAGACCCAAGGCCTAGGCTGGAGGCCTGAAGCAGCCGTGTGGCAAGAGAGTAAGCCAGGAGGCTGATGTATTGTGATTGTGCCAGTCACAGTTATAGTGGAACCCCCTGCGTGGGCTACTGATGTCTTTTGTGAAATTTTCCGTTGCTGTAAATAAAAGTGGGCTACTGTGCCCTTAAAAATACAGCTTTGGACTGGCGCACTCATTGAAAACGCACCTACCGCTGGAGTCTAATCACCCCAATCTTAAAATATATTTATATATATATATATATATATATATATATATATATATATATATATACAAATTTGATATTGTACGTGAGTCAGGATGTCAGCTCAGGAAAGTCCTGAATCCATCCCTGTTGTTGCCATGGGAGAATTGTAGAAACCTAGGAAGGAATTTAGAAAGACTTGAGCAGAGTGAAAAACACGTTGGTGTAGTATTATTTGATTGTGCTGTTCTATCCCCAACCTAATCCTCCTTCTTCCGTGCTCTTTTATTAGCCACTTGTTGCTTGCTTTAATAAATCCAGCTGTCTATCAAATATGAAGGGAGAACACAGGGCAGATCAGGGAGGAGCCACTTTATATTGTTTAGCAATGTGCTTTGACTTATGCAAAGAGAAGGCGTGGAAAGCCTATGACCTCTGAGCTGCAGATACAGATTCCTCTCCAGCAAGCTGCACACAGTGACATCACCAAATCTCAGTCCAGATCTTGTGAGATGAGCAGTCACAAGCAGCAATGCCTTCTTATCTCACCTTTATTTTAAATATATTAAAAATGTATGCATAACATTTCTTTTATTGGAAAGTTTAATTGCTTCTTTGGTCTGTTTTTTTTTTTTTTTATAGCTATTATGATGTTTGCTATACATGTTACAGATATGTAATGTAATGATTTCTCCTTTATTTTTTTTAGTGTACCTGCCTCATTAACCTTGAAGTTAAAACACATGACCTACAAAATTCAGAGGCACTGATCTGTTCCTCTGAACATACCGTCATAGACACCATCAGGCGCACAGTAAATACGAGGCAGCTGCTTTGAAAAGGTACTCATTTCAGAAGAAGATGCCAAGACACAATATGGCTATAGTGTGACCAGGAATCCACAATGTCAGCAGGGAGAAGCAAGCCATCAAAAGACATTCAGCAGGACCTGCTGATTTATGGCTTGTGTGAGAAGATTCATTTTAACTGCAATGATCTAACCTTGTATATCTCTCTGTATCATGCATATACTATTGTTATATTGTGTAAAATGCAGCAAATGAATTATTGTATGTTTTTAGGTATAAGATCTCCATTACTTGAAACTCTGGAAGATTTCAGTGTATACAAATATTGCAGGCTTTAAGCGGTAAATCCTTTTATAGTAAAGTTAATTTATTGTCAGCATAGTCAAATTCGTAGAACCATCATGGAGAAGGGACATGACCAGCTTTACTATATGCTACTTGCTGCAGCATATACTGAAATCTCCTTGCTCCCCCTGCCACTCCATTCTGTCGCTGGGACCAAGAAAAGAAACACCTGTGAAAGGCTATGGACTTCCTCTCCAGACCTATGTAACAGCATTGGGCCAATCAGGATTCACCTAGCACTGTCATATGGGATTGGGGTAGTGAGTCACATGCTCACCCATATCCGGAACTTTCGTTTGAATGAAATGGTGCAGGAAGTGAAAGATAGGTGAATACATGCAAAGTAGGATGGGGGGGGGGGGGGGACTAAGTGAAGTATTTACTTTGTCCTATATTGTCAAAGGAAGAGTTCTCTTCTAGGCAGTGTTAAAAGTTAAGGTCACAATACTGTTGAAGTGTAGTACCCGCAAGTACCTATTTTAGCATTCTGTTGGGTTTGTTTGGATGTGAAGGATTGTTATTGGACTCCAGGTCTCTTTTTAAACAAGTACCCTTGAAAGTCCTAAGATCTATCCCTGTGGAATCCCATGGATCCTAGGCTTCAGTTGGAAATAGAGCCTTGACTTCTCTTCAAGTCGACATTAAGCTCTGTCACCTCCAAACACTACCTACTGCCTTGCCATGTAAGATGTCAAATTCATGAGTCTCTACTGCCAACTTAGGTTCTGCCATTTAACAGAAAAGGGTGGTGGGGCAGGGCAGGGCTTCATCTGGACTTGGAGAGATATCAAAACCTTATGTACAGCTTGAGGCTAGGAGCTTAGGAATTAATCTGAAGACTTTAGCTGGCCATAGATGAATCCAAATTTGGCCAGTTCAGCAGGGACCAACCAAATTTCAATCCATCAATGGCTGGTCCTGTTTGAGGTCAACTACATATGAAGAGGCTTACTGGAATACTTTTCTTTGATCAGCACTGCAGTGTGCATTACAGTGTAATTACAATGACACCGCGGGAAGGATTCCCGCATCCACCATCCATGTGTAGATGGGGGAATTGGTTCCATTTTTTTTCTTCAGCCCACTGGGTGAATGAAACAAACTCATGAGTCATGTATGATAAGAGATTGCAGTGCTCTCACCAAAGGATTCTCCTGCACATAATGATAGATTTCAAAATAGGGTGCTCTGGCTACTGTGTTCTCTGAGCCACACTTAGGCAACAATTGAATTAAGAAAAGCCGGCAGCTCCAAGTCCATTTTCTTGTGTAGGTAAACCGTAAACTCATACATTCTGCTGGAAAGAAAGCCTGAAAAAGGAAACAAATACAGCCACCCCATCTACAAATTTGTAAGCTGCAATATAATAAATGTTTGTTTTTGGTTTTAACACTACTGTAACGCCACCCCCGTGAGGGCCGCTGGAAGATGACGGACCCCAAAGGTTTCCCTGACCTTGCAAGCCTCCCGACACCTTTAGGCCTGCTCACATCCCCCGGAGCAGCCTGGTCCCTGCTCTCAGGTGAATGCCATGGTCCCAAGAGAAAGACTCCTACCCGGACAAGGCTATTTATGTCCTCAGCCAGCATTCTTCTCTCTCTCCCAGACAGCCGGAACTTGTAGTCTGCAACAATCTGGCTCCAATGCAAATCCTGGCTCCTCAGACCACATATCCCACTATCCCTTGCTCTCAGCTGTGGTCTCTGCTTTCTCTGCATTCAGGAGATGATGACACACTGTCCAGGCTGAACACTAGAGGGAAAAAGGCTCACTGCAGCTGGTGTTACAGAATGTCCCATGATGACACAGACAAAGTTAGCCAGCACCTGGCTACACTACTTTAAGGCTGTCTCAGTTCCATCAACAAAGCTGTTGATGCCCCTTTATCACAAGTCACTAATACATTCCAGCTCTCAGTGAACTGCACATGAAGGGTAGTAGTGACATCAATATAATTTGTGTAGTTCTTTTATGGCTTGATGAAAGTCATTAACAACATTTCAGGAGTCGCCAGGTACTCATTTATTGTTTTCCAGCCCATCAAAGTTAAAGGATAAGTTAACCTTTCTAAAAAAAATAATCAATGCACATTTTTTTCAGGTAAAAAAATGTGCATTTATTATTTTTTACTTGGAGCCTGTAAAGCATTGTACCTGCGATCAGCAGATCCCGGGTGTAATGTAGGACTCTTGCAGACTTTTGAGTGTATCTGTCTGCTTGTACCTCATACAGGCATGCAGATACACACTGACAGGAATAGACAATCAACTACCAGAACGCTCAACAGCACCATGGTTATTAATTGAGAACTACAAGCGGAAAAATGCGAAGGATGTCGGTACTTGTAGTTTCCCATTCACAGAACTGTGAATGAATTATGCAGCCGGGAAGGTTTTTTTAAAAAAATAGTGATGATGAGTGGGAGGAGGAGATCCACTGCTTGCTGTCACTCAGTGTTAAATTCGCCGACTAAAATATTTTTGTCTAACTAAATTAACAATATTTTAGTCAACTAAAATACAACTAAAAGTAAAACAATTTAGATGACTAAAATGTGACTAAAAGGACTAAAACTAAATTGAAATTTGACGTCGATATTAACACTGTACTACCACATAAGAATAAATAGGGTGTATCTACTAAGCTAAAAACTAAAACTAAAATGGAATTTTAGTCAAAAGACTAAATCTCGACTAAAACTAAAATGTAATTTTAGTCAAGAGACTATAACTAAAACTAAATTGAAATTGGACGTCAAAATTAACACTGCTGTCGCTAGAGGCAGTGGAGCGTGCAGTGGCTTCAGAAACGGGAACATGTTACATGTTCTACCCATAAACGGGTGGAACATGTAATGAGAAAAGAGATGACGGCACTCCGGATTAAGCGGTGAAAAGCAGTGTAAGCTTTATTGGAAAATTTACTGCATGGTGTAAAATGAATCCATAATTCCAACAAATGCACAAATACAAATCCAGTCACAGATCAAACAAGGACAAGATGAGATAGATGCGTTACACGAATCTATGTTCGCTTAGTCATTAACATGTAACCTGCTCCCGAAGGTGAGCTTATCCTTTAGGCCTCATACACACGGGCGTATCTAAAAAAATAAACAAAACGTCGGGTCCGACGTCAAGGAAAAAAGTTGACGTTTTTCAGCGTTATGCATCAGCGTTTTTGAGCGTTAGTGAGCGTCGGCGTCAATAGGCGTTTTTTAAAAAAAATCATCCCTCTACTATTTTTCAACCTAAAAATGTCGGCGTCAAAAAACGCCGGAAAACGCCGGTACAATATTAGGTGGCGTTTGTTGGCGTTAGTTGGTGTTTGTTGGCATATTGTGGCGTCGGCGTCAAAAAACGTCAAAATGTTACAGCCTCAGAACGCGATGACCATGGGTTCTAATTTCTGCTCACTAACGCCGACGCCACCTACAGCTCAGAAACGCCGACGTTTTTATGGGGCCATTGACTAACATGGAGAGCTGCAAAAAACGCCAGAAAACGCCGGCGTCAAAAAACGTCCGTGTGTATGAGGCCTTAAAGTGGTTGTAAACCTCAGACATTAAATATGAACAAAGCATATCCGTCTATAGTGTGGACTTGTCTCAGTTAAAGTGGATGTAAACCCACCACTCACCCAGTATAAACTAATGACACAGTATTAATGTATATGTACATGCAAGCCTCCTGCATGTATCCCTACCTTGCAAATGTTACCCTTTACAGCTGTAGCAGCATTGCAAAACGCTGGAATCAGTGGGTGTCTCTCTTTGCTGGAGCTCGGTGGGTGGAGTTGTGATGTCACAAGACCTCCCACCTAGCTCTATACTGAGAGCTGGGGAGATGGGAGGGGGGAGTGTGAGGCTCTTTTTGCTCCGTGCTGGAGATAAGAATATGACGTGTCAGTCACAGCACGGGATGAAATGGCTCCTATTTCTCCGTCAATTGGTTTTTTCTTACTGAAAAAAGATAAGAGCATTACTCAGAGTTGGAATAACTCTTTGTGCCAAAACTGGGCACAGATGACATTAAATCCTCTCCTGTACAAGGTAGAAGTGTCAGTATTTTTTTTTTGGGTTTACATCCACTATAAGGCCTCATACACATGGATGTTTTTTGACGCCCGCGTTTTCTGGCGTTTTTTTGCAGCTCTCCGTGTTAGCCATTGGCCCCATAAAAACGCCAATGTTTTTGAGCTGTAGAGGGCGTCGGCGTTAGTGAGCTGTAACTAGAACCCAAGGCCAGCGTGTTCTGAGGCTGTAACATTTTGGCATTTTTTGACGCAGATGGCGCAAAACGCTCACTAACGCCGTACCGGAGAAAAATAGCAGAGGGCTGATTTTTTAAAAAAAAACGCCTATTGACGCCGATGCTCACTAACGCTCACTAACGCCAATGCATAACGCCGACAAATGACAATTTTTTTCCCTGACATCAGGCCCGGCGTTTTGTTTATTTTTTAAGATACAGCCGTGTGTATGAGGCCTAAGAGTACTAAGTATAATTTCTGTCTGCTGCTTTGTTCCACTGCTATCATCATGAATCACTTCTGAAAAGTTTTCCTGACACCAACAGAAAAAAGGTGACAGGGGAGGGAGCTCCAGATGATTGTCAGCCTCAACTCTGTTCCTGTGTGCTGTATAGAAGCGGGTATGTCCCTTCCATCCAATCAGCTACATAGTTACATAGTTTGTGAGGTTGAAAAAAAACACTAATCCATCAAGTTGAACCTGTGTGTGGCTTTTATGTCAATATTATATTGTATAATCCTGTATATTGTGGTCATTTAGGTGCCTATCCAATAGTTTTTGAAATTATCCATGCTCCCTGCTGAAACCACTGCTTGGGGAAGAGAGTTCCACATCCTCACTGTTCTTACCGTAAAGAACCCTCTACGCAGTCTAAGGTTAAACTGCATGTCTTCTAATTTTAGTGAATGGACGTGTGTCTTTTTATATTCCCTTGCGCGGTAAAGTTTTTTCCCTATTGCGGGGTCACCATTACTGTATTTGTACAATGAATACATCCCTCCTTAAGACTGTTGACCAGAATTGGACAGCGTACTCCAGGTGTGGCCGGACTAGAGTTTTGTATGGTGGGAGAATTATCGTTTTATCTCTGGAATTTATCCCCTTTTTAATGCATGCCAATATCCTGTTGGCTTTGCTTGCAGCAGCTTGGCATTGCTTGGCATTGCTAAGCATGTCATCTACTAGGACCCCTAGGTCCTTTTCCCCCTAGTGAGTAGTTTGCCTTCATATTTTTGGCTCCCAGATGCATTATTTCACATTTCTCTACATTAAACCTCATTTGCCATGTATCACCCACCCCATTAATTTGTCCAGATCTTCTTGCAAAGTTTCCAGATCCTGCGGAGAAATTATTGCCCTGCATAGCTTAGTATTGTTTGCAAATACCGCAATTGAGCTCTTTATCCCATTCTCCAGATCGTTTATGAATAAATGAAATAGGATTGGTCCCAGGACAGAACCCTGGGGGACCCCACTCTCCACATCGGACCATTCCGAGTACTCCCCATTTATCACCACCCTCTGAACTCGCCCCCGTAGCGAGCTTACACCTCTCACCCCAGGGGGTCCCAAGACAGGACCCTGGTTAGGATAAAGTAAATAAGTATTTGCTAGACCTCTTACCCTATTTCTCGAGTTAACGCCATAAACGTTTGTTATGATTCGATACGTCCCGTTATTAAAGAGGCGTCCTAGACCTTTGAAACGTTCTTCTAGACCTGTTTAATTACCCCACCCACTATGTACCGTTTACTCCAAATTACATCTCTTTACACTTTATTACGTAGACCCTCGGTTTTTATACTTCCGTTTGATGAGTGATCCCCCTTTTCCTGGATCCCC
>BLSH010004555.1:738943-775920 GCA_018402905.1 Glandirana rugosa
GAAAGAAAACCACCATAAATTAGTAGAGACCCAAAAAATAAAAAACGCGATATTAATTTTTTTCTGGCTTTTATTCGGTCTTTTTTTAATTATAGCGCAAAAAATAAAAAACCCAGAGATGATTAAATACCACCAAAAGAAAGCTCTATTTGTGTGAAAAAAAGGACGCAAATTTCATATGGGTGCAGTGTTGCATGACTGAGTAATTGTCATTCAAAGTGTGAGAGCACTGAAAGCTGAAAATTGGTCTGGTTGTTAAGGGGGTTTAAGTGCCCAGTTGTCAAGTGGTTAATGTCTAAAGTGCTGGCAACAAAAGTGAGTACACCCCTAAGGGAAATTTCCAAATTGGGTCCAATTAGCCATTTTCCCTCCCCGGTGTCATGTGACTCGTTAGTGTTACAAGGTCTCAGGTGTGAATGGGAAGCAGGTGTGTTAAATTTGGTGTTTTCGCTCTCACTCTCTCATACTGGTCATTGGAAGTTCAACATGGCACCTCATGGCAAAGAACTCTGAAAAAAAGAATTGTTGCTCTACATAAAGATGGCCTAGGCTATAAGAAGATAGCCAAGACCCTGAAACTGAGCTGCAGCTCGGTGGCCAAGACCATACAGCGGTTTAACAGGACAGGTTCCACTCAGAACAGGCCTCGCCATGGTCTACCAAATAAGTTGAGTGCACATGCTCAGCGTCATATCCAGAGGTTGTCTTTGGGAAATAGACGTATCAGTGCTGTCAGCATTGCTGCAGAGGTTGAAGGGGTGGGGGGTCAGCCTGTCAGTGTGCAGACCATGCGCCAAACACTGCATCAAATTGGTCTGCATGGCTGTCTTCCCAGAAGGAAGTCTCTTCTAAAGATGATGCACAAGAAAGCCTGCAAACAGTTTGCTGAAGACAAGCAGAATAAAGACATAGATTACTGGAACCATGTCCTGTGGTCTCATGAGACCAAGATAAACTTATTTGGTTCAGATGGTGTCAAGTGTGTGTGGCGGCAATCAGGTGAGGATTACAAAGACAAGTGTGTCTTGCCTACAGTAAAGCATGGTGGTGGGAGTGTCATGGTCTGGGGCTGCATGAGTGCTGCCAGAACTGGGGAGCTACAGTTCATTGAGGGAACCATGAATGCCAACATGTACTGTGACATACTGAAGCAGAGCATGATCCCCCTCGCTTCGGAGACTGGGCCGCAGGGCAGTATTCCAACATGATAACGACCCCAAACACACCTCCGAGATGAACACTGCCTTGCTAAAGAAGCTAAGGGTAAAGGTGATGGACTGACCAAACATGTTTCCAGACCTAAACCCTATTGAGCATCTGTGGGGCATCCTCAAATGGAAGGAGGAGGAACACAAAGTCTCAACCTCCACCAGCTCTGTGATGTCATCATGGAGGAGTGGAAGTGAAGTCCAGTGGCAACCTGTGAAGCTCTGGTGAACTCCATGCCCAAGGTGGTTAAGGCAGTGCTGGAAAATAATGTCAGCCATACAAAATATTGACACTTTGGGCCCAATTTGGACATTTTCACTTAGGGGTGTACTCACTTTTGTTGCCAGGGGTTTAGACATTAATCGCTGTGTGTTGAGTTATTTTGAGGGGGCAGCAAATTTGCACTGTTATACGAGCTGTACACTCACTACTTTACACCGTAGCAAAGTGTCATTTCTTTAGTGTGGATATAATAAGATATAATAAAATATTTACAAAAATGTGAAAGGTGTTAAAATATTTACAAAAATGTGAAAGGTGTTAAAATATTTACAAAAATGTGAGGGGCGTACTCACTTTTGTGAGTAGCATACTGAGCTTCCCAGTGAATGGCTGTGCAGGGGAGGTGTGTCAGGACAAGTCTGATCATTGGAGGAGAGCAGGCTGAGTTGCACAGCTAGGGCATCCTTTTTTAACCAGAATGCCTAGGCACCCTGGGTGACTTGAGAATTCTTCAGGGATACCTTGGCAAAATGCCTAAAAGTTACCCAAAAACTGTATATAAGCCGGCATGTGGATGAAGGCTGCCTTTTAGTTACACTAAAACCTGCTACACACTATTAGTTTTTCTCTGTACAACCCAGCGGGTTGAACAAAAAAAAAACCTGTCAGCTCCGTTCGGAGCTGCTGTACTAACTATGCAAAGTTAGTATAGCGATCTCCCCTGCTGAGCTATTATGTTCTGATAGGGGGTTGCCCCCCCCCCCGCCAGAACACTCCAATCAGCACTGTCAGACAGACCGACATACACACGGGCTGAATGTCGGACATTTTTTTTTTATCAGCAAATGTCACCGACATTCGGCCCGTCTGTACGTGGCTTAAGTCACAGGTTTTCATTGTGCACCATTACAACCCTTTAGCTGCAGGTGTCCTAATGACCACCGGCATCATCAGTTGATAAGGAGGAGGCATAGCATCCTTGTTTGACCCTTCCCTGCCCCTCTCCATCAGCGTTGCAATCACATTAGCTGAGTGATGGAGAAAAACTGAGGGAGAAGAGAAACGTTGGAATACTAGTGAGTACCAGTTTGCAAAAGTGTATTTGCTTTGGAAGAATAAATCACCTCTAACGTTGGGTGTCCTACTTGGACTTGTGGATGTTGCTGCATTATGTAAAACTATTAGAATTTTAAATTTTAAAGGGTCGCTTGAGATTGTCCATCATTTTTAAAGGGTGCCTTGTCTGAAAAAAGGTTGAGAAACACTGAGCTAGAGAACTGATCACGGTGTAATCTCCTGCATAGTGTGGTCAGTTATTAATAGGAAAGCAGAGGGAATGGCAGGGACACCAGGGATTTCACACAAAGAAAGCAAAGCAAAGAGAACAGGATACTTTCACATACAAGTACATGGTCAGCAGGCACATACAGTGAGGAAAATAATGATTTGATCCCCTGCAGATTTTGTAGGTTTCCCCACTTACAAAGAAATGAAAGGTATATAATTTTTACCATATCTGTATTTTAAATGTTAAAGACAGAATATCAACCAAAATCCAGAAAATACACATGATACAAATCTTATAAATTGAGATGCAGTTCAGTGAGTAAAATAAGTATTTGATCCCCTACCAACCAACAATCATTATGATTCCCACAAACTGGCTACAGTATGTGTTCATGTGGTACACAGATTAGTACTGCCAACAGCAAGAAGCTTGGTAAGAAGGAGACAACTGTTGGAGCGAGTTTTTTTCAAATGGAAGAGATACAAAATAACCAATTGCCCTCGGTCTGGAGCTCCATGCAGGATTTTGCCTCATGGGGTAAGGATGATCTTGAGAAAAGTGAGGGATCAGCCCAGAACTACACAGGAGGAGCTTGTGAATGATCTCAAGGCAGTTGGGACTACAGTCACCAAAGAAACCATTGGTAACACAATACTCCACCATGGATTGAAATCCTGAAGCATCTGCAAGGTCCCCCTCCTCAAAAAGGCACACGTACAGTCCCTTCTGAAGTTTGACAATGAACATTTAAATGATTCAGAGAAGTATTGGGAGAAAGTGCCACGGCCATTTGAGAATAAAATTGAGATCTCTGGCATTAACTTGACTCGCTGTGTTTAGAGGAAGAAACATGCTGACTTTGACCCTAAGAACGCCATCCCTACAGTCAAGTACAGAGGTGAAAACATTATGCTTTGGGGATGTTTCTCTGCTAAAGGTACAGGATGACATTGCCGCATTGAGGGGCCAATGGACTGGACCATGCATTGTAAAATCTTGGATGAGAACCTTCTTCCCTAAGCCAGAACACTGAAGATTGGTCTAACAGCATGACAATGACCCAAAACATACTGCCAAGGCAACAAAGGAGTTCCTCAAGAACAAGCACATTAAGGTCATGGAGTGGCCAGACCTTAATCCAATAGAACATGTATGGGGGAGCTGAAACTTTGAGTTGCCAAGTGACAGCCAAGAAACCCTAAGGGTTTATAGATCTGTAAAGAAGAGTGGACCAAAATCCCTCCTGACATGTGTGCAAACCTGGTAACCAACCAGGGGCGGCCCGTCCATTAAGGGTACATGGGCGCCGCCCCCTCTATCTCCGCCACCCCCTTTATGCCAAATGGATAGATTCATGCATTGCATGAATCTATCCATGGCCGCTGCAGCCACCCCCTAATTCATGCGTTCAGCCCCGTTCAGGACGCTGGGCGCATGCATTACAGTGGGGGTTGTTTAAAGCACCTGATTAGAGCCACAGGCTCTAATAGGCTTCAAGAAAGAGTGACTCACAATATTTGCTTTTCTAACACTGAATGGCCTCTCCACCAATCAAGAAGCGTGGGTATGTTACTGGTTTCCCGATTGGCCGAGAAAACAGACGATCCTATTAGACGCCTTTCTCAGAGGAGGAGGGGGAAGCCGCAGAAGCACAGCATGCTCCTGATCACCGGACACCGCTGCCCACTTCATAGATGGGCTAGGTGTGGGACTTTGATGTCCCGACTGCACTTGGGGGGGGGGATGCTGTATACCTTATCTGGTAGATGCTGTATAAACCCCTATCTGGTGAATGCTGTATATACCCCTATCTGGTGGATGCTGTATATTCCCCTATCTGGTGGATGCTGTATATACCCCTGTATATACCCCTATCTGGTGAATGCTGTATATACCCCTATCTGGTGAATGCTGTATATACCACTATCTGGTGAATGCTGTATATACCCCTATCTGGTAAATGCTGTATACCCCTATCTGGTGGATGCTGTATATGATCCTATCTGGTGGATGCTGTATATACCCCTATCTGGTGGATGCTGTATATACCCCTATCTGGTGGATGCTGTATATACCCCATCAGGTTAATGCTGTATATACCCCTGTCTGGTGATGCTGTATATACCCCTATCTGGTGATGCTATATACACCCCTATCTGGTGATGCTGTATATACCCCTATCTGGTGATGCTGTATATACCCCTACCTGGAAATGCTGTATATACCCCTATCTGGTGATGCTGTATATACCCCTTTCTGATGTATGCTGTATATACCCCTATCTGGTGGATGCTGTATATACCCCTATCTGGTGATGCTGTATACCCCTATCTGGTGATGCTGTATACACCACTATCTGGTGATGCTGTATACACCCCATCTGGTGATGCTGTATATACCCCTACCTGGCGATGCTGTATATACCCCTATCTGGCGATGCTGTATATACCCCTCTCTGGTGATGCTGTATATACCCCTATCTGGCGATGCTGTATAATCTGCTGGGCTGTATACTCCTGACACAACGGGTGGAATCTATAAGGAGTGGGGCTTATGAGAGGTGGGAGGGGTCAAAAAGGAAGGGCGGGGTCTAGCGCCCCCCATACTAAAATTTCACCAGCCACCACTGTAACCAACTACAGGAAACATCTTACCTTTGTGCTTGCCAATAAGAGTTTTTCCTCTAAGTACTAAATCATGTTTTGCTTGGGGATCAAATACTTATTTTACTCATCGAACTGCAACTCAATTTATAACATTTGTACCATGTGTTTTTTTTTTTGGATTTTTGGTTGATATTCAGTCTCTATCATTTAAGATACACCTATGATAAAAATTATAGACCCTTCATTTCTTTGTAAGTGGCAGTGTTAATTTCGTCGACTTAAGCATTTTAGTTGACTAAATTAATACTATTTTAGTTGACTAAAATATAACTAAAACTATAGCAATTGAGATGACTAAAATACGACTAAAACTAAAATGGCATTTTAGCCAAAAGACTAAAATGGGATTAAAACTAAAATGCCAGATGTACATATTAGATTTTTCACTCCAGCAGTATATAATGAGTTAGGAATTTGTAGAGAAATGCCTAAATAATGCATTACAATTTAACTACACTCATTAAATTTTAGATGACTAAAATGAGTTTTAGTCGACTAAAATGCACTGGAGATTTAGTCGACTAAATACGACTAAAACTAAAACAATTGCAGAAGACTAAAATGGGACTAAAATTAAAATGCCATTTTAGACCTAAGACTAAGACTAAAACTAAAACAAAATTTGCTGCCAAAATTAACACTGGTAAGTGGGCAAACTTACAAAATCTGCAGGGGATCAAATAATTTTTTCCCACATTGTATCAGAAATGTGAAATGCTGGGTTTACATACTCTTTAAAGGGGTAATATAGCATTCTATAGATAAGCTCAGGACACAAGTCTGAGCTATCCCACTGGGAGGCTGTTAAAGCTGACAGCCAATCATGGGAGACAGAGGCATTCCCCTCCCTTCAGAGGCATGTTTGCAGGGGGAGTGTATATGTGCAGCTGCGGGGTGGGGAATGCCTTCACCGCCTATGATTGGCTACTGGCTTCAATATCCTCCTGCCAGGATAGCTCAGGCACCAACTGAAGTAGCATAAATGTAACATATTTGAAATGCCATTGTTGGGTGCAAACATATTGATGAATTAATGAGATAGATAAATATGCAATAAAGTGCAAATTAAAGTGCAACTGTCTCAGTATATAAATGTGTCCATAGTATTATTTACTGGAAGATCCTCCAGTTGATAAAGATGTTCTGAGGTAGATAAATGTAAAGAAATTCATATATATAATCCAAATGTGCAATCCAAAGGAAAGAAGATTTGAGAAAATGGAGTCTCAACTTCCATATAACAGCACCCGTGTACAAAGGATCCACCACCATTCAAAATGGGAGCTTACCAGAACAAGTGGACCTAGAAAGGCATACGCTGACTAGGTCAACCAGGCAGGGGGTGTAACACACCAACAATGAAATCTCCACGTCTCTCCTATTTCACACCGATATAGGATTATCTCTACATCAACAGTGCAATCATCTCTTGTACACACGACCGGGGTTTAAACATCTGTATGTCTCATTTGGGGACGATTATATTAAAAAAGATATAAAGAAACTCCACATAGTGTAAATCCGTGCGATAAAGGGGGTATTGGCAGCCAAACAGCATTGGGTTCATGCTGAATATATTGTTGCTGAATATTTGAGGACTTTAGAAATATATAGATAGTTTTCTAGGTGAAACTCTGCTTTAATTTGCACTTTATCTCATCATTTCATTAAGTGGTATTGATACTTTTTGCACATGGGTGCAAGCATAATCTCCACCACTGTTCCTAAATCAGTAGCTCATCAGCATGAAGTTATGATTCTTATTTTTATATAAAAAAAAACATTGTATATCTGTTAATAAACTGGCAAGAATGCAAGAATCAGATTTTTGAGAAAAATTTATGACTCTCCTCGTCTCACCTGGTGTATGCAGTGCACATTGGCTATTCAAATTAATACCTGTTAGGTGATCTCCCATTACTGCCTGTGGAGCATCACATCACTGTGCCCTGCCAGCTCATCAGTGTTCAAATCAGCAATTTCATTACCTGCCAATTCCTGTGACTCTGGTCACCCAAGATTCTTTGGTGAAATGGGGTTGTGCTCCTTACACAGTGAAACTGTCACATGATTGCATTGCTGTGCAACAAAGTTTTTCATTTATGTCTATTTTAAGTATACTTGCTTTATACTTTTGTTAGGACCTGGATCACCTGATGGTGGCATTGTGCTTCCCAGAGTGGAAGGTTGTAGTTTTGGTGAATCTCCCAGCAGCCAGCAGATATCAGTAATCAGTTTGCACCTGATGCTGGCTACTGGGGGGTATTTAGTTCCTCTCCTACTAGTGCTTCTCACTCCAGTGTTTTGCTGCTGCCAGATTCTGTTTGGAATTGATTCTGATCTTGCTCCTGTCCTGTACCCTGTACCCTGTACCCTGCTGCCTTGTACCTACTCTCCCTTGCTTCTAATCCCAGTTTTAGTTCCCCCTTCTGCTCCTTGCAGTTGCAGTTTTTCCCTGCTTTTATTGTTCCCCATTTCTTATGTATTGTGTATAGTTAGTTGCTAGTTAGAGTTTTGCACTGCAGAGGTTCCCATCCTGTACAAAGGTAAGGAGGTTCAAGAGTTAAGTTGAGTACACATGTGGAGCCCATGCAGAGTGCACTGCGGGGCCCACTTTGCTACTGGGGAATGGTAGTGGAAAACGCTGGACAGGTGGATGTGGACAGTGCTCAGCATGTCCCTCCTAAATGCAGACTACAGAAAAGGTGTACATTGTCACCCGGAGAACTGTTGCTGTGTAAGTTTACATGGCGTATGTTCACCTCTCAGAGTAGCGACCTGCCTTAAGGTTGAGTATTCCCCTATGGCAGCTTCAGCCTTGTCCCAGGGCATTGATGAAAACCGCATGAAGCAAAGATACCCCATGTGTGGTAAAGTGACCCTGAGTAAAGGTGCCTAGCATAGTCCAGAAGAACCCAATCCAGAAGTAGGCCTCTCATGTGACCCCTGCTTGGCGCCCAACAAAGGGGGAAACTTGTAGTCCATGACCACAACCCATGCAACCCTCTACCCCTTGCCTATACATATCATATACATCAAGTCATAACTCCTAGTGGTGCTGACCTATCTCATCGCTAGTTAAACTTTTTTATACCAAATAAAATAACAGTGCATCCAGAAAGTATTCACAGCTCTTCACCTTTTCCACATTTTGTTATGTTACAGACTTGTGGATTAATAATGGATTAAATTAATTATTTTCTTTAACCCCTCCAGGTCCGCGCTATTGCCGAAATACGGCTCCAGCGCGGACCTGAAATGCCGGGAGGACGTCCATGGACGTCCTCCCACTGCGCATGCTCCCGCGCGCCCCCTGGAGGCAGGCCCGCGAGACCCGCGATCACTTTCAGGAGCCTCAGAACGGGGAACCGCCGTTGTAAACACGAGACATGAGACATAGCAGATCTACTGATCCCTGTCACTGGGATCAGTTAGATCTGTTATGTCCCGACCAGCCATGCCCCCCCACAGTTAGAACACAGCCAGGGAACATATTTAACCCCTACACTGCCCCCTGCAGGTTAACCCCTTCACTGCCAATGACATTTATACAGTAATCAGTGGACATTTAAATTTCTGATCGCTGAATAAATGTCATTGGTCCCAAAAAAGTGTCAAAATGTTCCGACATGTCCGCCCCGATATCGCAGTACCGCTAAAAATCGCAGATCGCCGCCATTACTAGTAAAAAAAAAAAAATAATAAAAACGCCATAAATCAATTCCCAGTTTGTAGACGCGATAACTTTTGCGCAAACCAATCAATATACGCCGATTGCGATTTTTTTTCCCCCAAAAAATATGTAGTAGAATATATATCGGCCAAAACCGATGAATAATTTTTTTAATGGATTTGTACTTTAGCAAAAAGTAAAAAATATTGTTCTTTTTTGCAAAATTGTCGCTCATTTTTTGTTTATAGCGGCGATCAGAAATGACGCAGAGGGGATCAAATACCACCAAAAGAAAGCTCTATTTGTGGGAAAAAAAGGACGCAAATTTTATTTGGGTACAACGTCGCACGACCGCGCAATTGTCATTCAAAATGCGACAGCGCTGAAAGCCAAAAATTGGTCTGGGCAGGAGGGGGGTTTAAGTGCCCAGTAAGGAAGTGGTTAAAGTTCTACAGAATATACCCCATAATGACAACATGAAATACGTTTGTTTGAAATCTTTGCAAATTTATTAAAAATAAAAAACAAAAAAAAATCACAAGTACATAGAGCAAGTCCCAGCCTTTGCACAATGCTTTGTTGAAGCACCACTTACAGCCTCGAGTCTTTTTGAGTATGATGCTGCAAGCTACTTTCTGGATGCAGTGATGAACAAGAAGTAATACAAGGTTTAGGGAAAGTATTTCAAGAGAATTCTTAATTCAAACGTTTTGTGCAAATGTAATTAGTTTGAGGATCCTGAATATGGTAGAGCAGCTAATATTTAGAATCTTTGTAACAGATCTCAACAATTAGCCAATCGCAGCCGACTAACACTATGAGCTGTAATTAGCGGTTGTCTGTTATCAACTAACTTAATCAAAGCTGGTGTCCTAACATGTTGACAGCTTGGCTTAGTTCAGGCCAGGGGTCGGTGGCATACATAACATATACAGTTTCACGGGCACAAATACAGACTCTAAAATACAACTTGTTGTTCAAATTGAGTTACAGTGGTTCTATGATGGTAAAACAGACATATCAATAATATTCCACAGTTCACCTGATTCATTAAGGGGCACGACAGCATTATTACATTTGTAGTTAAAATTACCTTATTACCTTATCAAAAATCCTTACTCCTGGGCCCTCTCATGTGACCTAAAGTCTAGGCAAAGATCATATGATTCCTGGCTACTATGAACAAAGTGGATGTTCCATGTAATTAAAGATGGCAAATAATCTATTATTTTGAATGAGGCAGTCCCTGCCTAGTGCTTGATACAATGGTGAAGGTTTTCCTCTGGGTCATTGAAGAAAGGAGTCTGTTTATTTCAAGGGGGAACATTGGATTCTCTAACATTGAGGACATAGGGCCCAGGAAGGAGGAGAAGTTTAAATTGCATATGAGGAAGTCCCACATTCTCTCTAAAGATATGGGACTTTCTTTGACGCTGCAGACTTTAAAGGGTTGGCTCCCCTTTGATTATAATCTTTTTTTCTAGCAGAATCTCTTGTATGTGGTCCTTTATTTAACATGTTAGTATTTTCTCCACTATAGACATTAAACTCGCCGGCCAGTAGTTACTAGGTAAAGGTCCGATCCCTTTCTTGATCAGGTAACACACTGACATTGCTCTGGTCTATATAGTGGGGAAAATAAATATTTGATCCCCATTAGATTTTGTAACTTTGCCCACTTACAAAGAAATGAAGGGTCTATCATTTTTACCATAGGTGTATTTTAAATGATAGAAACAGAATATCAACTAAAAATTCAGAAAAAACACATGATACAAATGTTATAAATTCAGTTGCAGTTCAGTTAGTAAAATAAGTATTTGATCCCCTACCAACCAACAATAATTCTGGCTCTCACAGACTGGCTACATTATGTGCTCATGTGGTACACAGATTGGTCCTGTCAAGTTAAGAACCTGCTCCTAACGACAACTTTATGTGTATAAAAGGCACCTGTACACAGAATCTCTTTCTTCCATTCAAACCTCACCATCATGAGCAAGACCAAAGAGCTATCAAAGGACACCAGGGACAAGATTGTAGACCTGCACAAGGCTGGAATGGGCTACAAGACAATCAACAAGAAGCTTGGTGAGAAGGAGAAAACTTTTGGAGCGATTATTCGCAAATGGATGAAAAACAAAATAACCATCAATCATCCTCGATCTGGAGCTCCATGCAAGATTTTGCCTCATGGTGTAAGGTTGATCATGAGAAAAGTGAGGGACTACACAGGAGGAGCGTGTGAATAGGGATGGGCTGAACACCTCTCAGTTCCGTTATCACCAGAACATGCAAACAGGCAAAAAATGTGTGCAAACATTCTACACCATTAAAGTCTAGGAGAACCAAACATGAAAAATCAAAAGTGCTCATTTTAATATGAAAGTTATTGCCCAAAAAGTGTATGGGTACCCGGGTACTGCCCTAGGGGACATGCATCAATGCAAAAAAAAAAGTTTTTAAAATGATCGATTTTTCAGGAGCAGTGAGTTTAATAATGCTTAATGTGAAACAATAAAAATGAAATATTCCTTTGTATATCGTACCTGGGGGTCCCTTAGTCTGCCTGTAAAAGGGCGCACCTCTGTGATGTTTAGAACATAGCCAGAGCAAAATTACATTTGTGAAGGAAAAATAGTAATTTAAAATTGCGGCTGTAAAATATTGCCTGTTCCTGGCAATATACATAAAAATCACTGAAAAAATTTGCGTGGGGTCCCCCACCAGTCCAAACCAGGCCCTTTGCACCAAAACTTTTTAAAAATTGACGTGGGGTCCCCCCTAAAATCCAAACCAGACTCTTATTCGAGCATGCAACCTGACCGGCCAGGATGGGGAGGAACGAGCGCGCGCCCCCCCTCCTGAACCGTACCAGGCTACATGCCCTCAACATGGGGAGTATGGGTGCTTTGGGGCAGGGGGGGCTCTGCGCCCCCCACCCCAATGCACCTTGTCCCCATGTTGATGGGGACAAGAGTCTCTTCCCCACAACCCTTGGCTGTGGTTGTGGGAGTGTGCGGGCGGGGGGCTTATCGAAATATGGAAGCCCCCTTTAATAAGGGGGCCCCCAAATCCCGACCCCCCCATGTGAATTAGTATCGGGTACATCGTACCCCCACTAATTCAGCAAGAGTATCAAAAAAGAAAAAAAACACAGGAGACAATGAGGGACAAGTCCTTTATTAAAAAAGAAAAAAGAAAAATAAGTGTCCCCCGTAGTAATCCATCGTCAATCACGACAAGCAATGGACCCAAAAAAACAAACAAACAAAAAACAAACAGCTTCTCCTCCATGGGAGGGCTCCCGCCGACTGAGCTCTCTATGTTTTGACGTTTTAGTTATAGTGAAGGGGGGCCACCCAGTGACATAATTGAGCGACCCGCCCCTCTGATGTCACATGATGTCAGAAGGGGGCGGGGTCACCCATACATCACCCGGTGGCCCCGCCCTGGGGCCATATTGTAAAATCTTGGATGAGAACCTTCTTCTGCCAGCCAGAACACTGAACATGGGTCCTGGATGGGTCTTCCAGCATGACAATGATCCAAAACATAACACCAAGGCAACAAAGGAGTGGCTCACAAAGAAGCACATTAAGGTCATGGAGTGGCCTAGCCAGTCTCCAGACCTTAATCCTATGGAAAATTTATGGAGGGAGCTGAAACTTCGAGTTGCCAAGCAACAGCCAAGAAGGCTTAAGGATTTAGAGAAGATCTGTACAGAAGAGTTTACCAAAATCCCTCCTGAGATGTGTGCAAACCTGGTCACCAACTACAAGAAACGTCTTACCTCTGTGCTTGCCAATAAGAGTTTCTCCACCAAGTACTAAGCAACGCTTTGTTTGGGGATAAAATATTTATTTTACTCACTGAACTCAACTCAATTTATAACATTTGTATTATGTTTTTTTTCTGGATTGTTGGTTGATATTCTGTCTCTATCATTTAACCACTTCCTTACCCGGCCATTGTAACATTGGAATATCTCCTCCCTCCGGGCGGGCGTCATATGCTCACATTCTCGCAACCCCTGCAGGCCCCTGGGGGGTGTGTCCAATCACATCAGAGTACCTGTCAAGCCCAGAGTACCTGTTACCATCCTATCAGAGTACCTGAGTACCTGTCACCATCCCATCAGAGTACCCGAGTACCTGTCACCAGGCCAACAGAGTACCCGAGTATCTGTCACCAGACCATCAGAGTACTCGAGTACCTGTCACCAGCCCATCAAAGTACCTGTCACAGCCCCAGAGTACCCGAGTACCTGTTACCAGCAAATCAAAGTAACTGTCACAGCACCTGTCACCATCTCATCAATGTACCTGAGTAACTGTCACCACCTCATCAGAGTATTCGAGTACCTGTCACAACCCATCAGAGTAACCGAGTACCTGTGACCATCCCATCAGAGTACCCGAGTACCTGTCACCATCCCATCAGAGTACCCGAGTACCTGTGACCATCCCATCAGAGTACCCGAGTACCTGTCACCATCCCATCAGAGTACCCGAGTACCTGTCACCATCCCATCAGAGTACCTGAGTACCTGTCCCCAGCCCATCAGAGTACCCGAGTATCTGTCACCAGACCATGAAAGTACCCGAGTACCTGTGACCATCCCATCAGAGTACCCGAGTACCTGCCACCAGCCCATCAGAGTACCCGAGTACCTGTCACCATCCCATCAGAGTACACGAGTACCTGTCACCATCCCAGCAGAGTACCCGAGTACCTGTCACCATCTCATCAGAGTACCCGAGTACCTGTCACCATCCCAGCAGAGTACCCGAGTACCTGTCATCAGCCCATCAGAGTACCCGAATATCTGTCACCAGCCCATCAGAGTACCCGAGTACCTGTCACCAGCCCATCAGAGTACCCGAGTACCTGTCACCCGCCCATCAGAGTACCCGAGTATTTGTCACCAGACCATCAGAGTACCCGAGTACCTGTCACCAGCCCAAAGTATCCGAGTACCTGTCACCAACCCATCAGAGTACCCGAATATCTGTCACCATCTCATCAGAGTACCTGAGTACCTGTCACCATCCCATCAGAGTACCCGAGTACCTGTCGCCATCTCATCAGATTACCCGAGTACCTGTAGCCATTTCACCAGAGTACCTGAGTACCTGTCACCATCTCATCAGAGTACCCGAGTACCTGTGACCATCCCATCAGAGTACCCGAGTACCTGTCACCATCCCACCAGAGTACCTGTCACCACTTCACCTGTTTGGGGATAAAATATTTATTTTACTCGCTGAACTCAACTCAATTTATAACATTTGTATTATGTGTTTTTTCTGGATTGTTGGTTGATATTCTGTCTCTATCATTTAACCACTTCCTTACCCGGCCATTGTAACACTGGAACATCTCCTCCCTCCGGGCGGGTGTCATATCCTCCCATTTTTGCAGCTCCTGCGGTCCCCTGGGGGCTGTGTCCAATCACAGCCGGTCACAATTGTAGTGCTTGTGATCGCCGCTTGTGCACGGCTCCGATCAGGGTAAAGAGCCAATGAAATTGGCTCTTTGCCATGTGACCAGCTGTGTGCAATCACAGCCGGTCACAAATGTCAACAAATGGCTATAGGGCCATTTTCAGGTTCTCCTCCTCAGTGTGTGAGGAGGAGACCTGGAAAAAACACTGCAGTGCTCGATCACCTCCCCTAAAGAGGATCTGTCACAGCCCATCAGAGTACCTGTCACAGCCCATCAGAATACCTGTCACAGCCCATCAGAGTACCTGTCACAGCCCAGAGTACCTGTCACAGCCCATCAGAGTACCTGTCAAGTCCAGATTTCCTGTCAAGCCCAGAGTACCTGTCACAGCCCAGAGTACCTGTCACAGCCCATCAGAGTACCTGTCAAGCCCAGAGTACCTGTCACAGCCCATCAGAGTACCTGTCAAGCCCAGAGTACCTGTCACCATCCCATCAGAGTACCTGAGTACCTGTCACCATCACATCAGAGTACCCGAGTACCTGTCACCAGGCCATCAGAGTACCCAAGTATCTGTCACCAGACCATCAGAGTACCCGAGTACCTGTCACCAGCCTATCAAAGTACCTGTCACAGCCCCAGAGTACACGAGTACCTGTCACCAGCAAATCAAAGTAACTGTCACAGCACCTGTCGCCATCTCATCAAAGTACCTGTACCTTTCACCACCTCATCAGAGTATTTGAGCACCTGTCACAACCCATGACCTGTGACCATCCCATCAGAGTACCCGAGTACCTGTCACCATCCCATCAGAGTACCCAAGTACCTGTCACCATCCCATCAGAGTACTCGAGTACCTGTCACCAGCCCATCAGAGTACCTGAGTACCTGTCCCCAGCCCATCAGAGTACCTGAGTATCTGTCACCAGACCATCAGAGTACCCGAGTACCTGTAACCATCCCATCAGAGTACCCGAGTACCTGCCACCAGCCCATCAGAATACCCGAGTACCTGTCACCATCCCATCAGAGTACCCGAGTACCTGTCACCAGCCCATCAGAGTACCTGAATATCTGTCACCAGACCATCAGAGTAATCGAGTACCTGTCACCAGCCTATCAGAGTACCCGAGTACCTGTCACCATCCCATCAGAGTACCCAAGTACCTGTCACCAGCCCATCAGAGTACCCGAATATCTGTCACCAGACCATCAGAGTAACCGAGTACCTGTCACCAGCCCATCAGAGTACCCGAGAACCTGTCACCATCCCACCAGATTTCCTGCCACCACCTCATCAGCGTACCCCAGTACCTGTCACCATCTTATCAGAGCACTGAGTACCTGTCACCAGCCCATCAGAGTACCCGAGTTCCTGTCACTATCCCATCAGAGTACCCGAGTTCCTGTCGCAAAAAATAAAAAACACAGTGGCGATTAAATACCACCAAAAGAAAGCTTCAATTGTGTGAAGAAAATTATAAAAATGTTGTTTGGGTACGATGTTGCATGACTGAGTAATTGGCATTCAAATGTGAGAGCTGTAGCGTTTTCAGGCTTTTCTCTTTTTTTCAATGGATCAAAAACATTGGTGAGCCACGTTTTTGCTTATTTTTTTGAGAGTTTTTTAGCATTTGAGCGTTTTTTACAGCTGACGTCTCTCAGAACCCTCTGGTCTTGGGTTTTTTTTACAGCTCAAAAACGTCCCTGCCAAAACCAGTTGATAACAGCCTATGTGTACATGAACACATAGGATAACATGATGGGGAGTTTATTGACTGGAAAAAAAGTCTGAAGCTAAAAACAGCAGCTGTAAAAATGTCCAAAAACATCCTGTGTGCATGAGGCCTAAATGGGAAAAAAATGGCTGCAAATTAACAGTGTTTAGTAAACAAAAGATGCGTTGAGGACACATGGGTCTAAGCTATCTGGTCAGCCAATTTTTCAACACCCTGAACCAGCCCTACTGTTGTACATGTGAATATGCAAGCATGAGCCATCTCAGCTTGGTTGGGGAGCCTTGTCCTGATAATAATGCTACTGATATGCAAAAGTCAGTGATTTAGTTCTTACTTAGCTTCCTAAACTCTCCTCCTGGCAGAAGTGACACATAACTATTATGGAGATGGCTGAGGTGTGTAGGCTTTGTCTGACCGTCTAGCTTTGGCTTCCTTTTGCTGGATGATAGGCAAGATGGCATATGGAGGAATAACTAGACCTCCATGGACAGACTTAAGCAAAGTTTTTGTTCAATGATTATTCACTGATAAGTTGTTTATAAGCTGAGTAATTTATTTTTGGCAGCAGTTTCTGTAGACATTGGCAAAGGGAAGGGATTCTTTAAAATTCAAAGTTAAAGACTTAAATAATGTGTAATTCTATTCAGTTTTCAGCATTTGGTGTTTTTCTGTAAGCCAGCTTCCTTGCATATTTAGCAAAGGTAAACATGATACTAGTGAGTTTTTCCATGTGAGTCGCAAGTGCATGTAATGTGACTTGAATTTTTTTAACACTGTTAGTGTATGACCTTTAAGCGCTTCCAAAGGCTATAGGTCACCGTTCACCTTGTTAGTTAGGAAAGATATCTGTCCAGCACACTTGCCTGTTCATTAAACTTTAAGAGGGGTCACATCCAACTCCTCCTCTTAAGAACACACACTGTGTGATCAAGGTGTTAACAGACGATATTATTAAGTAGTAAGTCAGACTACATAAATCAGCATAGGGAATCACACCTCTGAGGAGTATATGAACCTGCGACAGTGTCATTAATGGTATATATGTAAAATTAACATTTTGGAAGGAGACTTTATTTCAGAAATAGAAATGGGTTCTGCACTAGGTAATCAGTAGTAACACCACAAAGCTGTTTTATTATTTTGTAAACTTGGAACCATGACATTTCTATGGAGAAGTAGAATGAGAATGTCAACATATGTACTCTACCAAGCCATAGGAAAAATGGTAGCCAGATACCCTGTGGGCATGCTTAGTGAAGCACCTCACTATCTACTGTACAGTCAGACATATTCTTTCAAGATAATTTAGTATGGCAAAGAGCAATGTGGAAAGTGCTATAAATGACAGCAACCAATCAGAGTTCACTGTTCTGTGATCTGACTACAAGCAAACAGCAATTGTTTTAGTAGAATTGCTGTATTTTGTATGATAGTTGTGGATCAGCATGCATCCTTAAAGAGGAACGTCACAACCCAGGGTTCATTTTGCTTTTAAACCCCTTATCTTTTTTGCTGGTCTATGCCTAAATAACATACTCACATGCCAAGCGAATCCTTTGCTGCGCTACTGTGAAATACTGCTTTTTCGCCATATGCCATGTCTGTGCTGCCATCTTTCTTTATGTCATTGGAAGCCAGTTGCCTCTGCCAGGTTCTTGTAGCTGGGGCCCTGATGACATGCTGCCGATTCCTTCCCCTTCCAGCCACTGGGTGGAAGTAAATGCCTTCAGGGATATCTGACTTAAGCTGATACATGGGTCATTGTTTTTCGCTCAGCCAGCGGGTTGAACAAAAAAAGACTGAACAGATTCCCCCATCCACACATTCAATGTGGATGTTGGAAACCTCCCCGTTTTATTGTATTCTGACAGCGGGTCCTCCCTACCGTCAGAATACAATGATCAGTGCTGCAGAAATTGGCTGCAAGCGCTGATTGAATGGAAATTTTTCAACAGAACCATTTATGAGATGGATCAAAAAACCACCAGTTCCTGTTGAACCGGCTGAATTTTGATCCATTCATGGACAGCTTTAGATGTGATATTATAGGGGGCTATTGGAGCTGGGTTGATATCATTCTCAAATAGGTGATAATGGCTTTTCAAATATGCGGATTGATAACAAAAAACCTGACAAGGTTTTAATCCTTTCTAAAGAAAAACAGTGGCATTATAGACTAAAATGCTTTTTTGAATTTTTTGCTGTGTCTACAACTTTTGCCACTATATAGGGAGCTTTGGACTTAATAAAGCGGAGTTCCACCCAGAAGTGTAACTTCTGGCATGTCATTTTTTTGGGGTGGGGGGACCCTGTTTTCACAGGGTCCCAGGTCCACTTCCTCTCCAGGCGCTGCGGAGCTGAAGGAAGTTCACCCCCACCCGGCGATCTTCTGGGACACGTCACAGATCCCAGAAGATACGCTGGCTATTCACAACCAAAGCCAGTCGCCCACACTTGTGATGTTGGCGCCATATGGAGGAGGGGGAGAAGAGCGATGCTGCGGGCGGCTGCATCTCTGGATCCTGGGACAGGTGAGTGTCTGATTATTACAAGTCAGCAGTTACACTTTTTGTAGCTGCTGACGTATAATGGGGTGGACCTCCGCCTTAAGGTTTAGGCTTATTATTTGTGCGTTAAATCATAATATAAGGTGCAGAGGCAAATACATTTTGCCTTCTCTACCTGTCCTTTGTAAGGTAATAGACACACTGGCATCTTAGCATAACGGCAATGGAATTAAAAACATCTCTTACCAAATGTTTAAAATCCTTGACTGCAAGGAAGAGAAGGGGTTAACCCGGTAACTCGAACAGATGGATACTGCAGCTGGAGCCTACCCAAAAAACTAGTGCTTGCTTTACCACACTAGATTTTGCTGTCGCCCAAAATGATTTTTAGGCGTAGAAGGAATAATGATGAACAATGCACATGCACATAAAAAGAAAAAAAAACATAGATATAGCAGTAGTTCTTGATATAAATATCAAAGAATATAAAATAATGCTCAGATGAGTAATTATCAATATGAAATCATGGAAAATAATGGAACTATTTAGAACAGTGGTTCTCAACTCCTGTCCTCGGGACCCACCAACAGGCCAGATTTTAAGTATTACCTTGGGGAGATGCAAACTAGAATACTGCAATCACTGAGCAGCAAATGATATCACCTGTGATGTATTTCAGTTATCCTGCAACGTGGCCTATTAGTGGGTCCCGAGGATAGGAGTTGAGAACCACTGATTTAGAACCAATTATAGTAACTATGATGAAAATGATGAAGATTAAAAGTGTCTGATATATAGGATATGTTGATTGGTTGGTGCCTGAAAATAAGTCAAAATGTGGGCACTCCAGACTCTTTTTCAGGAAAACCTCCAAATTCTTAGTGAGGATAGATGTTACTTTTTTAATACAAAATCCTGTAAGGCATAGATGCAACAGATACAGAACAAATTTCAGATGGGACAATACCTGCTGATAAAGGGCCATCTTTTCTAAGATATGGTCTATTAAAGCGGAGTTCCACCCAAAAGTTATCTGATTCCTCCCCCCCTCCGGTGCCACATTTGGCACCTTTCAGGGGGGAGGGGGGAGCAGGTACCTGTTTCTGACAGGTACCCTGTCCCCACTTCTGTCAGGTCTGGCCGCGGCAAGGTACGTCAGAAGTCCGGTCTTCTCCTCCATCCTCCTCCTTCCCCTGCCACTGGGCTAGTAAGAAAGTGCAGCACGCTTTGCGCATGCACAGTAGGGGCCCAGCAAGGCTTCACTGCTGGGTTCCCTTACTGGCAATGGCGGCGGCAGCACCCGACAACCGATGGAATCATCGCCTGCCTGGCCGACATCGCTGGACTCCAGGACAGGTAAGGGATGAGTTATTTACTTTAAGGTCATCACAAAGGACAAGGGGGCACTCTTTACGTCTAGAGGAAAAAAGATTTCATCTGCAAATACGGAAAGGTTTCTTCACAGTAAGAGCTGTGAAAATGTGGAATAGACTCCCTCCAGAGGTGGTTTTGGCCAGCACGGTTGATTGCTTTAAAAAAGGCCTGGATTCTTTCCTTAATGTAAATAATATAACTGGGTATTAACATTTTTAGGTAAAGTTGATCCAGGGTGAATCCAATTGCCTCTCGGGGAATCAGGAAGGAATTTTTTCCCCCGTTATAGCAAATTGGATCACGCTTTGCTGGGGTTTTTTGCCTTCCTCTGGATCAACTGTGGGTGAAGGATTGTATATGGGATTATTTGGTTATATATATATATATATATATATATATATATATATGTTTTTTTTTTTTGTTGAACTGGATGGACTTGTGTCTTTTTTCAACCTGACTAACTATGTATAAAGAGTTGTCTTTGTTTTTCAGTATTAGAAAATGTATATGTAGCAATACCCACGAAGGAGCAGCTGGAAATTTGCCCAGGTTCTTTTTCCCAGTAATTGCCCCGCAGCCAGGCACACAGTCACAGTGACTTTTTTGGTGTTTAATTTTTAGTTTTGGGGTAACTTGGACACAGTTGGGGAATTCAGTGGGTTACTCCAAAAAGAACTATGTACAAGATGAGGAAAGTAAACTTCCTTCTGTAGAACTGAAGCAAAAGTTCTTGCAAAAGCAAACTGTGGACTTTGTAGTAGAAGCAGTTAAAAGCACAAAAGCTTCTTCTTCAGGGCAATTAGAGCAGAGTCCCTTCACAGAGAATTAGATAGACTGAGCTCTTCAGGACACCAACCGATGTCCCCTTTACACAAACACACAGCTGACTCTCAAGCACCAGAGGGGTGGCAACAGCCCAAAAGTCTCTAAGGTCTCTCTCATTGTCTGTATTCACAAATGTCCTTGGAAAGTTGACTGCCTCCTTCCAACATCAATGCATCACCCTTTCTCCTGTGATGCCCGACTAGATCTTCAGATGACAGCCCATTAGTCAGCTCTCTGTAACTTCAGCATCCAGGCCCCTCAGCTAGCCCAGCTGAGGCCTCACGAACAGTAAGCACATAGCAGGGCTGCCCAGAGGCCAGCAAGCCCTCCAGGTTGTGTTCTCCTGAAGGAAAAGACAAGACAATACATTCAAAGTAAAATCCATCTTTAATAAATGAATAGGGATCTGTTGCCCTCTGCTGTTAGCTGCTAATATCACAGTGTTATGTATAATTATATATTAGCAGTTCCTGTCCCTGGGTTGTTAGGGAAAAAAACCCAGAGGAAGGAAGCAGAGAAAGATAGAGAGGAGCTGCATGATACCACAGGAGCTCTATTACTGCAATACTGTACTTTATCCAGATCAGAAGACTGTTAGGTAATTGTTCACGTGTTCTGGTTGTTTAACTTTAGCTGCTAGAGTTGAGCGGACACCTGGATGTTCGGGTTCGTCTGGTTCGGCCGAACCCAAAAGTTTGGGTTCGGTACCAAACTTGACCCCGGACCCCGAACCCCATTGAAGTCAATGGTGACCCAAACTTTTGGGCACAAAATGGCTGTAAAAAAAGTCCTAAAAAGGGCTAGAGGGCTGCAAAAGGAAGCACAAGTAGGACAAGTGCCCTACAAACAAATGTGGATAGGGAAATAACTTAAAATCACATAAAAAAATAAAAATGGGAGGAGGAGGTGGATGTGGAGTAGGAGCCTAGAGGTTGACTAGGCCGTGACCGTGGCAGTGTAGGTGGAAGTGGCGGTGGTGGAGGAGGAGGAGGTAGCCAACACTGTTATTTTGTTTTTTTTCTAATTGGGGTAGCCCCCAAAATATTGAGACATATAAAAAAAAAACAAGTATACCAATGGCTGTGTGAGGCCGGTCTAAATGTCTATTCTGCACAAGGTACAGACAAGTCTTGTGGGATCCATGCCTGGTTCATTTTAATAAACGTTAGCTTGTCCACTTTGGCCGTGAACAGGCGGCTGCGCTTGTCTGTGATAACGCCCCCTGGCGTGCTAAACACACGTTCATACAATACATTGGCTGCAGGGCAGGCCAGCACCTCCAAGGCATAAAGGGCAAGCTCAGGCCATGTGCCCAATTTGGTGACCCAGAAGTTGAATGGGGCAGACCCATCAGTCAGTACGTGTAGGCGTGTGCACACATACTGTTCCACCATGTTGCTAAAATGCTGCCTCCTGCTAAGATGTTGCCTATCAGCTGGTGGTGCTGTTTGTTGTGGTGTGCTGCTGACAAAGCTTTTCCACATTTCGGCCATGGTAACCCTGCCTTCTGAGGTGCTGGCGGTGCCACAGCTGCATTGGCGACCTCTTCCTCCTCCTCCACCTTCGCCTTGTGCTTCCACAGAGTGTCATTTGGGAATGCCCTCAGCAGCGCGTCTACCAGCATGCGCTTGTAGTCGCGCATCTTCCGATCATGCCCCAGTGAGGGAATTAAGGACGGCACATTGTCCTTGTAATGGGGATCCAGGAGGGTGGCCACCCAGTAATTGGCACAAGTTAAAATGTGGGCAACTCGGCTGTCGTTGATCAGGCACGGCAGCATGTAGTCACTCATGTCTGCCAGGCTGCCCAGAGGCAAAGACAAGCTGTCCTCTGTGGGAGGTGTATCATCTGTGTCCTCCGTATCCCCCCAGCCACGCTCCAGTGATGCCCACGAGCTGCGTTGGGTGCCACCCTGCTGTGAACACGGTTCCTCCTCCTCCTCATCATCTTCCTCATCCTCCTCATCCTCCAGAACTGTGCCCTGGCTTGAAAATTTTTTACCTGGCCTATGCTGGTGCAGGAACCCACCCTCCGAGCCACTTGTGAATGACTGGCCTGATAACTGTGAAAATGACCCCTCTTCCTCCTCCTCTTCCTCCTGTGCCACATCCTCTTCCATCATTGCCCGAAGTGTTTTTTCAAGGAGACATAGAAGTGGGATAGTAACGCTGAGAACAGCATCATCGGCACTGGCCATGTTGGTGGAGTACTCGAAACACCGCAATATGGTACAAAGGTCTCGCATGCAGGCCCACTCGGTGGTGAAGTGGTGCTGTTCCGCAGAGCGACTGACCCGTGCGTGCTGCAGCTGAAACTCCACTATTGCCTGCTGCTGCTCGCACAGTCTCTCCAGCATGTGCAAGGTGGAGTTCCAACTTGTGGGCACGTCACATAGGAGGCGGTGAGCGGGAAGGCCGAAGTTCCGCTGTAGCGCAGACAGGCGAGCAACAGCAGGGTGAGAACGCCGAAAGCGCGCACAAACGGCCCGCACTTTCTGCAGCAGCTCTGACATATCCAGGTAGTTTTTTTAGAAATTTCTACACCACCAAATTCAGCACATGCACCAGGCAAGGGATGTACGTCAAACCGGCTAGGCCCAGAGCTGATACGAGATTTCGCCCATTATCGCACACCACCAGGCCGGGCTTGAGGCTCAGTGGCAACAACTACTCATCGGTCTGTTGTTCAATGCCCGTCCACAGCTGCTGTGCAGTGTGGGGTTTATCCCCCAAACATATCAGTTTTAAAACAGCCTGCTGTCGTTTCCCCCTGGATGTGCTGAAGTTGGTGGTGAAGGTGTTACGCTGAGCAGATGAGGAGGTGGTCAAGCAGTAGGAGGAAGAAGCGCAGTAGGAGGGGAGGCAACAGGCGGCAAAGAGAAATTCCCTGCAATCCTCGGTGGCAGAAGGACATGCGCCAAATGGCTAGCCGCCTCAGGCCCACCCGCCACTACATTTGTCCAGTTAGCGAGATATAGCGACCTTGCCACAGATGGCGTTGCGCAGTGCACACTTGATCTCATCTCCGACTTGTTTGTGCATGGAAGGGATGGCTCACCTGGAAAAGTAGGGGCGGCTGGGAACCACGTACTGTGGGACAGCCACCGCCATCAGGTTTTTAAAACTGTCCGTGTCCACCAGACAGAATGACAGCATTTCAAAGGCCAGGAATTTTGAAATGCTGGCATTCAGGGCCAGGGATCGCGGGTGGGTAGGGGGGTACTTCCTCTTTCTCTCCAGTGTTTGGGAGATGGAGAGCTGTAAGCTTCTATGGGACCACGTGGAAATGCTTTGGAACGGTGGCGGACATGGTGGCGTTGCTGTCACATGCTCTGTTTGCTGCGTGGCAGGTGACACTGGCACTGTAGAGGTGGAGGAAGAGGCCGAGGCAGCAGCAGAAGAGGAAGCAGGAGGAGGCCGAGACCTTTCTTGGATTTTGAGGTACTTATTCCACTGCAGCACGTGCTTTGAATTTAGATGCCTGGTCATGCAGGTTGTGCTCAGGTTTAGACCATTTATGCCTTGCTTCAGGCTCTCATTGCACAGTGTGCAAACCACTCGTGCCTTGTAGTCAGCACATTGTCTGAAGAACTGCCACGCCGGGGAACGCCTTTGAGCTGCCTTTGGTGTGCCAGGTCCCTGGGTGCGGTGGGCAGTAGCAGGCGTACTGTCTAGGGGACGGTCGCTCTGCTTTTACAACCTGCTTCGTCTTTTGCTGTGCTGGTGCCTCTGTGCGACCACCGCCTCTTCCTCCAAACTACACACGTCACTCGCATGACCTTCATTCCATGTGGGGTCTAGGACCTCATCATCCTCCACATCATCTTCCACCCACCCTTCACCACTGCCCTCCTTGTCAGTCTGCACACTGAGGAAAGCCGCAGCAGTTGGCACCTGTGTTTCGTCATCATCAGAGACGTGCTGCGGTGGTGTTTCCATGTTCTCATCCTGCAACAGAAGTGTGCACTTAATGTCTTCCACTTTTGGGGCAGGGCTATGTGGATGGTCCACGGAAAGTACACCAGCAGAGTCATCAAAAAGCATAAGAGACTGCTGCATGACTAGGGACTCAGACTGCTTGGCTGATTTACAAGGGGCTGAGGTGAAAGACAGATGGCCATGGGGTTCAGGTGCCAACTCTGAGCTTTCATCAAGGGACCGGGTGGGAGACAATGTGAAAGAACTGGAGGCATTGTCAGCCATCCAATCTACTATCGCCTGTACTTGTTCTGGCCTCACCATTCGTTGAGCGCCATTCGGGCCTACCATATAACGTTGAAGGTTCTGTCGTCTACCTGAGGAAGGTGTTTCACTTGTGCATGTAGCTGGCACAGATGGACCACGTCCTCTCCTTGCAACAGGAGCTTCAGCAACATCACCAACACCAGCAGCACCACGACCACATCCCTTATTTGACGCTCTCCTCATTCTGGACACTAATGCATTAGTAGATAGTTTTAGAGCGATAAACTCTTCCTCAGAGCACCAACAGGAACCTGTCCCTAATGCAGTAGTAGATGGTTTTAGAACGATAAACTCTCCCTCAGAGCACCAACAGGAACCTCTCCCTAATGCAGTAGTAGATGGTTTTATAATGATAAATTCTCCCTCAGAGCACCAACAGGAACCTCTCCCCAATGCAGTAGGAGATTGTTTTATAACGATAAACTGTCCCTCAGAGCACCAACAGGAACCTCTCCCTAATGCAGTAGTAGATGGTTTTAGAATGATAAACTCTCCCTCAGAGCACCAACAGGAACCTGTCCCTAATGCAGTAGTAGATGTTTTTAGAATGATAATCTCTCCCTCAGAGCACCAAAAGGAACCTCTCACTAATGCAGTAGTAGATGGTTTTAGAATGATAATCTCTCCCTCAGAGCACCAACAGGAACCTGTCCCTAATGCAGTAGTAAATGGTTTTAGAATGATAATCTCTCCCTCAGAGCACCAACAGGAATGTCTCCCTTATGCACCCATAAGATGGTTCTGAACCAGGGGCGTAACGATAGGGGTTGCAGGGGTTGCGATTGCAACCGGGCCCCATGCTCCAGGGGGCCCATGTGCTTCCCTTGTACACCTGGATAGGTATTTAGAGGAACCAAACTCCTCCATTTTCCTCCTAATGCAGGAGATTGGTTCTTCTATAAGCTGCCCCCGCCACCCCTCCTATCCAGTTTACTTGTCTTCTGCTGTTCCCAGGGTCCCGATGCAGGACCGTAATAAAGGGACCCGTGATGGGAGTAAAGGGCCCCAGGATCAGCGACCAGAGGGAAGGGCCCTGCCCAGGGGTCAGGGGGGGCCCTTCCTAATTTCTTGCACCCAGGCCCTGAAGGTTCTAGTTACGCCTCTGTTCTGAACGTTAATGTCTCCCTCACAGCACATCAACATGGGGACAAGGTGCTTTGGGGCGGGGGGGTTCTGCCAAAGCACACCCCCATGTTGAGGGCATGTGGCCTGGTAAGGTTTGGGGGGGGCACTTGTTTCCCCCCCTTTCCTAGCCTGCCTGGCTGCGTGCTCAGATAAGGGTCTGGTATTGATTTTGGTGGGCCCCACGCAGCTTTTTTCTTTATTTTTTTTTAAATAGCCATGCCGGAAATTGCAACCATGAATCAATTTAAAGTGAGACAATAAAAATGAAAAATTCCTTTAAATATAGCCTAGAGGGTCCCTTAGTCTGTCTGTAAAGTGGCATATCTGTACCATGTATAGAACCTGCTGCAGATAAAATGACATTTCTAAAGAAAAATAAATGAGTCAAATCACATTTAAATTGACTCGCAGTTGCAAATGTAGGCCTGGCTTTTTAAAAATATAAAGAAAAGATGGTGTGGGGTCCCCCCAGTCCATACCAGGCCCTTTGGGTTTTAAGGGGAAGCCCATGCCAACATTTGAAAAAAAATGGCTTGGGGTCCCCCCCAAAATCCAAACCTAATTGCATTCCCCTTGGGTTTGGACTTTTAAGGCACTATATACATAACATCATTTATAGTAAAATTGTATGTCTATTGAAAAACTTGAATAAAAACATTTTTCTATGGAACAGTGGTGGGTATGATCCTCCTCCACCCGACGCATTTCAGAGTATGAACATTTCTTTCCTCAGGGGTGTTTGGAGATTGATCATACATCTATGATATAAATATAGAGAATCTGCAATCAGACACCACATAATTATACTACAGTATATAGATACATGAACAACATGCAATGGTTCAAACACTTACAAATATTCCAATGGTGTAGAAATTACAAAATCCCCCCAAAATCCATACCAGACTCTTATCCTAGCATAAAGCCTAGCAGGCCAAGAAAGGGGGGGCGAGCAAGGTCCCCCCTGAACCATATAAGGCCACATGCTCTCAACATGAGTGGAGTGGGGACAAGAGCCTCTTCCCAACAACCCTGGACCTTGGTTGTGGGGGTCTGCGGGCAGGGGGCTTATCAAAATCTGTAAGTCCCCTTGTTAAATTCCTGGCCCAAAGATCCCGCCCCCCCATGTAAATGAGTTTGGGGTTATGGGGTACATTGTACCCCTACTCATTCACCAAAAAAAGTGTCAAAAAACAGTAGACGATTTATAACAAGTCCTTTATTAAAAAAAATGTAGATCCATCATCAATCATGTCGCCGCCGCCACTACCGGATCAAAAAAAAGTTCCACCGCCAACGAAGGCCGACCCCCTACTGCAGGCTCTGCCATTTGACAGTTCTTATATAGGTAAGGGGCAAAACCACCTGGCGACATCACCTGGTGTCACCACCCTCTTGTGACGTCACCGATCCAGCATGCATCGATCGGTGACATCACAAGGGATGCAGGTGGCTCTGCCCCTTACCTATTTAAGAATTGTCAAATTGCAGAGCAGGCATTAGGGGAGTTTTTTTTCAGGTCTGGCGGTGCAGCCGGCGTTGTGATTGATGATTGATTTACACCGGGGACATTGTTTTTTTTTTCCATTTTTTTAAATAAAGGAATTGTCAAAAACCTGTGTACTTTTTACATTTATTTTTGACACTTTTTTTGGTAAATGACGCCTACAACCACAGCCCAGGGTTGTCGGGAAGAGGACCTTGTCCCCATCACATGGGAACAAGGCGCTGTGGGGTGGGGCAGGGCCCCCCACCCCACAACACCCGCCCCCATGTGTGAGGGCATGTGGGCTGGTATGGTTCAGGAGGGGGGCGCTCGCTCATCCCCACCCCTTCCTAACTTGACAGGCTGCATACTCGGATAAGGGTCCGGTATGGATTTTGGGGGGACCCCACGCCATTTTTAAAAAAAATTTTGGTGTGAGGTCCCCCTAAAAATCATTACGAAGGGCCTGGTATGGATTGGGGGGGACCCCACGCCGTTTGTTTTAACATTTGTATTGCCTGCATTGTTTTGTTTATATTTCAGCTGTCAGTGGGGAAGCCCGCTGACAGTTGGGGAGTCATGATGAGTCATGATGAGTTGTTAAGGATGCGGTGCCCGGCATTCCAGCACACTGCTTAACAACCATCTATTCTTCACACAGAATTCAAATTGGTCGACCATTTTTCTGCCGATCCGAATTTTAATCATTCTGAAAATGTGGGATTTGTTAGAAAACAAATAAACAAAACAAATTTTAACGAGTTTCAACGCAATTCATTACTATTCATTACTATTTTATTTGGATATTTGTATACATCCGAATGAATAACCAAAAATTCATACAAATTTGTATTCAGACCGAAACCAATTGCACATGTCTAATATATACCATAGTTTGTGGACTCTATAACTTTCCTACAGACTAAATAATATACACAGATTTGGATTATGTTCACCAAAGAAATTTAGCAGAATACATCTTGACCTAAATTTATGAAGAAAGATTATTTATTTGCAAAATTTTATAACAGAAACTAAGAAATACTTTAGCAAACTAAGAGAAACTTTTCAAAATGTTTGGTCTTTTTTCATTTATTTAGCAAAAAAAAAAAAAAAAAGTGGTGATTAAATACCACCAAAAGATGGTTCTATTTGTGTGAAAAAAAGGATAACAATTTCTGTAATGGGTATCAAACTGTGTATTTTTGTTGTAATCAAAATGAAGAATAAAGATTTTTTTTACATTACAAATTACAAATATATACGATTATATATTGTTGTTTCATGACTCAGAAATTACGACTTTTTTTGATGTAACAAATTGTTATCACCACTATGTAATTTTCATATATTACTACTTACTTACCCCTTTCCCTTTTAATTCTGTAAATGTCAGAATACAGTGTTAATTTTTTTTATAACCTGCTCTATTTTCAATAAAACTTATTGTGAAAAAAAAAAAAATGTTATGGATACAGTGTAAAAGTGTGACAGTGCTGAAAGCTGAAAATTGGCTTGGGCAGGAAGGGGGTAAAAGTGGCCTGCATTGAAGTGGTTAAAAAACCTTGCAGCTTCATAAAATATTCATTCATTTTATTGTCATACCTGTAGGCCATTTGGGCCCCCACTGGAAGCCTGACCAAAACACTCCCAGGCAGCAATCTCCACATCCTGCCTTGTTGCTAGCACATGAAATCCATAGAACGCTAACAGCCAGCATTACAGGAGGGAAAACCTGTCCTAGCAGCAAGGTAGGATGTGGGGACTGCTGGATGGGAGTTTTTTAGCGAGGCTTCCAGGCAGCAGTGTATTTAGGTTTTGTGCTGCCCTAGGCCTGACTAAACTTGTGCACCCCCCTAATTTAAATATGAACCACCCCTTCCCGTTTCTTGTCACGCCTTGAAATTTTGCAGTGGGGACACTAGTTTTGGGGGGGGGGGGGCAATAGATTCCTCTTATTTGCAGAGATTTCCTCACACTTCCTGTTTGGCTGCGGGGCAGAACAATAACTTATTGGTTGGCGTCCGCCGCATGGGCCTCTTGGGACACCCAGGTCCCCTACATATGTATAGGCTGTCCCTCCCCCGATGGTGGTCCTGCCAAGCTGCTTTATGGGGGTGCTAGACCGATTTGCCTCCCGGGCCATTCCGCCCCATAGGACTAGTGCTACAGTAAGTGTATCGCATACCTCCGGGGACTCTTTTCGTGCTGCCCCCCTGCAAAGTGCCGCCCTAGGCCTGGGCCTTGTCGGCCTAGGCCAAGATACAGCGTTGCTTCCAGGGGGTCCAAATGAGCAATGGGTATGACAATTAATATTATTATTATATAGGATTTTTATAACGTCAACAATTTTACAATACAAAGGGAGACGATATAGCAACAATACAATTTAATACAAGAGGGTTAGGAGGGTCCTGCTCCTTACAATCTAATAGATAACATTATTAAACATTTTACAAAGCTGCATGTTTTTTTTTATTCCTACTGGGGATCAATGGCTTCTAAAAAATGTAAATGCTCATATAATCTTATGAGCAGATTGCTGTTGAAATAAATGTTCTGGTAACAAGGCATAAAAGCCAGCAATGGCTGCCTCTGTCTTTCTTTCATGACATGTTTCCTTTAAGTTAGTCTAAAAATATTTGCACCCTTTGCTTTAATGCACATGGAACCTGACACAGGGTCATCACCTGCATTAATCGGGATACAGACGCAGCAAAGCGGGGCTTTTTCTTTGTCACCGCCAGTCTCAGTCTCTCTTATCCATCTTTTCCTCTTTGTGTTATTTTGTGAGGAGCTCATTGTTCATTGTTCAAGGCCATCCCATTATAGACCAGGCCCATTAGCAAGTTTAGGTTTCTGAATATGCTGAGTAGGGCTCTTTCTAGGTTGGTGTGATGTGACCCTGTCCCCATTATGTATATGTGCCTATACTGATGGAAGGCAATGATAACAGAAGGGTTAAATACCAGAAATTGTGAGCAGAAGATGAAAGCTGAGCTGGTGTCCCTGTGAAGTGTTTGACTGCCGTCCAGACACAGGCTCATTTCTCCCTGGAAGAGGGCGTTTCGAGGGTTCGCAATTCCCCTTCTATTTTTGGGGACTACAAATCAACAAGTAACAGGTGCTGCTTTTAAAAGCAGCCGTAGGGTAGTATTGGTTACCCCTTCCAAGGGCATCAGAGTTTCCGCGTGTGTCACACAAACCTAATGTGTGAATCCCAAGGCCCTACAGGATTTTGACAGCTACGATCTGCAAAGGAAACCTTATCCATGGCTTGACAGGTCTTGCGTTGCTAAGCAACACAAACCCCTTTGCTGTTGTAGTAGCCTGCAGTTCATTGCTATGCTGTGACAATAGGGTATGGCAGATGTGAAATAAGACATTTCTGCAATTTTTGGTTGAACTATTTGGATGTTTTTACTGGCATTGTGTTTTTTTTTTTTATGGAAATCCATGAATGCATCCACATTTTTATCAGAAAAAAGGTTTCCAGTAATGTTTTCATTATACATTACTTTACATGTCTAGATGTTCTATAAATAAATTATAACAAGTGGCAGTTGTTACAGATAAAAGCATCTGTACTCATAGGCTTTTTATATCTCACCTGGGGTTGTCTGAGCACTCTTGTGTGTAATTCTCCTCTATGTCAGCGAATACCTTCACTGCAATCTGCCAGAGATCGAACACACTACACTGTGCCTGGAAGCGTTAATTGCACGAATGGTCAATCAGCTCAGTGTGCCGCACAAAAAGCATGCAAGCCCCTTTCCAATCTGATTGTTGGTATTTATATGCAAACACAGCCAGAGATGGGCAACCTGAGACGACACACATTTTTATTTTAAAAAGGTTCTAAAGATAAAGCATTATTTTTACTTAAAGCAGAGTTCCACCCAAAAGTGGAACTTCCGCTTTAAAGGAAGGTGACCCCCTGACATGCCCCAATTTGCATGTCATTTTTTTTTGGGGGGGGGGGTTATGGACCGGGGACCCATAGAGATGACCGAGGGACATCTGTCCCTCGGAAATCTCTGGCACTAGCATCCAGCGGTAGGCGATTCCTTCTCCCGGTCACCGATCGCTCAGGTGAGCCGGGAGAAGCACCGGAGGGTGGCGGGAGGGGGGGCGTCCCCTCCCGCCGCCTGTAAGAACGATCAAGCGGCTGACCTGCCGCTATGATCATTCTTACGGTGATGGGAATCGCCTGAGGAAAAAAATGATACCTCAATGATGCCTGCAGGTGCCGGCATCATTGAGATATCACCACTGAAATCCCAGGACGTCCATGGACGTCCTAGGATCTGAAGTGGTTAAAAAGGTTCTAAAGATAAAGCATTATTTTTACTTAAAGCAGAGTTCCACCCAAAAGTGGAACTTCCGCTTTAAAGGAAGGTGACCCCCTGACATGCCCCAATTTGCATGTCATTTTTTTTTGGGGGGGTATGGACCGGGGACCCTGTTTTCACAGGGTCCCAGGTCCACTTCCTCTCCTAGAGCCGCGGAGCCGGAAGGAAGTTCAACTCCCCCCCCCCTCGGTGTTTCTTCTGGGACGCGTCACAGGTCCCAGAAGATGTGCCGGCCATTCACAAGGTGCAGCGCAACTTGCGCATGTGCAGTGCGCGCCCGGCTTTAAAGCCAAAGCTGGATGCCCACGTTTGTGATGCAGGCGCCGCTGAGTGGAGAAGGAGAATGTCCGATTGTTAAAAGTCAGCAGCTACACTTATTGTAGCTGCTGACTTTTAACTGGGTGGAACTCCGCTTTAATAGTAGAGGTATAGCTTGACGCTTGTGGGTCCCTATGCAAAAGTTAATCGGGGGCCCCCCCACTACCACCCGCCATTTCCGCCGGGCACCAAGATACTGCCACCATGCGTCAAGATACTCCAAGTGCCTAAAGAGTTATTTCATATTTTTATTTACATATTGAGAGGGTAATTAAAAGAATTTTGGAGAAATTGTCCACATTTTGACATACCTCTCCAATTGTTTTGAATACCCTGGAACAGGGGTAGACACCCTTTGAGAGGTGGAGATATACTTGAACAACATGAAAGAGATCAATGATCACTGAGGTTTGGCACATTTTTTTTTAGTAATTAACTAGCAAGGTTTAACTAAATAGTAAGGAAAACTTAGAAAAATATAATGAAACAAACGTTACTGTAAAAATATAAACCTAGCCTACCTTAAAGTGGCTGTAAACTCCCATCCATTAATTGTACCTATAGGTAAGACTGTAATAAGGCTTACCTATAGGTACTGTAAATATCTCCTAAATGTGCACCGTTTAGGAGATATTTACTGTATATGCAGCCGATGACGTCATCGCGCATGCGCTCTGAAGGAACGGCCACCTGTGCCATTCCTTCAGGTTCCTGTGCCATGAATGATGTATACTAGCACCTTATTGCTTTACTTTGCAGGTCAGAAAAAAAATTAACCCTGCCAGTTTACTTCCTCTTTAAAAGTGGACTTTGTGACAGAAGCAGGGCAGTGGATTGTGCCAGAAGGACAGTGGATAGTGCCAGTGGGGCAGTGGATATGTTAGCAGGACAGTGGATGGTGTCAGTCAGTAGAGCAGTGGAGAGTTTAAGTCATAGGGCAGTGGATGGTGTCAGTCAGTAGAGCAGTGGACAGTGCCAGTGGGGCAGTGGACATGTCAGTAGGCCAGTAGATAGTTTCAGTCAGTAGAGCAGTGGACAGTGTCAGTAGGGCAGAGGACTTTGTCAGTAGAGCAGTGGATGGTGTCAATATGACAATGGACAGTCTCAGTAGTCTTTTATTTTTGATATTTGATTTTTTATTATTTGTTACCATTTTATATTTACAATTGTATTTTTTATTATTTTTTACAGTTTTTTAGCAGTCTTTTTGGGAGGCTTTGGTGAAATGTCAGGGGTCTAGTATTTAGACCCCTAATGTCTTACTTTTAAGACAGAGAAAGCAGGTTACAGCCCTCAATCTCCATCTCTCCAGCCTTAGATGCACAGAATGAATGGACAGGAATAGCTCTGTACAGAGCGGCTTTCCATTAATTTACAAACTGAAGCATAGTAAAATTTACTATGCTTCAATTATGAATGGACGCAGTGAATGATTGGGAACTAATCACTCACTGTGTTATTTCAGAAAAGGAAGGGGCTGGTAAACTACATATCTACAAGCCCCTACCCCCACTCTCCATCCTGACACACTGCACTGTGGGGGGCGCACAGGGGACCCAGCCAGCAAAGCTGAGTAAACTGGACCTGCTGAGTGCAGGTGGAAGGGAGAGAAGCGGCTGCAGGAAGAAAATAGAGGGGACCAGTTCCAGTATATGTCGCCCCTCCTGTCCAGGTGTAAAACAGGGAGGCTGCATGGGTCACAATTGTGACCGCTGCAACATCAATAGGTATGCCAGTGTCTTAATGCATTCCCTGCATTAAGATAAAAAATGTCCTAGTATTAGTATACCCCCCACCCCCAATTACTTACCTGAGTCCTGTATCAATCCAGTGCTGTGCCTCTCGGCAGTTGATTTCTCCTCTCTCCCTTCTCTCACCTCTCAACTGTGTCAAACGCTTTAGCAAAATCCAAGTATACTTTATCCACAGCCACTCCTTTGTCTATGTTTTTGCTTACCTCCTCATAAAAGGAAATCAGATTTGTTTGACAACTTCAGTCCTTCTGAAGCTAACTAGTGCTTAAAATATTATTTTCTAGCAAAACCTCTTCTATATGGTCTTTTTTATTAAACGCTCAAGTATATTCCCTACTATAGAAGTTAAATTAACAGGTCTAAAGGTAAAGACTTTGATCCCTTTTTAAACATAAGCACCACATTGGCTTTACACCAATCCTGTGGTACTATGCCAGTCACGAAAGAGTCCCTATCAGTGTTGCCAACCGCCAGTAAATTTGCTGACAGTTTGTAAAAATCAGTGATTTTTAGAACTGTCTATAAATATCAGGGTCTGCTAATTTGTCATGCTGTGCTGACTTTTTAAGTGTAAACTGGGCAAACTACTTGATATGGGTATTGTTAGTGTTTCCATGTTGTGTTCAAATATCAATTGTCTTAGTTTTTAATAGGAGTTCAGCTATTTTTCAGGTTGCCAGTAAAAAATGTGCTCTGCCAGTAAGAATTTCCATGATTTGCCAGTAAAAAATGATTCGGGAGGTTGGCAACACTGGTCCCTATAAATTAGAAACAATGGCTTAGATATAACAGAGCTCAGCTCTTTGAGGACCCTTGGATGTAAGCCATCTGGTCCAGGTGTTTGAGCACCCATACAGCTTTTCCAAGTTAAGTGAAGATGTGGGGATGGCAAACTTAGAGGTGGGAGCCCAAGATGTCACTGCTACCCTTAGAACATTCACCTTTATTTTGTTTAAATGTTTGTGGACCATGTCCATTTTGAGCCACTGAAGATAATTTGGGGCTATGGCAATGCTTTCCCATTTTCCTTTATATACACAGAGCTGAAGAGTGTATTTAATAAATTTACCTTCTCTATGTCCCCAGTAACAAACTCAAGATTATCTAATGAAGGACCTACATGCTCAGACCTTTTTACTGTTAATATAGTTGAAGAATGTTTGGGGGTTTGTCCTGCTCTCTTTTGTCCTTTTGTAACCTGTTGTTCGTTTTCAATGCGGCCTTGATTTCCTTTTTACATATTATTAATATTCTTTGTAACATTTAAATGATGATAGTGTTCCTTCATTTTTATATTTTTAAATTCTCTTTTATTATTATTTACAGCTATTTTAACTTTGGAATTGAGCCACTTAGGTTTCATTTTTAGCCTTTTAAACTAATTGCCTATGGGACTATATTATGCAGTGTGTTCACATACAGTCATATTGGAGCATACTTATTTCTGTTCTGTGCATTTCCATGGCAACATTCCCTTCCAGTCTAAATCTTGGAGCACAGCCCTCAGCCTTGGAAAATATGCTCTCTTAAATTGAAGCATTTTTATCTTTCCGGTATGTGTTTGTTGTTTATAGCTTACCTTAAAGCAGAACTCCGGGATTTGCAAAAAAATCCCCCATTAGTACACCCCCTACACAAAACACTAAACAGTTATTACATTTGTGAAATTCCTTACCATTGAAGAAAAAAGTCTGATTTTAGTTTTCAGGAAGTCAGCTCTGTAATCCAAAAAATGCTGCACGTATTCTGCTAAGTGGGAGCTGTAAGAATAGTGATTGCCTCATATCCTTTCCTCTCTCTCTACATTTCCCTTCATGCTTTGCAAATTGCAATGAACGTGGGAGGGTACACTAGGCTTGGCCATGTAAATGTGAACAAGCCCACTTCAACATAAATTACACCCCTCATTCTGCAGGCATCCATACTGCTCAGTAGCACACAGCAGGGTAGGTAAGTTACAGCCTTATACAGTCAGGTCCATAAATATTGGGACATCGACACAATTCTAATCTTTTTGGCTCTAAACACCACCACAATGGATTTGAAATGAAACTACCAAGATGTGCTTTAACTGCAGACTTTCATATTTAATTTGAGGGTATTTACATCCAAATCAGGTGAACGGTGTAGGAATTACAACAGTTTGTATATGTGCCTCCCACTTTTTAAGGGACCAAAAGTAATGGGACAATTGGCTGCTCAGCTGTTCCATGGCCAGGTGTGTGGTATTCCCTCATTATCCCATTTACAAGCAACAGATTAAAGGTCCAGAGTTCATTTCAAGTGTGCTATTTGCATTTGGAATCTGTTGCTGTCAACTCTCAATAGGAGATCCAAAGAGTTGTCACTATCAGTGAAGCAAGCCATCATTAGGCTGCAAAAACAAAACAAACCCATCAGAGAGATAGCAAAAACATTAGGTGTGGCCAAATCAACTGTTTGGAACATCCTTAGAGACTACCCAAACAAAACAAAAACGTCGGATTACTACCGAACGAAGTGACTATCACTGTTGAGAAACCTAGAGGATAACTCTCAACTGTCGTTGTCTAAGGTTTACGTTTATCGTGTGAACTTTACTTGAGACCTGGAAATTAGACAACGAACATTTACCCTATTACTCCCTTATGGTGTGTGGACCGGTACCTTGTCGACTCGTCGGTTAACAGGGTAATGAAAACCAGGGAATTTTTCACCCTCCGTGTATATGTTTGACAACATTAAGGATGTGGCAAGTGGACTAA
>BLSH010004555.1:775930-816368 GCA_018402905.1 Glandirana rugosa
AATTCCCTGGTTTTCATTACCCTGTCTAATTCTCAGTATTTAGTTTGAAAGTGAAAAATTATGAACCAACGTTTAGGAAACGTCAGTTAATGTCGGACTTCAGACCTTGCGTATCTGTAGTGGTCTACGACCCAAAGTAGGGACCACTACGAGACGGTCCGGAGATGACGTTGACAGAAGTCAAGGACGAACAAGAACCCCGTAAAAGGGAAGTAAAACAGAAGTCGTTCACTTTACGTACGAGTTAAACTAAGTCCAGTCCACTAACTGAACCGGTAACGTATTGTAAGGTGAAGAAAGGGAATTTTTTGAGAAACCAACGAAAGCGTCATACGAAGCCCAGTAACAAGTAGACGTGACACTTCGCGGTAGGTTACTCAAGACTTCGTAAACCGACTTATACTCGTCTATTATAACGGGTTTTGTGAAGTCTTAAGTAGGACGACGAAAACAGTCGTCAGTATAGTAGTTATTTATGTTCTCTTGGTGAAGGTTACCGTCGGTATGTACGGGTGCGGTACTGTGATGGTGGTGGTACGAAGTGACTACTCCACCATACGAAACCTAGTACTCGTCAAGGAAAGGAAGAGGTATGAGAAGAGAAGGGTAGTGAGATCATGTTCAACTAGAACCAGAGTAGACAGGTATCCTACAACAAGGTCTTGACACTTCCGACTCATATTCAGCCAAATGCTTCAGAACTCATTGGATGGCGCTTCACAGTGCAGATGAACAATGACCCGAAGCATACTGCGAAAGCAACCAAAGAGTTTTTTAAGGGAAAGAAGTGGAATGTTATGCAATGGCCAAGTCAATCACCTGACCTGAATCAAATTGAGCATGCATTTCACTTGCTGAAGACAAAATGAAGGGAAAATGCCCCAAGAACAAGCAGGAACTGAAGACAGTTGCAGTAGAGGCCTGGCAGAGCATCACCAGGGATGAAACCCAGCATCTGGTGATGTCTATGCGTTCCAGACTTCAGGCTGTAATTGACTGCAAAGGATTTGCAACCAAGTATTAAAAAGTGAAAGTTTGATTTATGACTCTTAATCTGTCCCATTACTTTTGGTCCCTTAAAAAGTGGGAGGCACATATACAAACTGTTGTAATTCCTACACTGTTCACATGATTTGGATGTAAATATCCTCAAATTAAAGCTGACAGTCTGCAGTTAAAGCACGTCTTGTTCGTTTCATTTCAAATCCATTGTGGTGGTGTATAGAGTAAAAAAGATTAGAATTGTGTCAATGTCCCAATATTTATGGACCTGACTGTACATGCAAAGCATGTATGTTCTCTCCCCTCCAGCTATAAGGAGATACGCATATTGCCCTTACTTGCTTTATGCAATCATTACTGAACTGCAGACACATGCCATTATTAGATGTTATACACACTGTACTCTGCTGTAATACAGTATTGGAAATAATCCTCCTCCTGCTGGAGCTTTGAGATCTTTCTAACAACAATCTGGTATGGTGTATATGAGAACATCCCTAGCCACACCATAGAAAAAGCCAGGCCACGATGCTTTACATCAGCATTTGGCACAAGTAAATGGCGGCATAAGAAAAAAACTCATCTGTGCCCATAAGTGCGGTCTCATCTGTGCCCATAAGTGCAGCTTATCAGTGCCCACCAGTGCGGTCTCATCTATGTCCACCAGTGCGTGAGTGGGGGCGGTGCTGGCAGGGAGGAGGAGAAGGGAGGAGGAGGACGACACAACCTCCATGGGCAGCACAGACCATGGGCTGTGAGACCCCCTCCTCCCACTACAGCGAGCAGGGCGAAAATAGAAAACCCTGCTTGCTTTAGAACTACTTGTGGGAAGTGATAAGACCGCTGGCTGCGAGTACAGGAGGAATAGCAGCCAGCGGTCTTACAAACAGGAACTCACAGGAGGTTAACGGCTTTTCTGCAAAATCATCAGGCTGCTACAGAGGAACTACAGAGCTCAGAAGATGGATGGCATAGTTGGTTAAGGAAGGAGATCAGCAACAAGGATATGAGAAAAATGTTTTTTCCTGGAGTTCTGTTTTAAATGAAAACATGTTATGGTCACTGCTATGCAGATAGTTTCTTATATGAACATTAGTAATAATCTCTGCATGGTTTGAGATTACCAGGTCCAGCAGAGAATCATTTCTATTTGGAGCCTCTATGAACTGTACCATAAAATTGCCTTGTAATAAGTTTACAGGTCAGGCTCTTAGACCCCTCAAAGTGTAGCTTAGTACGTTGGTGCTAGCCGGGTCTTTGATAGACTACAACTCCCAGCCCATCCCTCTTCCAGGTCCCCCCGACCTACTTCCCTTACAGTGACACTCCTTCCTCTGACTGGCTCCCAAGGCTTCCACAGACTGTCCATTATTCCTCTCACAGACTGCTCCGGTTTTGTTTTCCAGCTCCCAGGGTCTGTCACTCACTGACTCCAGTGAATACTTTAACCACTTGCCGACCACCGATCGGCATCTGACGGCGGCAAAGTGGTTCGTTCCCGCAAAACGCCGTCATACGACGGCGGCTGCGGGAACGAGTTTAGTGAGCGCGCGCCGCCGGAGGCGCGCCCGCGCGCTCACTGTGTTCGGGGAGGGCCAGGGAGCGGGTGCGGCGGCTTTGATTGCCGCCGGCTACCCGCGATGCCCCCCCCGAGCGGAGGAACGGAGGTCCGTGTATGTAAACACGAACCTCCGCTCTGCGTGAAGGGGGAAGGGCTGTGATCACAGCCTTCCTGTATACGAAGGCTGTGACCACTTCCCTTCCCCAGATAGTGCAGTCCCCCTACAGTTAGAACACGCCCAGGGAACATATTTAACCCTTAGAGCGTCCCTGCAGGTTAACCTCTTCACTGCCAATAACATTTACACAGTAATCAGTGCATTTTTATAGCACTGATCGCTGTATAAATGCCAATGGTCCCAAAAAAGTGTCAAAATAGTCCGACATGTCTGCCCCAATATCGCAGTACCGCTAAAAATCGCAGATCGCCGCCATTACTAGTAAAAAAAAAAAAACCCAAAAATGAATTCTCATCATCCGTAAACGCGACCACTTTTGCGCAAAATAATCAATAAACGCCGATTGTGATTTTTTTTTTATCGCAAATATGAGGAAGAATATACATCGGCCAAAAACGGTGAAAAAAATGTTTTTTTATATTTTTTTTTTTATTTGTATTCTAGCAAAAAGTAAGAAATGTGGGTTTTTTTGCAAAATTGTCGCTCTTCTTTTGTTTATAGCGGCGATCAGAAATGACGCAGAGGTGATCAAATACCACCAAAAGAAAGCTCTGTTTGTGGGAAAAAAAGGACGCAAATTTCGTTTGGGTACAACGTCGCACGACCGCGCAATTTTCAGTTAAAGCGACGAAGTGCCGAATCGCAAAAAGGGCTCCGGTCCTAAAGCTGGAAATCCTTCCGGGGCTGAAGTGGTTAAAGCAGAGTTTCTCAACCAGGGTTCCTCCAGAGGTTGCTAGGGGTTCCTTGAACAATGATTAATTTCTGCCTCTCGGAAAAGTTCCCAATGACACCATTGATCTTTTTAGCTATCTGTATTCTATTCTTCCCAATGGCCACAAGTGCAAGGAGCATTCTTCCCATTGACCATCACACTAATGCATCGTGAGTTGTAGATTTTTCATATTTAGCAGGGGTTCCCCGAGACCGGAAAACTATTTCAAGGGTTCCTCTGTGTTGAAAAGGTTGAGAAAGGCTGATTTAAAGTGTTCTCAGTAGCACCTCTGCTGTTCTCCTACTCCCTTGTGCTGCTCCAGGAATCAACTCCACTCCTGGCTGCACCCAAGTCTCCAGGCCTCAAGGTCACCCCCCCCAGACTGGGGGCTCCCTCCCGGGTAGAGGCCTCCGCAGCACCTCTGATACATCTTCCACACTTTCACCCAGCACTCTCCTCCCCCTTGCTGGCAGACTGCTGTATTTAAGGAGGCCTGCCCCCTGCCAATCCAGACTGTAGTTTGGTTAGGGCTCCTTGTCATACATCAGAAAATGACACCTCCTCATCCATTCCCCCCTCCAGAACCTTCTCTGCTTGAGGGGGAGGAAACTCCAAGGGGTGTTCCTTCCTTCTGTCTGCAGCCACTCCCTGAGCCACTCCCCAGCTCAGATCAAAACATTCAGGCCTGCACTTACAGTCAGGCCTGACTAAATTTTGCCCCTCCTAGCAAAAACTTACTTATAAAAAGCACCTATCACTATGGGGGTGCTACACTTACCCCCCCCCCCAAACATCAGCTGTTCCTCAACTGAAAATTTACAAAAATAGCTCCTGGGCCCAGGAGCATGGGCACCCCAAAGTCAAAAAGTGGGAGGGGAAAAGGGAACAAACTTGGAAGGGAGAACATACAAAACTGTACAAAAAAATAAGGTACAAAAATATATCTCTGCCATTGTTTTTGTAATATTTACACTATACAGTTTATCATATTTCCTGACTACAGAGCCCTGCAGCTAATCATACACCAAATCACTATACATTCCTGGGTCACAGCACTTCTCCTGAAGGAGGAGCCCTCTAGCCGCCTAGTTAGTAGTGGAAAGTTGATGTCTGTCTTGACCCCCAACGGATGGGGATGAACAGCCATTCCTTCACAAGAATCCAAACGGAAGAGGAACACAACTAAAATAAACTAACTAATCAAACCAAACAGTTTATCGGGAGGGGGTTATTATCCTCCTGATAGAGAAACATAACACATGAGCCTTTCTCAGTATTTTCACCTGCTTGTTCTGCAGTGTGGGGTTATGATCCCACTGCAGAAGCAGAAACAAAGAAAGTCCACAGTTTTTTTAAGGTTCCTGATGGGAGGGGCCCCTCTCCAGCAAAAGGTCCTCAAATAATGGAGGCAGGACCAAACTTCACCCCAGTGTCCTTGCAGTGAAAACAGTCTCTTCCACTGGGCACAGGGCAGCAGGCTAGTTTGTCCTGCAGTTCAGCTGAAAGTGCACACTCCGCTACTCTTCTGGCAGTCTATGGGGTGGGCTGCCTAGGCTGTACTACATTACCGTTCTAGACATAGTAATGAGGATCGGGTAATCTCACCCACTAGTCCCCCTCTCCCCGAACTGAAATAGAGTAGCTCCTTGCGGGCTGTCCTGCTTTAACAATCACAATGCAGTCTTTCAGGATAGCTCTGCTTAGACTCCATTCCTTCTTCAACTCCAGGAATCTCTCCCACTGGCTGCTCTCTGGTCCAAGGGCTTAGGCACATGGAGGTATTCCCAAGTCATGTCGTTCTCCCACTCTTCCCGGGAGTTCTCCACAATGTCCATGATATGGGGTGACACGTAAGAAATCTAGGCCCCACTCCAGAGCAATCCTATGCTGGACTTCTCGTTGGTACCAAGAGAACCTAGGCAGACTCTTCACCTTCCCTCTCCCCGGCCGAATTAGAGTGTCCGATGACTTGACCGCATGCTGGCGATATGTGGCTGTTCTGGTCTGGGTAGTGGAGGGCCTATTGTAGAAAAGGTGGCTGCTGATACTGGGGATTCCTGGTGCAGGGCTGGGTTGTAGTGAGGGTCCAGACTCGTCCTCCTCTGACAGGACATCACCAGGGTGTGAACCTCCCATCACCCACTCTTCCTCTGCCCCTTCACTGGGAGACGACAACTCTGCTAGGTGCTCCATGGACCCGAACTCTGCGACCAGTCTGGGGGACCCCCAGTCTATGACCCTTTCCCCAACATCCCCAGCTAGCTCCTCCAGGGACTCTCCTCCCTTGCTTGCTTGCTCCAACTCCACTGGGATGGCTATGGGGTAAGTTATGGCCGGCATTTTAGGGACCCCGGATTCCCACGCATTAGTACTCACGGTACCCAGGTCTCCAGCCAGGCCATGGACCACAACAGCCTCCTTCTCTCTTCCCTTGTCCTCCAATTTTGCGGGGGAGTCGCTAGGCTGCAACTCCTCCCCGCCTTTGGGTAGTAACACCAGGCCCGACTCGGCCTCCGTGGCTGCGGAACGCATCTCCCTGACGGCAGGTCCACTTGGTAGAACTGTGACCCCTGCTGCACGGACACCAACCGAGTGAGTGGCTAGTCACAATGGCCGCACCGGGCCCAGGCAGTGACGACCGCAGTCGGAATCCAGCAGTCCGAGCAGATCAGGAACAGCCCCTCCTCTCCATCAATCACCTCCAATGCAAGTCCCCCGCATTGCACTAACCAGACTCTCGTGTCAATCAGGGTCCAGGGCAGTGCTAGCAAGGGACGACCACCTTCCACCATCTTCCTCCCCCATGAGGTGTCTTCCACGGCGTGGGGCTGCCCCACGTTACCAGACGAATTGGCGCCAAAAGTCCTGATAAGCAGGCTTGCAGCATGTCACGTAGCTGTAAGCCCTTGTGTGAAGGATGAAACTTTGCAGGTACGCTGACACTGGCAGAACTTGTCCCGACTTGCTGACTTGCTGGTGGTTGCTGGTAGCAACAGTAGATTGTAATAGCCACAGTTTTGCTGGACAACTCCTTAATGCAGTCTCTCTTTGCTCAGCAGAAACACTCCCAGGCATACTTTTACTGTAGGCAGGAATTGGAGCAGACATTTGCAAAGTACTTGTACTGCCCAGCTTTAGCAGAATGCTAGGCACAATAGTAATGTCTGGCCATAGCATGGTGCAGGACATATTTGTAATCCATGGGCGCGTTCGCCCACCGTGGCTGCCACGGACAATGACACATGGTACAAAGTCACTGAATTGCAGGATTAGTATTTAAGTGTCCATCCCCAGCGCTGGTTGGAGCAACTGGGTAAGCAGGCCGCAGTTTGGTGACGGCTCCCGCTGGTTGCTATGCACCACAGCACACTTAATTTTAGCACAGTGCAAGGGCAAAGCACATTGACGTAGCTAGAACCTTCAGGGCCCCAGTGCAAGAAACCATGAAGGGCCCCCCTGCCCCACAACCTGGGCTCTTCCCTCCGAGTCCGGTGACCCCTTTAGTTCCGCCACTGGTATCAGTCCTTTTTTTATGTTTGTTATTGTATTTTTATTATTTTTTAGGAGCCTAAACAGACCTCTGATATATTATATATATTTGAGACAGAGAAGGAGACTGAGAACACACTGTACACACAGCTTCCCCTGACTGGCTCCCAAGGCTTCTACAGACTGTCCACTATTCCTCTCCCAGACTGTTCCAGCCTTTCTCTTCCAGCTCCCAGGGTCTGCCACTCACGGACTCCAGTGGATACTCTAAAGTGGTCTCAGTAGCACCTCTGCTGTTCTCCTAGTCCCTTGTGCTGCTCCAAGAATCAACTTCACTCCTGGCTGCACCCAAGCCTTCAGGCCTCAAGGTCACCCCCCCCCCAGACTGGGGGCTCCCTCCTGGGCAGAGACCTCCACAGCACCTCTGCTACATCTTCCATGCATCTTCTCCTCCCTCCTGCTGGCAGACTGCTGTATTCAAGGAGGCCTGCCCCCTGCCAATCCAGACTGTAGATTTGTCAGGGCTCCTTGGCATACATCAGAAAGTGACACCTCCTCACCCCCCCCCCCCTCCTCCAGAACCTTCTCTGCTTGAGAGGGAGGAAACTCCAAAGGGTGTTACTTCCTGCTGTCTCCAGCCACTCCCTGAGCCACTCCCCAGCTCAGATCAAAATAGTCAGGCGTGACTAAATTTTGCCTCCCCTAGCAAAAACTCACTTGCAAAACGTACCTAGCACTATGGGGGCGCTACACATGATCACTTTCTTACTGGAAAGATTAGTGACAAGTAACTTTCTGCAATGTTTCCATTACTGATGGAGCAGCCACTCACTGATCTTGATGGCAAGGGAGCTATGCATAGAGTTAGATGAGTATTTGCTCTGAATTGCATAGTGATCCTGCCTGCTAGTGTGACACTAACACACATACACTAAACACACTATAAACACTCATACTATAAACTCACACATACAGTGCTGGTGAGGGGCAGAGGTCGATTCCTGTGTAGGGGGAAAAAGCCAGTAACAGTTTTCTTGTACACTAGTGGGCACTGTAACTTTCTGGTGTAGACATGTGCAGAATGAAAAAATTAGTTTAGATTCGTCATTTACATAAATTTCTTTAGTTAACTTCCTTAACCACCTCAGTACCGAGCCTGTTTTTTGGGTTCGGTGTTTACAAGTTAAAATCATTTTTTTTTGGCTATAAAATTACTTAGAACCCGCAAACATTATATATATATTTTTCTAACACCCTAGAGAATAAAGTGGCAGTCATTGCAAAACTTTATGTCACACCGTATTTGCGCAGCGGTCTTCCAAGCGTGCTTTTTTTTTTTTTAATAAATTCAGTTTTTTCAGTTAAAAAATAAGAAAAGTTGGGCCGCTCGCGGAATGGCGACAAACTTTGCAGCTTAAAAATCTCCATTGGCAACGTTTAAAAAATTCTACAGGTTAGCAGTTTTGAGCTACAGAGGAGGTCTAGTGATAGAATTGTTGCTCTTGCTCTAATGATCGCGGCTATACCTCACATGTGTGGTTTGAACACCGTTTTCATATGTGGGCGGGATTTACGTATGCGTTCGCTTCTGCGGATTTTTTTTTTTAATTATTTATTTTACTTTTTATTTTTACACTGTTCTTTTAAAAAAAAATTGATCACTTTTATTCCTATTACAAGAAATGTAAACATTTCTTGTAATAGAAAAAAGCATGACAGGTCCTCTTAAATGTGAGATCTGGGGCCAAAAAGTCCTCAGATCTCATATTCACACTAAAATGCAAAAAAAAAAAACAAAATTTGAAAAAAATTACAGCCCAAAAAAAAAAAAGGGCCCTTTAAGACCGTTGGGCGGACGTGACTTCTGACGTCATTTCCGCCCTGCCGTACTATGGAGCCGAGTGAGCGGCTTCAGCCGCTCACTCAGCTCTTGGACACTGGGGGGGGGACGGATCGGATCATCTTACCGGACCCGCCGGCAGAGATGACCGGAAAGCAGCGGGAGGGGGGGGGGGATACCCCTCCCGCCGCTGATAAAAGTGATCTTGCGGTGAATCAGCTGCTAAGACCACTTTATCATGTTCAGAATCGCTTCCTGAAAAAAACGGTATCTGAATGGTGCCTGCAGCTGCAGGCACCATTCAGATATCACTTCTCAAAGGCAGGATGTCATATGACGTCCACCTAAAGAGAAGTGGTTAAATTCATTTTCGGAATTTGTTTAGTTTATTCTAATTTGATTCGATTTTATAATCCTATTTGAATTGCATTTAAAATCGAATTGCATTCGAATCACATTTATTCTATTCGAAATTTGGATTTTGGAAGATTGTGTAGGGCTTATTCCCTCCTAATTGGTTATAAACTGAGTTGTTCAGGTAAGCTCGAGCAAGCCTTTCACACCATTCTCAGTTATGGAGGAAAAATACAGAATAATACTGTGTTGAAGTGAATCTATAGCCACATTTTTCTTCTAGTTATGGACAGAGTGGGTAAGTACCTCTGTTTAGTTTTACTGCTGTCTGAAGCTGTGTTAGACAGATTTTCCCTGGCTTCCCGTTCTGGTGACACAGTTTTTCCAGACAAGAAGTGAGGGAAACTCTCCAACAGCAACACAGACAGAAGTAAAAATGCTTTTTTAAGTTAAAACGGAGTTCCACCCAAAACTGTTCGCACCCCCCGCCCCCACTGCCACATTTGGAACTTTTTTTGGGGGGGGGGGGAGGAGGGAGCAGGTACCTGGTTTTGACAGGTACCCATGCCCACTTCTGGGTAAGGCCGCTGATCACCGATCAACAACATTTCCGGCCTCTCCTCCTTCCCCCGCTGCCTCCTGGGACCCACAAAGGTCCCAGAAGATGGCGGGACCATTCAGAAAGTGCAGTGTGACTTGCTCATGCACAGTAGGAATCCGACTGTGAAGCCTGAAGGCTTCACTGACAGTTTCCCTTACTTACAATGCTGGAGCCTGCATTCGAAGCCGACTGACAAATCAGCCTGGGGTGCCGACATTGTGGGATCCCTGGACAGGTAAGTGCCCTTATATTAAAAGTCAGCAGCTACAGTATTTGTTGATGCTGACTTCAATTTTCAATTTTTTTACAGACTGGAGCTACTATTTAAGTAGGGGAAGGGGACATCTCTCTAACAGGGCCACGGAAAGCAGTAAGACCTGACAGGGGTTCTAACCGTTGCCCATTTTATCTCAAACTAGAAAACTAAATGGCTATAGATATCCTTTAAGACAAATATAACATAAAAGGACTGTTTTAGGGACAGACTGAGCAACATATGCAGTATATATTACTAGAAATGGATGTTAAAAGGGACACCCATGGCCACATTTTCAGAAGGTGTGTGTGTGTGGGGGGGGGGGGGCAATTTGGGAACTAGCACATAACTAATGAATGGGATTTCTGTAAAAGTGTATGTCCAGTTCTGATTGGAGGGGGAATGATTAGAAACTTGTCTGTTTTTTAATGCCATCTGTGGTTATTGCAATCTGATCTTTTGGTGATGAAGGAATGAAGGATCAGAACTCTACTGCTATATGGGGCTCAATAAGTTATATACACTTCTGTCCTGCTGACATGTTACTAGACAGCAAGTGAAGGGAACTCCCCAATAGCGCCACAGACATAAATAAAAAATGATTTTCTTTAACTGAATAGGAGAAGACTAGAGCCCCTGTCAGATTTTTATTTCTGCCATTGTCCCTTTTGCAGAGTTTCTTCACTTTCACTCTGATGAAGCTGTGATCAGCAGGAAAGAAAGTGGCAGTAAATCTTTCTAATGGAGCCCCAGATAGCTGAAGACTTCTAATCCTTCACCACTAAAAGATGTTTAATTTAACATACAAACAAGTGTATTTTCATGCAGAGAAGCATATACTGCAAGAAAAAGACAAGAGCCTCAGAGTTAAGCTTCCCCTCAGCGCCATATTGTAAAATGTCGTTGCCAATCCATTACCTTTCTTGTTCCATGTACTCTACCAATGTATTGAAAGATTGGTTATTGAAGTTAATGGGAGCAACACAAAGTACAAATAGGCAAAGGTAATGAAAGCAGCAAGGGGAAGACACCACTGGAAGAACTTGAAGTTATCTGATTTCTTTATAAATGTACCAGTCCCCTGTTGGTAAATTAGTGGAATTATGGATTAATAAAATGTGAAAGTGCCACATAATGTAAAATAATTATTTTTATACTTTATACTCCTGGTACGTAACTTTTGCTGCTAACATTTTTCTTTGGCTGAGCTTTTAAATGGACCAGCATGTCATATGCCTCCGTTTCAAAGAGATTAGGGGAAAAATAGTTCACTGATATTTGCTGTATCTTACACATTTTCAATAAATCAGTATTTTCTCTCTGTGACATGTACAGTATCTCACAAAAGTGAGTACACCCCTCACATTTTTGTAAATATTTTATTCTATCTTTCCATGTGACAACACTGAAGAAATGACATTTTGCTACAATGTAAATTAGTGAGTATACAGCTTGTATAACAGTGTAAATTTGCTGCCACCTCAAAATAACTCAACACACAGCCATTAATGGCTAAACCAATGGCAACAAAAGTGAGTACACCCCTAAGTGAAAATGTCCAAATTGGCCCCAAAGTGTTAATATTTTGTGTGGCCACCATTATTTTCCAGCACTGCCTTAACCCTCTTGGGCATGGAGTTCACCAGAGCTTCAAAGGTTGCCACTTGAGTCCTCTTCCACTCCTCCATGATGACATCACGGAGCTGGTGGAAATTAGAGACCTTGCGCTCCTCCACCTTCTGTTTGAGGATGCCCTACAGATGCTCAATAGGGTTTAGGTCTGGAGACATGCTTGGCCAGTCCATCAGCTTTACCTTCAGCTTCTTTAGCAAGGAAGTGTTCGTCTTGGAAGTGTGTTTGGGGTTGTTATGTTGGAATACTGCCCTGCAACCCAGTCTCCGAAGGGAGGGGATCATGCTCTGCTTCAGTATGTCACAGTACATGTTGGCATGCATGGTTCCCTCAATGAACTGTAGCTCCCCAGTGGCGGCAACACTCATGCAGCCCCAGACCATGACACTCCCACCATCATGATTGACTGTAGGCAAGACACACTTGTCTTTGTACTCCTCACCTGGTTGCCGCCACACACACTTGACACCATCTGAACCAAATAAGTTTATCTTGGTCTCATAAGACCACAGGACATGGCTCCAGTAATACATGTCCTTAGTCTTCTTGTCTTCAGCAAAATGTCTGCAGGCTTTCTTGTACATCATCTTTAGAAGAGGCTTCCTTCTGGGACGACAGCCGTGCAGACCAATTTTATGCAGTGTGTGGCATATGGTCTGAGCACTGACAGGCTGACCCCTCACCCCTTTAACCTCTGCAGCAATGCTGGCAGCATTCATATGTCTATTTCCCAAAGGCAATCTCTGGATATGACGCTGAGCATGTGCACTCAACTTCTTTGGTCAACCATGGGGAGGCCTGTTCTGAGTGTAACCTGTCCTGTTAAAATGCTGTATGGTTTTGGCCACCGTGCTGCAGCTCAGTTTCAGGGTCTAGGCAATCTTCTTATATCCTAGGCCATCTTTATGTAGAGCAACAATTCTTTTTTTCATATCCTCAGTTCTTTGCCGTGAGGTGCTATGTTGAACTTGCAGTGACCAGTATGAGAGAGTGAGAGCGATAACCCCAAACTTAACACACCTGCTCCCCATTCACAACTTGGACCTTGTAACACTAATGAGTCACATGACACTGGGGAGGGAAAATGAATAATTGGGCCAAATTTGGACATTTTCACTTAGGGGTGTACTCACTTTTGTTGCCAGCGGTTTAGGCATTAATGGCTGTGCGTTGAGTTATTTTGAGGGAACAGCAAATTTACACTGTTATACAAGCTGTACACTACTGCATTGTAGCAAAGTGTCATTTCCTCAGTGTTGTCACATGAAAAGGTATAATAAAATATTTACAAAAATGTGAGGGGTGTACTCACTCTTGTGAGATACTGTATATCTTTACAAGAATTCATGCCAAGGGCTGGCATTGGGAAGATTCAATAGCGCTGATTATAAAATTAATGAACTCCTGTTATGTAATTCACCTTCCTACAACATCCTTTGAGTAACAACAAATACAATCCTTTAAAACATTTATTCTCACCCAGAGTTCCGCGAAACCCTAGGGTGCCTCCGACGGTTGCTAGTGGTTCCTCGGGCTGTGGCTGATTGACCTCCAATCTTATGGTACCTGCATAGTACCAGGAACAATGATGCTTGGCAGAGCCAATGATCCTTTAATTGTTTGCAGGGGTCATATTCTGACCACCTCTTCAAAGGAGCCATTCTTTTCAGAGGCCACCAATAAAAGGGGTATTTTTCCTACTTGCCACCAATGAATTGGTTTTAGCAGGTGTTCCCCCATACCTGAAAATTATTTTAAGGGGTTCCCTTGGGGTAAAAAGGTTGAAAAAGGCTGCTTTAAAGTTGTGAGTTTTGCAACGTTGGTGTATTTTGTGAACAATATACAGTACAATGCATTATAACTGGAACAAAATAAATATATTCTAATTATTATCCCCCAACATAAAGAAGAAAATCCATAGTAGTAGTTTTTGTAATCGGCAAAAAAATCCACAGAGCTCTGATATCGTCTCTGAGAGCCGCAGCCGCTTAACACTTTAGGAAATAACTGTAAGTCATAGGACACTTGGCTTGCTAATGGTCACTTACCTTTTCAAGCTAAAGTACGTAGTATGTCACATGCAAAAAATTCTCACTTGGTAATTGCCGAGGATTAGAAGCAGTGAGCTGCTTGGTGTGGTGCTGGGGTGTACGCCAAGCAACTAACAAGTCAATAGTGCAGTAATGAGTCTTGGTCTTGAATTCCCATTTGTTGATGTGATAGCAACTTTGGTAGAGCTCAGTAACAGCTACGGAAATGTGACCCAACATTTTTTTATAACCATTCATCTTGAGACACTGAAATATGAATTCATTTATTTAGTTTCCAATGAACATATCACTGTTTACATGTAACATAATTATTGAGCATTTTATTTTTAATGATTTTAAAACATGTTAATTTGCAAATAGATACAGTGTTACTGTTACATTCTGAGATTGGTTAGTTACACTGTGTATATTATTAGGAGTTAAGATTTTATTTCACCCTTAAAGTGTACCTCCAAGCAAAAATGAAAAGTTTTTGCATAATGAAAAACATTTAAAATGATTAAAAACTTTTCATGTTATGTTACATTTAGCCTTTGCTCTTTATTGCACTGTGATTACTTGTTGATTCTGCCAGTTCCGTGTTGTTAATGCCAGTTTTGATGCAGGCTGACAGGGCTATATTGATTACATGCAAATGAATAGCACTAGCACCCGGATGCTTCGCAGGCTAATTAATCATGCAAAACGAGGGCGCATGCCAGAAGCATCTTCAGATGCACTGTAATACTGGAGGAAGCTCTGACTGTGCAACTATTGCACCACCCCTAAAGCTCTTCCCCTTCTCTCTGCCTCACTTTGACTCTGGGATAGTCTTCACCCACCACCTGCAGAGTAAGGCACCATGCTCCCAGGGTTGCAGTCACATGGCTGCCCATAAATAAATAAAATCAAGGTACTTAGAAAGCGATTTTTTAAATATTTAGCTAAGACTGATGTAAGGGCCGGTTCACACATGGGTGATCCGACAACAGGCACGACTTTGCTAGGTGATTTGAACGCGACTTCAGCGCGACTTAAAGCAACTTCCATGCCAGGCGACTTTGCCTGTGGCCAACCAGAGAAGGGAGGAAGGGGGTTCCCTTGGTAATTTACTGGGTAAATTATTTTCTTTTTCCTATAAAGTCACTTCAATATAGATGGAGATCTGACTTGGAGGCGACTTCCATTGAATTCTATGGCCACAGGTTGGATAGAAGTTGCCTTGAAGTAGTACAGGAACCTTTTTTGAAGTCGGAGCAACTGCAGTAGTGTACATTAAGACGGCTCTCATTCACTTCAATGGAATTTCTTATGTCAAGCGACTTGGGGCGACACAAGTCGGATCCCAAGTCGCTGTAGTGTGAACCAAGCCTTAAAGTGGAGTTCCACCCAGTTAAAAGTCAGCAGATACAAAAAGTGTAGCTGCTAACTTTTAACAATCGGACACTCACCTGTCCCAGGCTCCAGCGATGCGGCCGCCCAAAGGCTTGCTCTTCCCCCCTCCCCTCGTTGGCACTGGCATCACAAGTGTGGGCGCCCGGCTTTGGCTTCAAAGCCGAGTCGCGCTGCGCTTTGTGAATGGCCGGCGTATCTTCTGGGACCTGTGACGTGTCCCAGAAGATCGTCGGATGGGAGGGGGGGAAGGTAAACTTCCTTCCGGCTCCGCAGCGCCAGGACAGAAAGTGCAGCTGGGACCTTGTCAAAACAGGGTCCCAGCTGCCCCCCCAAAAAATGACATGCCAATCGTGGCATGTCGGGGAGGTCACCTCCCCTTAAAGCGGAAGTTCCACTTTTGGGTCGAACTCCGCTTTAATCGGTCTTTGAAGTTCCAGAGGGATGTTTTTTTGTACTTTACCTTTCCATCTACCTTAATGATATAATAGTATTGATGTTATTAGTAATCAACAAAATTGTTAATTTTTCATTTTGTGGACAACCTGCAACAAAACCAGTAAGTTAAGTATTTGATATATTAATACTGACACCAAAATAGTGTTGCTAAAATATCCATCAGTTAGTGGGGCAAACTCATAAAACAGACCAAATAAAGGTTCTTTTTTATGTTTTTCTAACTTTAGTTCTACAGCACTAGTTCTTAATCAGTGATAAGTATATCTTAGAGGGTACATCTGATGACTACAAGGGGTACATTTGATAAATTCATCACAACAGTGTAAATAGTTCACAATAGCTAAATAGTTCAAAATGAACCCCTGTTTTTCCTGTGCTGCTCCATTCAGAAGTAGGAAAGGATTGCTATATAAGCTATAAGTCACTCAAATCACAGTTTATCCATTGGGAAAGCAAAACATTGTTTTAAATAAATAGTACAGAGTATGCTACACCAACATTTCATATTTCTGATATGTGCCTGTTGTACTGTGTTCTTGTGTTAAAAACTATCCTGTTCTCTGTTTTGCTGTGTTGCTTCCTTTGTGTGAAATAGCTGGTGTTCCTGTCAGTTCCCCTGATTTCCTATTTCAAACTGACCAAGCTAGGCATGGAAGCATATCCATCCCAGCATGGTCAGTTTTCTGCCTGTCCTCCAATGGTCAGACTTGTGCTGCCATGCCCCCCTGCACAGCCATTCAATGGGAACTCTCTAAAGCAGCCAATAGATTATGCAATTTTCTTTCCTTCAATGCTCAATTCCCCTATCAACACTGATTGCCGGCAAGGAGCCTTCCTGGCTGGCAGAATACAATGATTACTGCTAGAGCTATAGCTGTCAGCAGTAAGCACATGTAAAAATATCCAACAGGCTGGTTGTACCCAAGTAGATCAATGGATGGGTCCAACCAGCCTCCCAATAGATGGATCAAAATTCAGACAGTTCAGCAGGGACTGTCTATGGCTGGCTTGAGTCCCTTATGTAGCTGAGAACAGAGATTATTCAATAATTTATATCACATATAACATTAAAAAAGTATATGCATTCAAATGTTTTGCCTTTCATTTCTATTTTAAACTGAACAGGTTGTTTTATAAGGTATTTGTTCCCATATTACAGAGATTGCTCTAGGATGGATGTTACATCCACTATTTCTGAGACCACCACAGACAACAGGATCTGATGAGTATCATTGTATACATGCTTCTTGTGGATGTTGGGACATTGACCATGATCTAACTATAGGATCTACAAAGACTTTGAATGCTCAACTGTTGGGAATGTGAAATGGAGTAACCAGAAGATTGCTTTTGAAAACTTTTTTCTTTACAGTTGTAGTACTTTACCCACAGTGCAAGTGAGGACTGCAAAGTATATTGATTGATATTTACTGGCATGGTTATGCAGGCAGGACTTTCTGCTGACCCACAGGGAAAGTTGGACTTATTTTCTAAGCTTTGATTAACTAGCCTCCTTTAGACCACTGTATTACAACTTGTACAAAAGTGTTGGATTTCCCTATGAACTATATTCATCAAACATCGCACATTGGACAATGGCCATTTTCTTGTACATTCAATCTAAACTGAGGTCTCTATAGAGCCATTAACACCTATACAAAGGGCTACATCAGAGCTTCCCATGCATGATCCTTTGAGGATCACCAAGTTATTTTGTCCCCATCAGTTGGCAATTAATTAATTAGTGGGGAATATACTCATATACTTGTTATGGTCACTGGGGGTATATATTACAATAAGAGTGAGGTGGATGTCTATGCCTTTTATCAGTATGAATGAGATTGTGTGGTGTGGTACCATTTTATAGATTTTGATTTTTTTCTATTTACATGTCTGATATAATTAACTTTTTTTCTAGTCAGTCCAGTGAGTTGAAGTAATTTTTTGAGTTGTATTGAGATTTTTGGTTCATTCATTTAACAGGTAGTTGAGCAAAATTAAGTTTTTATTCTCAGATACTGCATTATGTTTCTTTTAGCTCCCATCCTCTCTATATATTATATAAGATACTAATTTTTTATTTTTTTATTTTTTCTAAACCCCTGATGTGGAGGAAAAGAGTAGGTTTTGAGTACGTGTGTTTAAAAACATTGCTGGAAAACTGCCTTTCTTAAAAACATTAGTTTATCTAGGGGAAGAACTGTATACTCTACCATATACATACAACACACTTTTTTTTCTATATATATAGAGAGAGAGAGAGAGAGGAACTTTAACCACTTGACGACTGCCCACCATGGCTTGACGGCGGCAAAGTGGCTCATTATCGCAAACCGCTGTCACCTGACAGTGGCCGCGATAATGAGAATTGTGAGCGTGCGCACGCCGCTGGAGGCGCGCTCGCACGCTCACTGTGTTCTGGGGGCTTGACGGCGGCAAAGTGGCTCATTATCGCAAACCGCTGTCACCTGACAGTGGCTGCAATAACGAGTATTGTGAGCATGCGCACGCCGCCAGAGGCACGCTCACTGTGTTCCGGGGGGGGGCAGGGAGCGGGTAAGGCGGACTCGATCTCCACCGGTTACCCGCGATGGCCCCGCCCCCCGCAGTGAGAGAACGAAGGTCTGTGTATGTAAACACGGATCTCCGTTCTGACAGAGGGGGAAGGGATGTGATCACAGGCTGCTTCCTGTATATGTAAGCCGTGATCACTCCCCCCCCCCCCAGCCAGCCCAGCCCCCATACAGTTAGAACACACTGAGGGAACACAGTTAGCCCTTAGAGCGCCCCCTCCAGGTTAACCCCTTCACTGCCAATGGCATTTACACAGTAATCAGTGCATTTTCATGATCGCTGTATAAATGTCTATGGTCCCAAAAAAGTGTCAAAATGGTCCGACATGTCCGCCGCAATATCGCAGTACCGCTAAAAATCGCAGATCGCCGCCATTACTAGTAAAAGATAAAAAATAAATAAAAACCCCATAAATTAATTCTCATCATTCGTAAACGCAGCAACTTTTGTGCAAACCAATCAATAAACACCAATTGCAATTTTTATATATATTTTTTTGAATTTGTATTTTAGCAAAAAGTAAGAAAAATAGTTTTTTTTGCAAAATTTTTGCTCTTTTTTTGTTTATAGCGGTGATCAGAAATGACGCAGAGGTGATCAAATACCACCAAAAGAAAGCTCTATTTGTGGAAAAAAAAGAACGCAAATTTTGTTTGGGTACAACGTCGTACGAACACGCAATTGTCAGTTAAATTAACTCATTGCTGAATCGCAAAAAGTGCTCTGGTCCTAAAGGGGGAAATCCTTCCGGGGCTGAAGTGGTTAAATATGGCACGCATGAAACATAAACATCATTTAAAAGTAATTATACATATTAATTCATACACATTAAAAACACATAATGTATAAAATCATTACATATCCAGATAGATTTTGTGTGGTCTTGTGTTGTAGCTTCCCTCGAGACCATTAGATATAGGTCAACGTGTTTTGCTGAATGCCCCGCTTCCTCAGGACCTTCAATCTCAACTTGGTAAGATCATCACTATAATAGTATCAAAGAACATACATATAAGTACATTAAAAACTACAATTTTACATTATGAAAATATACATGCAGTCAACTAATATTATCCCTTGATCAATCATAATAAGACGTCCTAATCCCCATATTGAAGACAAAAAAAGAGAGAGAAAAAAAAATAATGTACTCATATATATGTTCTTTGATACCATTAGAGTTGTTGTACTTTATTAGTAATGATATCTCCAAATGGTTTCATCACACCAGTCCCTTAAATAATTGAATCTACCATATACAGTACATAATACCATTGCTGTAACTGCCTTGTTTGTGCCTATTTCATTACTACAGCAAATAAATTGTTTTTAATTACTGCCGTGTGGTGATTCCTCTGAGGCTTCGGGTACACTGATTGGGCCCTGCCTACAAGCAGGTTGGCCAGTACATGCATGGGAGCAGAGGCAAAAATGAATACACAGACTGATGTTTTTTCATCTTTTACCAAAAGACCCTCTATTGACTTATGCACCTATAATTAGGGTGTCCAAGCAGAAAGGATAACTGTCTGCCCATCCATGTACCCATGACTTGACTTGCCTGATTTTCTGATACTGCTTATGCATTTCTATGATGCAGAAGTCACAATCGCTTATCAGTCAAAGAGACATTACAACATGTTGGGACATCTCTTGGAGTGATAATTAGCCCTTCTTATGTCCAGAGTTGCTTGTTATCGCTCAGGAGTTAACACATTTACTGCCCTATTATCGCAAGAATTGGTCACTTGCCTGTAAATATCAGGTCACAAATGGCTGGATTTGCTTTTTTAAAGCAGTGGTAAACATTGCTGGTACATTGTACCCACAGGTAAGCATAAAATAAAGCTTACCTGTAGGTACAAGGAATATCTCCTAAATGTGCACCTTTTAGGAGATATTCTCTGTTTGGGCAGGCGGTGATGTCACCGGCACATAAACTCTGAAGGGACAGCATACTAATGCCATCCCTGCAGAGCTCTATGCCGCAGCCGTGACTCTTGTGTGCATGCATGGGAATGTCGTTATCACAGATCGGCCATTCAAGCGTCAGCAGTCCGTGAACCAGGAATGAAGACCCAGTGAAGATGGAAGCCCTGTTAGCGGTGACAGCTTACTGCTGGAGGGCTTTGTTCTAAGGTAAGTATTTCATAATATGTGTGAACAATTTTTGTTTTATATGTTCAAACAGCGCTTGCAAAACTATGGTAATCCCCTTATTTCATGCTCAAAATTCAATACATATGGTTTTTTATAAGACCGATAAATAAATACATCAAAAACAATAAAACCAATAAGTGCTGCTGTAGCCCAGTGGCTATAACACTTGCTGTATGTGAATAAATAAAATTCAATTCAAACAGTGCTTATAGTTCAAAGTGATCCCTCCAGTTCAATATATTTGCAGTTGAATATAATAAATCAATACATAATATAAATATTTTAAATGAAGTCCCAATAAAGTGCTGTGCTCTGTGCAAAAAATGGTATTTTTGACGTGCAATCCGTAGTTATACTGTGTAAGTGCTGTTTCAGTCCCAGACTGATAATGCTTCAAATCCTTATCCAAGCAACAGTTCTTTGTGCTTTAAAGTGCTCGTGCTACATTTGAGTGTTTGAGTGATGAGAATAATAATATTTCAGGGGATTATGCCCTGCTTACCGGATTCCTATGACTCTCCAACCATACGGTGTGGAGAAGTCAAATCGCGCTTTAGGTCTATAATCCGACCTATGGATATAGTGGTCCTCTCCTTCCTCTCGCTTTCTCTGCGGTTGTTATTCCATGTGTGGATAGAAAAAGGAACAACTCATCGTGTATCTCTTTAAGAATGGTTTATTGGCCAAATATTTCACAGTGCAAACATTACTATACAAAGCATTTGCAGGTTACTGTGATCGCTCTGGGGTTTGTCAGCGCTGAGTGCTCAAATTGCACTTCCTGCTTCCAGATCTACAGAGCGTGGCCTCTCGCACCTAGTAACCACTGACGCGTTTCGTCACTTCCTGTGACGTCATCGGAGGTGTCTTCAAGGTGCGTCTATGGGCCTTTTATATGCTTGACAATAGTAGACACCTGTGCTTGTTAATGGGAGGTTACCCATCCCAGTTCTTCGGTGGCCGGTCATGTGACCGTTCATGTGACTGTTTTTTTTATTTAAAACTTTGTACAAAACTTTATTCAAAAACAAACATGAAAAATAAAAAAAAATTAAGAACGTATTTTTATAACGTGTATTAAATGTTCCTAAGTGATCAGGTCACAAATGGCTGGATTTGCTTTTTTAAAGCAGTGGTAAACATTGCTGGTACATTGTACCCACAGGTAAGCATAAAATAAAGCTTACCTGTAGGTACAAGGAATATCTCCTAAATGTGCACCTTTTAGGAGATATTCTCTGTTTGGGCAGGTGGTGATGTCACCGGCACATAAACTCTGAAGGGACAGCATACTAATGCCATCCCTGCAGAGCTCTGTGCCGCAGCCGTGACTCTTGTGTGCATGCATGGGAATGTCGTTATCACAGATCGGCCATTCAAGCGTCAGCAGTCCGTGAACCAGGAATGAAGACCCAGTGAAGATGGAAGCCCTGTTAGCGGTGACAGCTTACTGCTGGAGGGCTTTGTTCTAAGGTAAGTATTTCATAATGTATTAGAATGCGATGCATTATTTTTTACTAAGGATAAAGTGTTTGGTGGCACTGCGCTGCCTAATGAGGGATGTAAACAACCCTCAAGCTGGGGTAAGTATCTGATAAGGTAACCTGCTTTCAATAAAACCAGAGGATGTTAGCAGCTGCCTCCACTGATATATGTCTCACACAAATAAACAGGTGAATGAAAAGATTTGTGGGGGCGCTGTTTATAAAGACGGTGCAAGAACCTTAAGAGAAAGGCTTAAACTGGGTCCCGATGGCATAACTTGTTAATGGTGTTGTCACTAGGGCTGTACAATAAATTCTCTATACTCTGGGTGATTAAGCGCTCTCTCTTTGTACTATAATAAATCTGGCAATGTACAATTTTTCTAAAATAGAATAGAATAAGAATGAAATAACATTGGATGGGAATTCAAATTATATATATATAAATAAATAAACAATGTGCCAATACATTCTTATGATAAGTGTTCCCAACATTACCAAAACCATATATACAGTATATAACTATCATGTCAACAGAAATAATAATAAAGTGCTTGTGCTAAAGTGATATTAAATAGTTCACAAAATAGTCCACTCTTTTCCAAAGTGATAGGTGTATTACAAGGTGCAATTGCGATAAGTAAAAGTGCTGGTGCTTGAATAATAAAATGAAGGTCAAAGAAACACTGTGCTTTCACGTTCCAACTTTCAGATCAGTGTTAATTCAAATTCCGCCGTGCTGCCCACCACCAGGTGAATTGGGGGCTCATCTCAATATGCGACCCCACTGGGCCTAGCCACACAAAACCATATAATATAGAGTGTTGCAGGTATAGTTTCACTGTGCTGCCCTCCACCAGATAGTTTGGAGGCTCACCTCAAGATGCGACCCCCACTGGGTCTAGCCACACATAAATTAAAGGATTCTCCAATTCCAGTGCGCAGATTCCCTTACAGATGGCTATGCGTCTTCTTCAATGATATTCAAACACTCCTGAGTCCTCCGGGTCCCGCTGTGGGTTTTAATTCCAATATCTCTTCCACAATCAGAGTAACCGATACCAGGTAACATGTAAGAAAAAGACTCTAACGGTGCAGTATATCCAACCAGGTATCAAAACAAAATACCGCACTACCCCTTTAAAATTTCACTCACATTTTATTAGGATGGTGGTGTAACATGTAGAGGTAAAGCCTGGCGGTGGTATCCTTTGAATAACATGTGAGATGTTTCATTTTATGCTGTATTTATCTTAATAAAATGTGAGTGAAATGTTAAAGGGGCAGTGTGGTATTTTGTTTTGATACCTGGTTGGATATACTGCACCATTAGAGTTTTTTTCTACTAAGTAAGTCTTTAATGTTGCTTTCTTTGCCTTGACAAATGCTGCACATTGTTTTTAATAATAAGTGGTGTAAGTATCTTTTTTCCATTTCTTTCCTGGCGGGAGGGAGGAGTCTTTGACAACATCCGAAGCATTGGCACAGATGGGGTGACGTCACTGTTCTGGGAAGTCCTCACCTTGGGGCATTATTCTTCCCACTGACACCCACCAATGTTGGTTCATAATTCCTGTCACTTATACCAACAACAGGGCACTATTCTTTTCACTGACACCAATAATGGGGCAATAATCCTTTCAGTGACACCAATAATTGGGCACTATTCTCCTTCCACTAATATCAATGGTGGGGCACTCTTCCTCCCACTGACACCAATGATGGGGCACTCTTCCTCCCACTGACACCAATGATGGGGCACTCTTCCTCCCACTGACACCAATGATGGGGCACTCTTCCTCCCACTGACACCAATGATGGGTCACTCTTCCTCCCACTGACACCAATGATGGGTCACTCTTCCTCCCACTGACACCAATGATGGGTCACTCTTCCTCCCACTGACACCAATGATGGGTCACTCTTCCTCCCACTGACACCAATAATTGGGCACTATTCATCCCACTGACATCAATGATGGGGCACTCTTTCTCCCAATAATACCAATGCTGGGGCACTATTCCTTCCCATGATACCAACAATGGGACAATCCCTCCCCCCTCAAATGATACCAATGATGGGGCATTTTCTACTCCCACTGGCCACAGTCCAGCCCCCTTGAAGTCTGAAGGACAGTAAGCTGACCTTTAGTTTAGAAAGTCTGGAGACCCCTGTCCTAGAATGTAAACCATCTCTACTGCCCTCTACTGGATCTCCCACCCAGCAAGGCGCAGGACATGCATCACAGCCGAAACCGGAAGTGACGTCACTGCACATATGCAGTAGCGACATGTGGTGCCCACTTGGGACACCCAATTGTGCCCAAGGCAGCCAAAAGATCTGGTGAACCCAGAGGGGAGGACCAAATGGACCCCAGAAAATGCATTCCACACAAACGGGGCTCCAATATGCCAAATATCCCACCACTCAAGCCCAACCCTCACTCCAACAGATAATGTGGCGCCTGGAGGCCTACCATGCCAGGCCCATCTGAAGGCCCATCCAACATACAAAAGGGGGAGCACCACCAGCAAAACAAAAATAAAGAATATAAAAATTCTATCTCATATTGACTAGATACAAATACAACCAACGCATATAAAGATATCATGTATGCAAAACAAAAGCACATCCAATAATAGAAAATACCCAATAAACTATATATTACAGGGAGGTAATGCATATACAAAAACAACACATAAGCGAAACAGTACTAAACAGCCAACTCTGGATATTTAGATAGGTCTGAAAGAATGCAGTTTGCATATGCAAAGATTTGATATGTTATAGGGAACATCTAGAAATGTTAATTATATCTAACCACTACCTTTTGTTTGGATTTCCCCTGAAAATAGCAGTGCACTTCCTGGTAAGTGAGGGTGCCTAGGCACTAGTGGTTCCAGCAGCCTCTATTGTGCGAGATCTAAGTCACTGCTGCCTTTAACTGCTAGGCTCAGGAGATTTGGAATGGAATTTGGTGAAGTCACTACAGTTTTGCTCACTTTTCCCCTTGCTAGAGGCAATGAGGAAGCAAAAACCCAATTCTTCCAAGAAGGCAGCTTCCACAGAGACATAGTGCAGAACAAGGCATAAAAAGTCAGGATGGGGACATAATTATCTTCAGAGGGACTACAGACAATATTTTCTTGGGGGCATAGCTTACAAAGTTCAGTTCCACTTTAAAGCATATCTTGGTCAAAATAATAGGTGTGCACAGCCTATTGTATTGGAGTTTGCACACCAAATCTCAAACACACACTCATGTGTGTGTATAGCCTGTATATATATTTATACAGTCTTCATTGTGGCACCCGGCCAGCACATGATCTCCCTGCCTGCAGATTCAAAGAGAGAAAAATGCGTCCACACTTCTCTTTTAAGCAGAGTTGCTCAGTAGGAGATCTTTCCCATCCCCCCACTGGCACACAGAGAAATAATGCTAATGCGAACACGGTGATTAGAGTGTGCCAGGCACATCTGGCACGCCTATGGTTAAAATGTAAAATCATATATTCATTTTCACACTGTATTTCAATTATTTCTAGCCTACTCCTATTCTAAATGATCTTGACATTTGTAAACATATTTTGTCAAGATGCCCACACATTTACTTCCTTGAATTCTGTGACACATATTCACTATACCCTGTGAGTAGCATTGCTGTGTCAACTGTCATTGATGTCAACTTTCTGCAGGTGGAATCAGTACAGGAATCATTGTTTGCAGACATTAAGGTACCATGGGATATGTAGTCCTTAGAAATTAAAAGTAAACAGCAGAGGAGAAGCTGCAAAGCATGCACGGAGTCCAGAAAGTTGAGGAAAGAGATGGTCAGCAGACAGGCAGAACTCACTACATGAAAGGAGATATTTCAAGTATGCTTACATTGGATTGTCAAATATAACTGTTGTTTGTATAGCTATTACAATTCTTATAAATAGCCCAGATAGCAAGTATTTGTGCTGCAAGTTTGAAAATGACTTGCTAAGCTATTGCTGGACTTGCCAGGCTTCGCAAGTTTGTTGCACAATTGCAGCAAGTCTTCACTGTGGCTGAATGTTCATGCTGTAGACTTACAGGGCTCTTGCTGTAGATTCACCATGTCAACTTTGCTCTTGCTAGAGACTTGCCATGCAAATTTGCTATAAATTGGAAAAGTGTCAACTAGAAATTGTGCTTCCAGTGCTCTGAAAGTGTACAACTTTCCAGTGAAAATGTGCAGCAATTTAACAGGCTTACAATTCAACACTGCCACACATTTGTGGCAAGTTATTCTTGCTATCTGGGAGAAAGTATATGCTATGACCATAGATCTCCTTTAAAGCATACCTAAACCCAAGAACAAATTCTTCATATATTGCAGCTCACCGGTCCTTGGATATGGTAAATGCATTCATGTTCTAGTTTCCATGCTTTTTTGCTTTAGTTTCAGCTGGTGATCCTGCCAGTAACACACTTCCCATTCTAGGGTGACAACCCATGCTTACTGTACTGTATCTATGTAGGAGCGCGTTATCACCCATGGATGAGAAGAGTATTAGGATCACAAAACACCTCCTTTCTCTTTTTTTACATAATGTAGCGGGGAGATGTTCTGTTGTCAACAACATTTATTGATAACAGAAGCAGAGAGCACAGGAAATTTTCAGCTTACAAGATTTCTGGCAAAATCAATAGGTATCAATAGGTATTTTTGCGATTATCAAAACAACATAACAAAACTATTTCAACCAGTGGCCCGCTCATTAGGGGCGCAGGGGCACCGCCCCCTAATCCACGTGCCAGGCCCCTAATCGCCATGCATGGATTTCAATGTGGGTTTTTTTAAGCATGATTAGATCCTGTGGCTCTAATTGGCTTCAAAAAAGGGTGGGCTCAGGGCACAGAGCACTGCGCCCCAAGCCCACCCACTTGTGTGACATTAGCGAATTAATATTTGCTAATGTCTTCCTGCTTCTCCTCCCGGCTAATCAGGAAGCGGGTCCTGAGACCTGAATGGCCCGACCAAGAGAAGCAACGGCCCTGGCACCACCTTGACATCGTCCTCCTCCCCGCACCTCTACCGCAGCATAAGGTAAGGCCATGGATCGCCTCCAGGTCAATCGATCAAGCGCTGGGGGAGGGGTAGTGTGAGTGGATCGCCGCCTTCCTGATTGATCGAGTGAGCACCAGGTGAGTTGGTGGTGCGAGTGAGGGGGCCAACTTTGTTTGCTGCCCCCCTCAAAATATTTAGCACCAGCCACCACTGATTTCAACTGCATATACATAACAGACAAAAAGGACCAATAACAGAAGTTTGTAGTAGAATACACTTTAACAGCCAATATAACTATACAACCAATTATTTTTACAATGAGCAACAAAGGGCAGGGTCTAGCAAGGGTAGGCATGAACTTTTAAAGTGATGGATTGGTAGAGTAAGGTAGGTCTTAAAGTGCTTCAATTTCAAATCAAGTTAAAAAAAAATCAAAAAAGCTGGACATATACACTCACTGTTCATGTAGTCACATACAAAGCACTTGCTTGAGCGTTAAAGTTAGGTCAGTATTTCCGAATGAACACTTGGGCGGAATATAAGAATATGTTCATACTTGAAGATGAAACAGATGAGAATGTTTTTGGCATTTTGTTGGCAGGTAATATAGGCAGAAGGCACCACAATTAATTGAATCCACATAGTGGCCATGGTAAAAGTAGATGTTATGTTATTAATAACTGGGCAGTCCAATTTTTCCACTGTCACAATATCTCTTGGCAAAAATATCATGGTGTCAGTGTTCTGTCCTGTGACTACTGTAGCGTTCTCTGGACATACGTGAAAATCTTCTTTAGTTAAACATCTCCTTGATCAGAAAGTGTAGAAATGATACGTGATTATGAGATACTGTTAGTGGGGTGCACTGCATGGTCAGCAGGCATGTAGCACATAGGCACAGCAAAGGTCATTTGGGTAGGCGTCACTGGCACATTACTAATTTACAGGATTAAAAAGGCACTGTTGGGAGTTTGAAGAAGAGTCTTTAATTAAATGTGTTAAAGTTTATGAATAGTTTTTAATTAAACGTGGTTGACAGAGACTGTGGCCTTAGATAAGTAAATGATGGAAAAGGTAAAAATGTCTTTTGACATTTGTATCTATTTTATGACATTTACATCATCTAAATAAATTGTATTGCTATAAGCTGAACTGAAAGAGGAGTTCCGGACGTTTTTTTTTTTTTTTTTTTTTAAATAACCCCCATACATGCTCTGCTCTTGCTTTACAAACTGCCAAAATTCTAGTAAGTGTACCCTTTATGTTTTTTGTGCAGCATAGATTACTCACTCTAATCTCATAATGTACAACACGGCCATCCCCTCTTCCGGGATTCGGTGCATGCTGGCTACCCAGCATGCACCTCCCGATCTCGCACATGTGCATTTGGAAGTTCAGTTCCTGCCGCTTCCACTGCCGATGCCACTCGCTACCAACACAGACAAAAGACTGAATGCCCAAATTAAAAATGCCACCTATCTCCTAGGATTGCGTAATTTCTGGTTGTGAAATAACACAATGCTAGCAGCGGGGGGGGGGGGGTAAGGTGATCTATCATTGCAGCCATAGTTGTCATATAGGCTGGAACTCTGCTTTAAGTCAAACAGCCAAAATACACATTTAAAATACATATACCAGATTTGTTTTTTGTCCATTCAGTCTTGAGATTTACACAGCTCTGCCAGATAGCACAACTCTCTTTGACAGAGCAGGAGTTTCTTTTCTTTTTTCTGCAGTTACCGGTAAGTAACCCTTACATATTGTGCCCATTCCCCAGTCTGTGACTGGACCCTTAAAGCGGTTGTATACCAAAAAGAAAAAAAACCTGGAAGGCAAAGGCATGATGAGCTAATATGCACTGCATACTAGCTCATTATGAAATACTCACCTTAGAACGAAGCTCCCGCAGGGCTGCCCGGTCCTCGCAGAGGGAGAGGACATCTTCGCTGTGTGCATTCTTCCGGGTTCGTGGCTCTGGTGCTGTGAGTGACCGGAACCGCAAGACATCACTCCCGCGCATGCGCGGGAGCCCGTCTTTCTGGCGGACTTTCCGGCAGGGTCTGGCGCTATGCGCCGGGTCTTCGCTGGAACATCACTGTGCATGCGCCATAACGTCAGCGGCTGCATTGCAAGTGGAATATCTCCTAAACCGTACAGGTTTAGGAGATATTCATTTTACCTACAGGTAAGCCTTATTATAGGCTTACCTGTAGGTAAAAATCACTTTTGGGGGTATACAACCGCTTTAAAGCAGAGGTAGTACGTTGTAGATTTATAAGCTAATTTTTCTATCATTCTGCCCTCTCCCTCTATCAGCATGCTCCTGGCACTGCAACACAACTGATTGGATCCCCGTGCTGCATATCCCTCCCCCAGTTTGGGCTCTGCTGTACAGGAACTGAAATCTCAAACAGTGTTATTAGCCCTTCCCAGTGTATCTTTGTGAACTACAGAATACCTACCTTCTGTGTTATTGAGATGAGGAGAGGGGAAAGGTGTCAGCTTTAAAGCTGAACTGCAGACAGATATAACATAACACCAATTAATGCAGTGCTTTATAACTCACATTGGCTTGGTGGTTACCACTTCTGCCTTGCAGCACTAAGGTTCTTAGTTCAAATCCCAACCAGGACACTTCCTGCATAGAATGTTCACATTCTCCCTCTGCTTGTGTGGGTTTCTTCCAGGGACGTGCAGTGAGGTCAATGGCTGGTGAGGCACTGGCTGGTATCAGAGCCAGGTACACACAGGTTACATATGCTGCAAACGTTAGAGCGAGAGCAATAATTCTAGCACTAGACCTCCTCTGTAACTCTAGACATGTAACCTCTAAAAATGTTTAAAGCGGTGTCTATGGAGATTCTTTAGTACTGGAGTTTGGTGCCATTCCACAAGTGTGCACAGTTTTAAAACCTATCCCCTAGACGACGTATTTTTATGACGAAACGTACGTTGGGAGGGCGCGCTGACGTCACCGCTTGATATTTTTAACGTTCCTGATTGATGCCGGCTTTATTGATGTTCTAATTGCGCAATTCTTTATGACCGAATGTGAGTATATCTTTTAATGTTTGTTTAATAAATACAATATACAGTATCACGCTATGTGAGGATTTATATTTTTTGGGGATTACTGCCCGTTGTGTCCGGGTCCTTTTTACGGACGAGGTGTATTGGAAAACATGCGGAGGACACCCATTGATGACACCTGTGTTCCTGGGGGAATCTGTGTTTAGGCGCTCTGCCTTTGCCCATTGGGTCTATTTGGAAGTCTAGTGGAGGACACCCGGTGATGACATATTCGCTCCTGGTGGAGTTTGTGTATAGGCGCTTTCCCTGTGCCCATCTGGTAAGCCTCTGAAAGTGGTGGTGGTTGACACGGCGTGTTTTGGGCACAACTGGTGTATTCTACCATTGGGACATCTATTTGGACTTTTTTCACTAGTTGGGTACTCTGCTATCATCTAAGATATCTACCCACGATATTATTGGCTGAACTGACTTTTATTCTCAATGCTATAGTCCTAACAACTAGCACTGTTTTTGTGGCCATTAAGGTCTAGTACTTTTAATACTGCTATTTTAATTTTTCTGTTTAGCACGGCTATCTGTTTTGACATGTTAGGTATCTATTTACTCAGCGAAACATCATCTTTCACATTATACAAAAAAATCAACCTAACTTTACTGTTTTTTTTATTATTCATGAAACAGTTTCTTTAAAAACAAAAACGCGTTTGAAAAATTGCTGCGCAAATACTGTGGAACATAAAAAAGTTGCAACAACCGCCATTTTATTCCCTAGGGTGTCTGCTAAAACAATATATACAGGTATATAATGTTTGGGGGTTCTGAGTAATTTTATAGCAAAAAAATGATGATTTTTACATGTAGGAGAGAAGTGCCAAAATTGGCCTGGGTGGCAATTGTTTAATTACCATAAGTAAGAAATATACAAATAATTATTATATATTAGTTTTAAGGTAGTTTACTATATTTTCAAAAACTGTACTCAAGCAGGTGGACAAATTACTGAAGTTTGAAGTTATAACTTCAAAGCAGTAATTTCACAGTAAATAGATAAATAATAAATTCATATCTTATAACATGTAGCATAATAATATATTATTTAGCTTGTACCCTTTCAGCAGCAGCAGATTCTCATTCTCCCTCTTAACTGTGTGAGAAAAACATGGGATTATGGGTAAATCTTATACACATAAACCCATGTATTTCCTTGTAGTTAAGAGGGCTGGGCTGGAAGGGAGTATTTGTCTTTTAGACACATGCCCCCTTCTATGACACTGCAGTGAGGCGTGCCTCCACTGCAGCATTTTTATTGGACAGCTTGGGCCACTGGTGCTTTACCATTGAATAAGGCTCCAAGCTGTCCATTGAGACAAGAAGTGAGGAGATGAGGAGAGGCACTGTGAGCTCATCCTCTCAGTCGGTTGCAAACACAGTGTGCCAGCTTGTATTTAAACTGGCCGCTCTGTATTTAGCTTCTGACAGGCTGCACAAGAAGCGCCGTATCTCCGGAAGCATAGAAGATAGGAGCCCAAAATGTTTACCAGTGGTGGGGTAGGACTTCAGCTGTGACCCCAGGTTGCCGAGCTAAGACCCTCAAATTCAATCTTTTTTTTTTTTTAAGTGCCTCCCCTGACTGCACATGCCTGGTTTCTTCCTATATTCTAAAGACATGCTGGTAGGTAAATCAATCCTAGTATGTGTATGTGAAGTGGGGACCCTAGATCTTAAGCTCCATTAATAGTTGGTGCTATACAAATACCTGTAATAAATAATCAAAACAGTAATTACCTTAACCTGTCTTGTTATAAGCCCCCTTGTACAGCAGTATTCTGATTAGCAAATGGAAGGCCAGCACTAGCATCCAGAATCTTTTGCCGTTCACATGTGCTAAAGGTGAACATGCTTCACATGATTGGATTGCTGAGTGATAACTGATTTCTGCTGTCAAGTTGTGGGTCTGTTTTTAACCAAGTTGGCTGGACGCTGCAGTAGGTGTTGAGTTTTTGACAGTGTGCCTACATTACAAGATTGACTGATCAGAATGACAAATCCTTTGGTAAGTAACATACAGTATATGTTATACATTTCATTTTATTTAGCCAATATCATTGAGAACAGTTTTAAACACGAGAGTTCCAAAATTCTCTATCATCTTTATTTGCATAGTTGCATAGTTAGTCAGGTTGAAAAAAGACACAAATCTATCTAGTTCAACCAAGAGAAAAAAACAAAACAAAAACCTAAACAAATAGAAACCCTCCATAAACACAATCCTATACCCGCAGTTGATCCAGAGGAAGGCAAAAAAAGACCCAAAGTATGATCTAGTTCATTCCAGAGGGGTGGGGTTAGGGAATCCTTCCCGATTTCCTTATGCCCCAGGAGGCAATCAGATATTCCCTGGATCAACAATCTCTGATGTTATTACCTATAAAGTTTATCCCCCCTTAAATGCCCTTCTCTCAATAGAAAATAAATTCAGTTCCTCTAATCTTTCCACATAGCTGAGCTTCTCCATGCCTTTTATTTGTTTGATTTCCCTTCTTTGCACTTTCTCAAGTTAAATTATAATTATACAATATACTTTTTATGAATGGGTGCCCAAAACTGAACTGCATATTCCAGATTAGATCTTACTAATGATTTTTACAGGGGCAAAATTATTTCTCTCTCTCTCTCTGACGTCTATACTTCTAATAAAATAAAGTATTTTGCTAGCTTTAGAAACTACAGCTTGGCACTGCATGCTAATATTAAGTTTATGATCTACCAGAACACCCAGATCCTTCTCCACCACTGACTCCCCCAGCTGTTCACCTCCTATAATGCATGCACATATTTCTAGCCCCCAAGTGCATAACTTTATATTTATCAACATTAAACCTTATTTGCCACACAGTTGCCCAATTAACCAGTTGCCGACCACCCGCTATGGATTGACGGAGGCAACATGGCTCTCTTGCGCGAATCGCCATCACCTGACGGCAGGAGCTAGTATTGTGGTCGTGCGCGCCAACACAGCTGCTCTACACACGATACAACGGTCGTATGCGAGCTTGTTGACACGACCAAGTTTTCTAGTCTGCACATACAACTCCCACGAACGACCGTCGTATGTTCAACTGTTGAAAGCACGGCCACAGACGATCGATTCTGCATACAACGGTCGTGAGTACGACGTGTTGAACACGATCGTCGTCCCGTGTGTACGAGGCTTTAGAACACACTGACAGGGAACACATTTAACCCTTTGATTGCCCCCTAGTGTTAACCCCTTCCCTGCCAGTGACATTTACACAGTAATCAGTGGCTATTTAAAGCTCTGATTGCTGTATAAATGTCAGTGGTCCCAAAAAAGTGTCAAAAGTGTCCGATCTGTCCGCCGCAATATCACAGTCCCACTAAAAATCGCAGATCGCCACAATTACTAGTAAAAAAATAAATAAAACCGCCATAAATCAATTCTCATAGTTTTCAGACGCTATAACTTTTGCGCAAATCAATCAATATATGCTTATTGCAATTTTTTTACCAAAAATATGAGGAAGAATACATATCAACCTAAACTGATGAATAAATGTGTTTTTTTATATATTTTCTTGAATATGTATTATAATAACAAAAAGTAAAAAATATTGTGTTTTTTTTCAAAATTGTCGGTCTTTTTTTGTTTATAGCACAAAAAATAAAAACCACAGAGGTGATCAAATACCACCAAAAGAAAGCTCTATTTGTGGGGAAAAAAATACTTCAATTTTGTTTGGGTACAACATCGCACGACCACGCAATAATTGTCAGTTAAATTGACGCAGTGCTGAATCGCAAAAAGCGATCTGGTCAGGAAGGGTGTAAATCCTTCCAGGGCTGAAGTGGTTAAACAGTGCATTGAGTGAGGTTGCCTCGTAAGTTAGAGACATCCTGTAAGGAAACTATTCCACTACGTAGTTTGGTGTCATCTACAAACAATAAAATGGTACTTTTAATCCCAAAATCTATAAACAGGTTTTAAAGCAGGCATATGCAATTAGCGGACCTCCAGCTGTTGCCGCTAATTGCTTATCCCTGTTTTAAAGTAAGAGCCGGTCCACACAGGGGCGATCTGACTTGTGGGGCGACTTTGCTAAGCGATTTGAAAGCAACTTCAGCGCGACTTTGGGCAACTTATAGCGCGACTTACAACGCGACTTCATGCCAGGCGACTTTGCTGTGGCCAATCAGAGAAGGGAGGGAGGGGGTTGCCCTAAAATAAATTCTATTTTTTTCACTGTGAAGTCGCTTCTGTTTAGATGGGGGATCCTACTTGGAGGTGACTTCCATTGATTTCTATGGGCACAAGTCGGATAGAAGTCGCCTCAAAGTAGTACAAGAACCTTTTCTGAAGTCGGAGCGACTTCAGTAGAGTACATTTAGACCGCTCACATTCACTTCTATGGGATTTCACTTGGCAAGCGACTTGGGGGCAACTTGGAGCGACACAAGTCGCCTCCCAAGTCGCTGTAGTGTGAACCGGCTCTTAGAGTTCCAAACACTGTACTTTGGGGTACACCACTTAGACCATTCAGAGTATACATCAATAATCACTACTCTCTGAATTCAGTCTTTTAGCCAGTCTTCTATCCATTTACAAACAGAATTTACTAAGCCTGTAGACATTATCTTACACATTAACCGTTTGTGAGGAACTGTGCCTAACGCTTTTGTAAATCCATATATACTATATCCACAGCCACTGCTTTGTTTAAGTCTTCATAAAAATAAACCAGATTTGTTGACAACTATGGCTTTTTTGTGAATCCAGGCTATTACTTAAAATATTGTTTTCTCTTCTATGAGGTCTTTTTTGTTAAACTTTCAAGTATCTTCTTGGCTATAGGCGTTAAACTAACTGGCCTGTAGTTGCTTGGTAAAGAACTTGAACCCTTTATAAATATAGGTATCACATTGGCCTTACACCAATCCAACAGTTCTATGATGGTATCTAAAAAGTAGAATGGCATAGAAATAACAGAGCTCAACTCTTAGAGGACCCATGGGTGTAACCCATCTGGTCTAAATGCTTTATTAACCTTTATTTAGAACATTTAAAGACAGTACAAACTTCTCCTAATTTCCTTCTTAAAGTTGAACTAAACCCTATCCTTTACAGCCAAGGAATCTAGCATCTTAGCCACTGTTTGATCTGCAGTTGCCTTAGTGCTGCCCATGTGATCAACTATGACACCAGCCATTTGATGACTTGACAGTTTCGTTTAGAGCCCAAACAACAGTCTTGGGAAACATTTAAACCAATGGGTTTAAAAGCACTATGTTTTCTGTTACACTGCACTTTGAGTATTAAGCCTTGTACACACGGGACGACGATCGTATACAACAGGTCGTACTAACGACCGTTGTATGCGAAATCGATTGTTCGCATGCACGATTAGAACAGCGGACATACGACGGTCGTACAAGGGGATTTGTATGAGCAGACTAGAAAACTTGGTCGTACCAACAAGCGGTCATACGACCATTGTATCTTGTGTATAGAGCAGTTGGTACAACAAGTTGTATTGTGCAAAACACGCATGCTCCAAAGTTAGGAACGGCTGGATGCTAATTACATGCCCTGAACTTTCTTTCTGTGGTTGTACGATCGTGTAGTGCAGTCAGTATGCAAGTTACATTATCCAACATACGATTTCAGACGATCGTAAGTACGATCGTCGTCCCATGTGTACGAGGCTTAAGAGTTCCTTGATATGCAATTTTTGCATGCTTTGCAGTTTGTACCAAGAAGGTATAACAACAAAGCAGTGACACTATAAGATATTGATAGATCTGCTACTGTTAAACATGTACTCTTTGCTGGACTTTACCAAACATGCAGCTAATGGGGTCACAGCGAATTCAGAAATGTGCACTGTGGCCTACGTACATTCTGAAGCAAAAGATAATCTTGGCAGCCAGGCAAATAGCATTTTTGTGGTAGCTTACATATGTTATTTACGAAGCCAGCCAGGAAACTATACATTTTCTAGACCTCACTATCAGTGTTGAGAATGGAATTATTGTAACGTCCACTTTTTTTAAGCCTACGGACCGTAATTCTTTCATCTCAAAAGATAGCTGTCATCACCGGCCGTGGCTTAATTCAGTTCCCAAAAGCCAATATATACGTCTTAGAAGGAACTGTAGTAGATTGGATGTTTTTGACTCACAGGCCTCCGTACTTACTGAGAGGTTCCTTCAGAAGGGATATCAACATACAGAGCTATCTGAAACTATCACACAGGTGAGGAATATGGATAGAGAAACCCTATTGGCAGAAAGGGAAAGACTAGGAGAAGAGGGACAGAATATGAACTCCAAAAAATATCTGGGTACCTCTTTTATCACCAAGTACTCACAACAACATTATCAAGTTAAGAAACTTATTAAAAAACTCAAAAATGACCACATATTGGGCCCAGTTCTACCTGAACATCCCCAAGTGATTTATAAGGGGGTCCCTAATCTCAGAAGCAGAATAGCCATTAATGTATGTGATCCACCGAGTCACAAACCAATGTTCTTTCAAAAGTTGGTAGGTTTCTACAAATGTAATAGATGCTCAGTCTGTTCCATAAATGCTATAAAAAGTAAAAAAAACACTCTATTTTCGTCCAATAGTAATTCCAAATCCTTTGAGATTAAATCTTTCATAACCTGTTCTACAAAGAACGTAGTTTACCTTATAACATGTCCCTGTGGGCTACACTATGTAGGCAGGACTATAAGGCCTCTGTCCGTACGCCTGAGTGAACACCTGGGCAATATCAGAAGGGGCTTTAGGGAGCACCCATTGTCACGACATTATCGTGAAAAACATAATAGGAACCCTATGGGAACCCAATTTCTGGCTATAGACAAACTAAAGCTACATTGGAGGGGGGGGGTCTAGAATAAGAGAGATCTCCAAACTAGAAATGCTATGGATCTATAGTGTCAACAGTCTCAGACCTTGCGGTCTAAACGTTGACATAGAGATCAATGCATTTATTAATAATTCCTGATACGATTATATTGTGTTCTTCTTTTAATTTTGTTGATTTGAATCCATATCTTGTGGGCTTTAAAAAAGAAAAAAAATTAATTATATGCTTATATGTTTAATCTATATATGTGAAATTAAAGTTCATTTAATAGATTCTATATGGGGAACTGGGTTCTAGTTTGATTCTGAGGTTTCCCGTGTGAAGGTATTGCTTTCTTTTAACCGTGTTAGAAATATTGATTTCTGTATATGTATATTTATGTGGACCTAGAACCGCTTCAATCGCTCTAGTCACTATATATTATTAAACTTGGTTTTATTATATCATTATCTAATTAAATAAAAAAACGATTTATTATAAACCAAGGGTAATATAATGCCATTTGATTAGAAGCTCACATTGTAAATATAGCCCGTCTCTCTTCCGGTTTATTTCTGATTTCAAATGGAGGCTTGGCTTTTGTTTCTCCATTTGCTATGACGACTGGGTGATGAGAGCGAGGCTTGGTTACGGTGGTTTACGGCCTATTGAGAGGCTTCCAATGAGCGAGTGAAAGCGAGGCTTGGTTTACCTGGTAGAGTTTTTAAACGCGACGTGTCATTGCGTCGCCCGTGCCCTTTGACAACGTCATCTGTGACGAAACATGTCGGGCGGTCTGACGCAGTGACACCGTCGCCCCACGTGACCCGGAAGCACGGGCGCAACGCGGACTAGCCGGCTCTTTTTGATTTTCTATGCGCATTGTTTTACTTGGATTCTGTAAGTAGCCATTTGGCTTTTATTCGGTATATCTTAATTAAAAACTGTATTACACTATCTGGGGTCCTCTTCCTTTCCTATGTGGTACCGAGTTAACAACCCGGGGAATTTGGAGACAATATCTGGCACAGGCTGGAGGCCAGTATAATACGCCCGCACAGTACGCCTGACTGATAGTCGGAGAGGAATTGGATCCTTAAAGCTTGCAGAGGCTATTCTGCATGTGCTGTCCGTTTACCTAGAGATAGGTAAACAAAGGTGTTCTGGTAAGAGTACCTGATTAATATGATTGGTGGCACTTCATCTATCTACCTTTCTTTTCACCTGGTGGAGGAAGTTTTGTCTAACATCAATTTTTGACAAATACATTTATATTCAATTTTATGTGTATACTCCCAGAGACTTTATTATCTTGAGTTCTTTCTTGCGCAATTCTTTATATTATATTATATGTCTTGCATAAATAAGTGAACAGCATGCTAGCAATGATTTTATCATTACAATGAATAATTTTATTGTTACAGATAAAAACATTAAAGCGGTTGTAAACCGCCAGATGTTTCTTTTTTTTCCCTTACCCTGCAAGGTAAAGGCATAATGTGCTAGTATGCATCGCATACTAGCACATTATGTTAAACTTACCTTAACCAGTTGCCGACCGCCCACCGTGGATTGACGGCGGCAACATGGCTCGATATCGCAAACCGCCGTCACCTGACGGCGGCAGCAAGATTGCGGATCGTGAGCCACCAGAGGCACGCTCATTGTGTAGAAAGGGAGCCAGGAAGCAGGTAGGGCGGACCTGATGTCTGCCGGCTACCAGCGATCGCTTTCCCGCAGTGACAGAACGGGGATCCGTGAGTGTAAACAACGGATCTCTGTTCTGATAGGGGAGAAGGAGTGTGATTGCATGCTTCCTGTATATGGGAGCAATGATCCCTCTCCTCCCCCATTCAGCCCAGCCCCCCATACAGTTAGTAACACATCCTAGGGAACGCAGTTAACCCTTTCATCATCCCCTAGTGTCAACCCCTTCCCTGCCAGTGACATTTACACAGTAATCCGTGCATTTTCATAGCTGTATAGGTGCTAATGGTCCCAAAAAAGTGTCCAAAGTGTCCGACATGTCCACCGCAATGTCTCAGTACCGCTAAAAATTGCAGATCGCTGACATTACTAGTAAAAAAAAATAAATAAATAAAAACCCCATAAATTTATTCTCATCGTTTGTAGATGCAGCAACTTTTGCCAAACCAATCTATATACGCTGATTTGGATTTTTTTTTACCAAAAAGCATGAGGAAGTATATATATATATCGGCCAAAACTGATGAATAAATTTGTTTTTTTATATATTTTTTTTTGGTTATGTATTTTAGCAAAAAGTAAGAAATATTGTTTTTTTTTCAAAATTGACGCAATTCGTTTGTTTATAGCAGTGATCAGAAGTGACGCAGAGGTGATCAAATACCACCAAAAGAAGGCTCTTTTTGTGGGAAAGAAAAGAATTTCGTTTGGGTACAACGTCGCATGACCTCTCAATTGTCAGTTAAAGTGATGCAATGCGGAATCACAAAAAGTGCTCTGGTCCTAACGGGGAAATCCTTCCGGGTCTGAAGTGCTTAAAATGAAGCTCTTCCACCGCTGAGATGTCAACGCTGCAGATGCTCCCGTCTTCCCCCATCTTGCTTCCGGTTGTGCAGACTCCATCTCTGTAACGGGCCGGAGCCGCAATGACGTGACTTCTACGCATGTGCGCAGAAGCCATCATTCACGGCACAGGACTCTGAAGGAATGGCATGGGCGGCCGTTCATTCAGAGTGCATGTGCCTGTGATGTCACTGGCTGCATGTACAGTAAATATCTCCTTGCCTGTTTAGGAGATATTTACATACTTATAGATGTAGCGCCCTCCTAGTTTGGGTACTAGAGAGTGTATATAGTTTTTGGCTCTGTCTGCTTAACAGAGGAGCTGACAGGTAAATTTACATGCTGTCTGCTTATCAGAGAGCCTGATTTAAGTAAGGTCTGCTCTATGTTATCTGGTGCTGTTTCATATGGTCTGGAGATCTTTTACCATGTCCAATAGTACCGGTCCCTGTTGGACAGAGGGGAAAAGCCTCAGCCAGTAACAGCAGGTGTATTTGGAGGTGGTTCTGACCAGCTAGCAGGGGAGTGGTGACCCACTGCATCTTGGGTGAACACCTTCATATAAAAGGGAGCACATGGGCTCAAGGTTAGGAGTTCCAGCCCACCCAAGCCTGAGGGGTGATGCGTATGTTCAGCTCTTGGCTGCTAGGCCCGAGAGCTGCCGGCTGCTAGGCCTAGTCGAAGCATATCCGGATGCTGAAGCTGCAACCCACAGTTCATTGAAAGCTGACAGAGGGAGGATGTCCTTGGATTCGGTCTGATACTGCAGTGGCAAAGTGTCGCTTGGAGGTTGGCAGGACGGGCTACCGACTGTCCCAGGACATGGTGTGAGTACAGATCTGTGAGAGAATCCCTGAGCCTGTGTGCTAGAATTTCCCCTGCTCTCATATCAGCTTAATTGGGTGTGCCAGCTAGAAAGGAGACACTGGAGAGTGTCTTGAAGAACAGAGTCCAGCTTCTGTCCTTATTGTTTAACAAGGGACTTGTTCTGCTATAGTCAGCCTGCCATAGAGTGTATTGGTAGTCTGCTACACTGAGTTAGAAAGGAGACACTGGCTAGTGTCTTGAAGAAACAAAGTCCGGCATGTCCTTTGTTGCTTAAAGATAGGGATCCAAGACATGCCGTCCGTTAGTCACCGAAGTGTGTCGTCTGACTGAGGTCACTTTGTTCAGGTAGAAATTCGTTGTTTCCTGTACGGCCTGAAACAAAGAAGTTCTGTGATC
>BLSH010004555.1:830081-857959 GCA_018402905.1 Glandirana rugosa
CTAGGCTCCTACTCCACATCCACCCCCCTTCCCATTTTTTTATTTGATTTTAATTTATTTTCCCTATCCCCATTTTTTTGTAGGGCACTTGCCCTAGTTTGAAGATGATTTTAGAACAGTTATATGCCTTCTACCGTTAATTAATGCTTTTCAGACACAGTTTGAAGATGATCCACATTCACCTCCATTTTTGCATTTTTTTATGTTTTTATTTTTTTTTAAATATTTAAAGTTATTTCCCTGTCCCCATTTCTTTGTAGGTCACTTGTCCCACCCTTACCCCCATTTCCTTCCTTTTGCAGCCCTCTAGGGCTTTCCAGGACTTTGTTACAGCCATTTTTGTGCCTAAAAGTTCGGGTCCCCATTGATTTCAATGGGGTTCGATGTCCGTACGATCGTTCGGGTTCCGTCCGGACTTTGTCCCGAAGTTCGGCTGGACCAGTAGAACTTCCAGAGGTTCGCTCAACTCTAATGGAGAGACCAGATATTGACTTGGTTTGGAAGAGTGAATGCACTCAAGATGATCATACTACAAAAAATTATCTATATGTTACAGACAATGCCTATAGCGCTCCCACAGAGTTTCTTCAAACGGATCAGGAGGATATTTCTGTCATTTGCGTGGAGAGATAGACACCCTATCTCTCTCGCATTTGATTTGTTGCATAGGAGTAAAGAAGCAGGGGTTGTAGGGCTCCCAGACGTAGCACTGTACTATAAGGCAATGTCACTGGTGCGGATTTTAGATTGGTGCCAAAACTCCCCAAGTAAACAGTGGGTAGCCATGGAAAAAACTATGGCTGGGAGGAACTTGGCAGGAGCCCCTTGGATCCCTACAACTTCCAGAGGCCTTGCAGAGTGGACATCCCCTCTATCACAAAACACTCTGAGAGTTTGGGACAGACTGAATAAGTCAGGTAAATTTGCTCCACAAACATGACCATTGGCACCACTGGGAGGATTCCCATGGTTCCCGCCAGGAGAGGAAAAGGGATTGCTGGGGATATGGGGGGCAGATGGGAATACGGAGTGGGCCAAGTTTGCCCCCAAGGGATCGTTGTTGTCCCTGACAGAATTGGTTCAGACATAGGGAAATATACTGCTGGCGACCTGGAGATACCACCATATAGCAGATTTCCACAATAAATTAAGGCCCCGAGTGAGGCCAGTAGAAGCACTGACTACGCTTGAGACATTATGTGTTGGTGCTTCGGAGATTAAACAACCCTTATCTCAGATGTACAGATTGATCCTTAGCGCTCAGGGTAAATCAACCCCCTATTATATAAAAGAATGGGAAAGGGAATTGAACCTTACATTCTCACCATTGGAAATTAAGAAACTGATTAAATCTACACATGCTACTTTGATAAGTTCACAGTTACAAGAAATGTCATACAAATTTTTAACCAGATGGTACCGAACACCTGCCAAGATGGCACAGATGCATTTAACCGGAGAGGACAGGTGCTGGAGAGGGTGTAAGCAAAAGGGTGGTTTTGCCCCAGGATTAAAGTCTTCTTGGAGGAGATTGCCCCATGAATTAAGAAAATGACGGAGAAACCAATAGAATTCTCCCCTTTGCACTTTCTTTTCCATGGACTGCCCATCTCTCTTGGGGCCTATAACAAATGTATAATTCCACATCTGTTAAATGCTGCTAAATCATTGATCCCAAAGTTTTGGAGACAAAAGTCTTGTCCAACTGTATTAGATTGGAAGAGAGAAGTAAATAAATTAATGGAAGCAGAAAGATGGGTCCACAGGGTTAAAAAACCAACAAGAGAAATTTAAAAACGCATGGGCCATACATCTTTAATATTGATTGGACCCCGGGCAAACATTATTGTGGGCCCTCTCCTCCCATGTAATTTCGCTCTCCACCTGCTCTTAGACATACAAAAAATGGCATTTTACTGAATCAGATCAGGCAGGGATTGCGATTGGTTGCCAGAGGTTGCTGGACATCATTACCACTCACTAATTGGTTGATAGAGGTTAATGCACATTATTACTGCTCTCTGATTGGTTTCTAGAGGTTGCTGTATATCCTTACTGCTCAATGATTGGTTGCAAGAGGTTAGTACACAGGCTGATGGTAAGCTTAATGACCAGTGCCACAGTTGTAGGCAGGACTTTCAAGCATGTCCCTTTACTTGTTCAGTGAGCAGCATTTAACAGAAGTGATGGTGGATATGACCTCAGGGGGGCATGATATACATATTTACATATCAATGCCACTGGCCCGTGGCTATTTACATATTAACGCCGTCACTATTTACATATCAATGCAGGGTATTTACATGTAAACACAGGGCATGCAGGTGAGTCATCTGTACACATCAATAGGGCAGACCTGGGCAGCATTAGTAAGAGAACTTCACACTGAGATATCGGGAAACAATACAGGACTAAAACTTCAAGGGACAAGTGAATTTAAACTGGGATAGTTGGCAAGTATGAGGCAGCTGCTTTGGGCCCCACAACAATGATGGGGACCAGGGCAGCTTCCCCTTTTGCCCTGCCTTAAAGACAGCCCTGGGGCCATATGTGAACATTATGCGACCGCGATAAAATAGGATTAAGGTGTACAAAACCCCACAGGGGGTAGGATAGGCTCTCTAACAAAAGAGGGGACTTTCTCTCGTCCTCTTCCCTGTCCCCACACCATTTATCCCCTCCCCCCTTCCCCCCTATTTTTTTAATTTTAATTATTTCCCCCTCTTGCCCCGTCCCAGGATACACTTAGGTAGAACACATGGGTAAGAGACACAGGGGAAGATAACATGTGATTAAGTCATAATTTACCAAGTGGGGAGCTAAGAGGGTATATTTGCATTATGTGGTTATGGAGAGCATGGGGTGTAACACTGGAGAAAGAGAAGAATTAAGGATATTTTACAAGATAGGGATATGGGGTGGATCGCAGGAGCTGTTGGTCTAAATTTAAGGGGAAAAGAAAGAAGAGGAAAAGAATGGGTGCGTTTTTTTTTCCTCACAATTTTTCACATCTGGTAGAGTGTGAGTTTGTAAGACATGGTTTTGGGAAATTTTAATACGTGAATTTTCACAGGATGATAAGGAAAATATTCCCAATATATAGCACGAACAGGTAGTGAGGGGGCGTTTTCACTAACAGGAAGTTCTTTTCTTGCTGCACAAAGTTCACATTTGGTAGAGTGCCAGTGTGCACGATACGGTTATAGGGAAAAGGATTTTTCCCCCCCTTTTTTTTTTCTCTTTCTTCTTCTACGACCAAGTTGGTGGAGAGGAGGCATGGTGAATACGTAATCTTTTTACTGGATGGTAAGGGAAATACTCCCAATACAAAACATGAATAGGTAACGGGGGTGTTTTCACCAAAAGGAAAGGGTATTTCACTTAGGGTTGCTCACAAGGAGATGGTGTGGACTGGAGGGAGAAGGGAGGAGAGTGAGGAGGGGGATATGTGGGTGTCCCCCCCTTTTTTTCTCCCTCCCCAGGGGGCGCGGTTTGTGGAAGTTGTGGAAGGGATGTGATGTTGGTACTTTTTTCGGGTTGTAGGATGTTAATGGGTAGTGATGTAAAAAGTGTAGTGATCATCTATGTGTGTATGAATATGTTGTAAAATGTGTTTTTGTCACGAAAGAAAAAGAGAAAAATTTAATAAAGATGGTTAATAAAAAAAAAAAATCCATGTACCGGTAAGGGTTGTATACACGATGAGAACTGAACGATCGTCTGTATTTTTTTTTTGTTTTTACATGCTAATCTCCACATTGAAAATGAAGAGGCTACTTTCTCCAGCTAGCATCGGACGTCTGTGACCGACTCGCCCGACGATCCCGAGTCCATATACCTCCCGTGCCGTCCTCTCTTTCCTTTCTTCCCGTTGACTTACCCCTGATTTCCCCTTACCTTTTCCTGCTGTTTTATCTCTTTCCTCTCTTTTTCGGGGCTCATGCCTCTCCTCTTCATCTTTGTGGTCACATTGCACTCCCTGAGTGCGCATTTCAAGTGCGTTACTATCAGGGATTTAGCTGGTCCAGGTTACAGTTCTTGGCTCGGTTCACAAATGTTTAACACAAAAGAGCTCATGCTATAGGCAATAACTGGGACTTCCATCAAACTTACAATGTTGTAGTCTGATAACTGGGAGAGAAGAGACTGAGGAAATGCTTCTACCTACCTGCAGCAGGTAAACTCCCATGCATGAATTTTACCTATAGGTAAGCCTATTAATAAGGCTTACCTATAGGTACTGTAAATATCTCCTAAATGTGCACCGTTCAGGAGATATTTACTACAGATGCAGTCGGTGACATCACCAGAGCATGAGTCCTATGCTATAAATGACAGGAGTGATGTCATTGCGACTCTGGCCACTCACACAGCCAGAGTCTATGAACCTGGAAGGAGGACCGGGTGAAGATGGAAGCGCCTTCAGCGGTAGCAGCGCGCCACTGGAGGGCTTCATTTTAAAGTAAGTTTCACATAATGTGCTAGTATGCGATACATACTAGCACAGTATGACAACCTGTTTAAAGGTTTAAAAGAAGAAATCCAGCGGTTTGCTACCGCTTTAACTGCAGTTGAGGGCAGCCTTTTACAATGAAATGCACAGCTTTTTTGAAAGCAATATTATTGCTGTATATTATGACATGTCGGGAATTCATTCATGCAGATTTGTAAAGTAGCTAAAATGTCCACTTTAAGGCTCGGTTCACACTGCAGCAATGCGGGAACCCTGCGTAGCCCCTGCGGGTTCCCACATCGCTAGCCTCCCGGCAGCAGTTCCCACTGCCCTATGCAAACTGAGGGAGGTGTCAATACATTGTTAATGACACCCCCTTTTCAGTTCGCATATGGCAGTGCAATCTGCAAACTCGCACGGGAATTGGTTTGCATGGTCTGAACCACCATGCGATCCGATTCTGACCCTGCGAACAAAAAGGATCCTGTGTGAGTTTGATCCGATTGTGATGCGATATCAGCCGATCTATGGCTGAGATTGCATCGCAGAGAGTTTGCATGTGACTCACACTGCAGTGCGGTGTGAATCACATCCCTCAGATCAGATCAGTGTGAACCAAAGCTTAGTGTGACCACCTAATTAATGTGTTCTTTCAAATTTATAGCAAATGATATTTAACTGATCTTGCTGTGGTGATCTAAAATCTACCTGCTTGCTATTTAGGATAGCATTTGGACATCATCTTTGATGCATCAGGCTTTGGTGTGCTGCTTTGTTAAGCGCAGTGGCAGGAATGTATTCTATTTAACCTTTATGTAAGTGTTCTAACTAAAGGTTTGTTGGGCAATGTATGTCTCTTTGTTGATGATACAAAGGTGTGTAATAGGGTTGATATCCCTGGAGGGGTCTGTAACATGGAACATGATTTGGCATTGCTGGAAGATTGATCAAAGCAGTGGAGACTGCAGTTCAATATTTCTAAATGTAAAATAACGCACCTAGGGAATATGAATCCCCTTAGAGTACAGAATTGGGGGTACAGTGTTAGCCAGCACTACAGATGAAAAGGATTTGGGGGTGCTTATTTCAGATGATTGCAAAATGAGCAAACAGTGTGACCAGGCAGTGGGAAAAGCAAATAGAATTCTGGGATGTATCAGTAGAGTGATCACCAGCAGGAGGAAGGAGGTTCTGATTCCTCTATAGAGATCTTTAGTGAGTCCTCACTTAGAATACGGTGTCCAGTTCTGGAGACCTCACTTTCAAAAAGATATTGATAAAATAGAACGAGTTCAGAGACGGGTAACAAAAATGGTGAAAGGTCTGGGGGATAAAACATATCAAGAGCGACTTCTGGAACTTAATATGTACAGTCTGGAGGAAAGAAGGGAGAGGGGAGACATGATTGAAACCTTTAAATACATCAAGGGGGTGAATAAGGTTCAGGAGGGCAGTCTTTTCAATATGAAACCAAAATCAAGAACAGGGGGACATGACCTCAAACTAACTGGGGGGAAGTTCAAAACTAATCTTAGAAAGTATTATTTTACTGAAAGGGTGGTTGATGATTGGAATAAACTACCAACAGAGGTTGTGAGACAGTCAACAGTAAATGGCTTCAAACTTGCTTGGGATAAACATAAATCTATAGTCAGACAACAAGGTTAATGTGAAAACAAAAAACAAAACAAAAATAATAAATAAATAAAATAAATAAAAATAAAAAAGGGCAGACTCGATGGACTACTCAGTCTTTTTCTGCCGTCACTTTTCTATGTTTCTATGTATTCAGAGAGTAAAAGGTAGAGGTAGACCGGTATATCGGCCAGTCGATATATATCGGGCCGATTTTTGGCATTTTTTAATTAACCGGCATTGGCCGATTGTGCTGCGAATTAGGCCGATTAATTTATGCACTAAGGCCGGTTCACACAGGGGCATCCGACTTGCAGGGTGACTCAGCGCGACCCCGCACAGCGTGACTTCAACGTGACTTGCAAGCAACTTCTGTAATAGAAATCAATGCATGTTGCCTGAATTCGCACAGGAACCTTTTTCTAAGTCGGAGCGAACTCCTGTGTGTAAATGAGGAACGTTTAACCATTTAAAGACTAAATCTTTTCTGACATTTGTTGCTTACAAGTAAAAATATGCATTTTTTGCAAGAAAATTACTTAGAACCCCCAAACATTGTATATATATATATTTTGGCAGTTGTTGCAATATTTTATGTCACACAGTGTTTGCGCAGCGGTCTTTCAAGCGCATTTTTTTTGGAAAAAATACACTTTAATGAATTTAAAAAACTAAATTGGTAAAGTAAGCCCATTTTTTTCCACCCAAAAGTTTTGGTAACCTGTTTTTTTGTATTTAATATTTAAGATACAGAAAAAAATTAAAATCGGCCTAACATAACGGCCCAAAAAAATCAGCATCATATATCGGCCATCGGCCTCCCCGATTTCTAAATATCGGCATCGGCCAGAGAAAAACCCATATCGGCCTACCTCTAGTAAAAGGTTTTACCTGTGGCATCTATCATGTCTTATAGCATACTCATATACACGGCAACGGCAGAGAAATTATTTCATATAAATTGCAACACTGTAAACGAAACTAAGAAGAAATCATATGTTCAGCAGCAACTTGCTGACAGCTCTAGTTCAGATGGGTTAGCAGATACTGTACATAACAAAAAATCCAGAACTATTAAACTCCAGCAATAGAAAATGTATTTTCACCTTGAATAGAATGAGGAGGTGGGGTTAAAGCGGTTGCAAACCCAGGGAAGCATAAAACAAAACAAAAACAAAACCTACAAGACAAAGGCATAATGAGCTAGTATGCCGCATACTAGCTCATTATGAAATACTCACCTTAGAACGATCCATCAGGGCTGCTCAGTCCCCGCAGTGGGAGCTTCCATCTTCCCGGGGGATCCTTCTGGGCATGCGGCTCCAGAGCTGTGAACGGCCAGAGCCGCGAGGCGTCACTCCCGCGCATGCGCATGGGAGCCGTCTTTACGGCAGGGTTTCTGGCAAGGTCAGGCTCTATGCACCGGGGCATCAGGGCGCATGTGCCGTGATGTCAGCGGCTGCTTGCAGGGGGAATATCTCCTAAACCGTGCAGGTTTAGGAGATATTAATTTTACCTACAGGTAAGCCTTATTATAGTAGGTAAAAGTAAAATTTTTGGGGATACAACCACTTTAATTATCCATTTCCCCACTGGGGACACAAAAACAGAGCAAAGGTTCTATACTTTCCATATAAAAAAACTAATTTTAATGGAATTCCTCTTTAAAACCAAACAGAAACTGGTAGATTTTGTTGTTAGGAAATGGCATGAACATCAAAGGGCCCTCCACAGTGCTGTCTTATTCTTCCATACATCACAATGCATGACCGCCTTTAGAAAGCTTTGTTTTTTTTTTTATCCAGATTGTCTGTTATGATCATTCTTGACATATTTACAATGTATTATTATTATGCAAACATGCAGAAATGACCATGTGAAGGAAATGGCAAACAAAGCATTTTCTGGCCATTTTTCTGCAACAATATTCATGTGACTTCACCCTCAAGGACGGCACAAGCCATCTGTAGCAGGGTAGTATAAGCAGTTATTTTGTAAGAGGTATTGCATTACAAATAACATATAGTACAAATAAATGATAACGAACAAACAATAGAGACTATTAAAAAAATAAGACAATAAGATCTAAAAAATAAAATTAATGAAACGCTTCATACCTCCGAAACTTCATCGCTTTTGAGCCAGCCTGAGTCTTTAAACCTGTAGTTTATAGAGTCCAATAATAATTGGAAATGTTACAGCATAAACTTTGATCTGTAATATGCACATGAAAATGTTTAGCGCTTCTTAACTTCCCATCTGTCTATGCATTTAGCGATTAAACTCTTAACTCTTTGGTGAAGAGGACTCTTTCCCATCTGTCAGCTTGGCTCTGCTCTTTGTTGTTACCTCTTCATTTTCTTTGTACTAATAAGCATTTATTGTAGGAATTGTCTGATTTAACTGTCTCCACAATCCATTTCACTTTTACAGTCTGTGAGTGGTAGAGCCTGAATTTCAGTACTGGACACAGGCCTGGAACACCCTTGGCACTGATGAGTGCCAAGAGCCTGGCTGAAATTTATGATTGGAAACCAATGCAATCTAATCTTAGCTCATGCTTCCCCTCAGAGTCTCATCCTCAGCCTGAATCAGCTGTCTTGTTTAACTCTCTTTTGATACTGGAATAGATTTGATCTTGCTTTAACTGTCTTTCCAGTATGATATTCACATTCCATAAGCATTTTTTGCTACATTTTATACAAAATGAAGATTTTGGGGTTGATTTATTTAAACTGGAGAGTACAAAATCTGGCGCAGCTCTGCATAGAAAGCAATCAGCTTCCATTTTTTTGGAATTAAAAACTGAACAAGCAGAAGTTAGGAGATGACTGGCTACCATGCACAGCTGCACCAGATTTTGCACTCTCTAGTTTTAGTAAATAAAACCCTTTGTATTAATTTAGGCCAGGTTCACGGTGCTCCAACATGGAGCTTCCGATCCTAATTTGCTCTACAACTTCATGACCAACTTCCATGCGACTTCAGTGAACGGGATCCAACTTTGATCCGACCATACCAGGCCCTTTGAGTCTGGTATCAATCTTGAGGGGGAACCCCACGCCAAAGTAAAAAAAATAAAAAATAGTGTGGGGTCACGAAACCCAAAAAAAAAGAAATGGAGTGGGGTCCCCCCAAAATCCATACCAGAGCCTTATCCGAATACGCAGCCTGGCAGGTCAGGAAAGGGGGGGAGGGAGGAGCGAGCACCCCCCCCCCCCTTCCTGGACCATACCGGGCCACCTGCCCTCAACATGGGGGGATTCTTTGGGGTGGGAGGGGCTAGAATTTATTTTACTCTTGTACACGCAAAATATGCTCAAGCAAATGCACACAAAATAAATGCAAAAATTTTGGCCTGGAATACTGATGTTCAAACTTCAGTACCATGTGTGAGTATCTTAATGGCCTGTGCACATGATCACAAAATCATACGAAAGATACCTCTTTCGAATCGATCCGATAATCTGATTGTTAGTACACAGCTTTTTTGAGAGCCAATTAGGACAGTTCATTTGATATTATCCGATGGGACAAGCACGAAAATTTTTCTCGTACAATACCAGATCGCACGATTTTCATTTAATAAGTAATTTGAAAATACAATACAAATACAATACAATGCATTACATCACTTCCGAATTTTTATTCTGTCATATGAGAATTTTTGTAACTTTAGTAACCTCTTCATTTTCGATATAAGACTATCATGCAAAACTAAACAGACGATCATTTGTCCGATAATCTCATCATGTGTACCAGGCATAAGACAGTTTCTTTCTCCTGCTCCTCCTGCTTTTTTCTGCAAAAAAAACACCAAAACATTGATGAAAAAGCTATATTTGGTTCTAAAGGAGAAGTATGACCAAAGCTCTTTGGCCATACTTATCATGTGGGTCACAAGAGTGCACTTAGTTCTGCACTCCTGTGACTCAGATACAGCTGACAGCAGGCTAAAGTCCGCTATCAGCTGATGGCACAGAGCTGGTCCATTCCAGGCTCTGCAGCAATCCTGACAATATTGTCGGGATGCATCCAGATGCCAAAGTGGCAGCTGGCTCAGCGCATTGCAGAGAGTTAGCTGCTCATGTCCCGTGCACAGCCCAGCACTTCGGTGAGAGCTGGAGGGGCAGAGCACAGAGCGGTAACTGATAGTGCAGACTGAGAACTGAACGGTCAGTGATCATGTGATCACTCAGTTCCCAGTCACAGAGCCAGCAACAACAGGACAGCTGCCACATCGGACCCATGTTGCACCCACATAGGTAAGTATGTGTGCTTGTTTTTTTTTAATCCCTTAAAGTGGTTGTCAACCTGTGACAACCACTTTAACCTACAGGTAAGCTTATAATAAGGCTTACCTGTAGGTTCCCTGCATATGTCCCAAACATGCACGGTTTAGGAGATATACAGTGTACTAGATGTGCCTCAGTGTCATTTCTTCACTGAGATTGTGCCGTGGCTGACATGGGAGTGACGTCACGTGACTCCGGCCAGTCACAGAGCCGGAGTCGCAGCCCGGAAGGAAGAGGGACTGAAGATGGACGCTGCCTGCACAGGGGACATCGCTGGACGACGCAGGCTTCGTTTGCAGGTTAGTGACACATAATGGGCTGCTATGCGATGCATAGTAGCCCATTATGCTTCTACTTTGCAGGGGAATATAGAGGAAGTTAACCCCATCAGGGTTTACTTCCTCTTTAATTCTATTCACATTTTTTAAATATGCTTCTAAAGCCAAAATTAATCATGTGGGTCGCTAGAACAGTATTAGCAGAAAAGTAAATTGCCCTCTACAAAGTCTTTCCTGATATCATTGCATAAAAATTAAATCCAGAAAACATGAAATCATGATTTAGCCCCGGTTCACATTAGTGCGATGCGGGAACCCTGCGAATCCACTGCGGGTTCCCGCATCGCACCCGACTCGCACAGCAGTTCACACTGCCCTATGCAAACTTAAGGGAGGTGTCCATACATTGATAACGACACCCCCTTTTCAGCTCACATATCGCAGTGTGAACTGCAAACCCGCACAGGAATCGGATCACATGGGTATGAATAATCCGTTGCTGGTGCAGACTAAAAAAAAGGGTCCTGTGCGAGTTTGATCCGAATCTGTATGGCTGAAATCACATCGCACAGACATTGCATATGATTTGCACAGCAGTGCGGTGCGAATCATATGCAATCTTGCAGAGCACACTGATGTGAACCGGGGCTTAAGTGGATACCATCACCCAGGTAACCAATTTTTTACATGTGGGATGTTGTCTTCTTAAAACCCTTTGGTAAAAATAAAGAGACAGCATTTGTCAAGTCAGTCATAGCTGATGCCTCACTCAGTTTAAGCTGTACGGGTCTTTGCTAGAATAGTGGCTTTGTAGACTTTTCTGGCTGGCGGAGAGTGTCTGTCTCTAGAGCTAGACTCTGTGCTGTCTTGATAGAAAGTACATTTATGTTTAAGCTATCAGTTGAAAAATCCTTGAACACTTGAAGAACAAAATGCTCCCTAAATATCTTTCATAGAAATAGAAATGTTTGGACTTTGATTCCAGAATCAGAAAGAGGTCATATCAGGCCAAAGGCAGTCCCAAAGAAGCAAGGAAAAGGGGTTCCTCTTTGAACTCCATAACCCCTTTGCTTCTTTAACTTATCTCAAACAATGACACCACTATGCAGCTCAAGGGAAGATTATTCAGCTTCCTTTAGTAATAAGAGAATATTACTTTAACCACTTAAAGACTGGAAGGATTTCCCACTTAATGACCAGGCCATTTTTTGCGATACGGCACTGCGTCGTTTTAAAACTTAACTGACAATTGCGCGGTCGTGCGACGTTCTAACCAAACGAAATTGATGTACTTTTTTTCCCACAAATAGAGCTTTCTTTTGGTGGTATTTGATCACCCCTGCGGTTTTTATTTTTTGCGCTATAAACAAAAAAAGAGCAACAATTTTGAAAAAAAAAACAATATTTTTTACTTTTTGCTATAATAAATATCCAAAAAAATGTAAAAAAAAACGAATTTCTTCATCAGTTTAGGCCAATGTGTATTCTTCTACATATTTTTGGTAAAAAAAACGCAACAAGCATATATTGATTGGTTTGCGCAAAAGTTATATCGTCTACAAAATAGGGAATTTTTACTAGTAATGGCGGCGATCAACGATTTTTAGCAGGACTGCGACATTGCGGCAGATAGATCGGACACTTTTGACACTTTTTTGGGACCTGTGACATTTATACAGCGATCAGTGCTATAAAAATGCACTGATTACTGTATAAATGAAACTGGCATGGAAGGGGTTAACACTAGGGGCGATCAAGGGGTTAAATGTGTTCCCTGGGAGGTGTTTCTAACTGTATGCGGGTTGGGCTACTTGGGAAAACACACAGATCCGTCTTCCTGCATGGCAGATAAACAGGATTTGTGTGATCTCCCCTGTCAGAACACGCATCCACAATACCCATTCCCACGAGCGACGTACAGCTGCGGCGATTCATGGAAACGAGCCAACCTGCCGCAATAAAATGAGGGCGGCTGATTGGCGAGTAGTTAATCCCTTGGGTATTAAGTGTCATTACAATCTACTAGAGATGGGCCGAACACTCCCCAATTCGGTTCGCAGCAGAACGCCCGAACAGGGGAAAAGTTCTAACCCGAACGTCAAACCCCATTAAAGTTTATAGGAGTCGAACAACAAAAATCAAAAGTGCCCATTTTGAAGGCTTATATGCAAGTAATTGGCCATAAAATGGGTATTGGAGTCCGCGTACTGCCCTGGGGGAAATGTATCAATGGCAATTTCTTTTTAAAAAACTGTCATTTTTTTCAGGAACTGTGATTTTAATGATGCTTAAAGTCCAACAGTAAAAATTAAAAATTCCATTAAATATAGTGCCTGGGGGGTTCATACCAGGACACATGCCCTCAACAAAGCACCTTGTCCCCATGTTAATAGGTCAGTGGTTGTGGGGGCCTGCGGATGGGGAAGCCCCCAGATCCCACCCCCACCATGTACATGAGTATCGGGTACATAGTACCCCTACCCATTCACCAAAAAAAGTATCAAAAAGTAAAAAGACACACACCGTTTTTGACAATTCCTTTATTAAAAAATAAAAAAAAATAGTGATGGCCCGTGATGTCGGAAGAGGGCGGTGCCACCAGGTGATGTAGCCAGGTGGCCCCGCCTCTTACCTATATAAGAAAAGTCAAGCGGTGGAGCCTGCAGTAGGCAGCCAGCCTTCATATCGGCGGGAGCTTTTTTATTTTTTTATATTTTTTGGGTTCGGCGGGTGGTGTGATTGAGAAAGGATTTATATTGGGGGACACAATTTTTTTTATTTTTTAATAAAAGAATTGTCAAAAACTGTGTGTTTTTATTACTTTTTGACACTTTTTTGGTGACTGAATAGGGGTACTAAGTACTCCATACTCATTCACATGGGGGGGCGAGATCTGAGTTCCCCCTTGTTAAAGGGGGCTTCCAGATTCCGATAAGCCCCCTGTCCACAGACACCCACAACTACCTGCCACGGCTGTGGGGATGAGGCCCTTGTCCCCATAAACATGGGGACAAGGCTCTTTGGGGTGGGGGCCCCCCTACCCCAAAGTATCGCCCCATGTTGAGGGCATGTGGCCTGGTATGGTTCAGGAGGGGGGTTGCTTGCTCACCCTCCCCCTTTCATGACCTGCCAAGCTGCATGCCCGGATAAGGGTCTGGTATGGATTTTGGGAGGGACCCCATGTGTTTTTTTAAAAAAAAATTGGTGTAGGTATCCCCTTAAAATCCAAATTGGAGGGCTTGGTATTGGGTGGGGGGAATCCCATGCCATTTTTTTTTGCAGGCAATTTTTGTTTACTCAGCTGTCAGCGGGGAGACCCATTGACAGCTGATAACTCATCAGTTGTTAAGGACGCCACGGCCAGCTTCTTGGGCCCGCTCCTTAACAACCGATGAGTGATCAGCTATCAATGGGTTTCCTCGCTGGCAGCTAAGTAAAAAAAAAATTGTCTGTAAACAAAAAAAAAAAACGGCGTGGGAGTCCCCACACCCCACAGTCCACACCAGGTCCTTGGGCAAAGCTTTTCCAAATCAGCGGGGCGAACACCAGCCAAACACCCTGCAAATTCGGTCCACAGCCAATGGTCGGCCCAAACTGATGCTCAGGCTGAACCATTAGCCCAAGTCTACACTCTACAATGGGACTCCCTTTCAGAAAGGAGATTCCTTTCATCTAGGAAAGCATTTTCCTGCAGTCTAGACTGCCACACAGCAAGCAGTTCAGCAGATAATACTTCAAAACTAGGGATGAGGGAGAAGGTTGGTTTGACAAAACGCTGCATCAGGGCGAAGCTGTACGGCGACATTTGATGATGTCATCACTGTCACAGTGGAGACTCAGAGTCTGGAATGCTGAAAAGTCGGGTAAGACGACCGGAGCTGTGTCACACTGGGAAGCACGAGAACGCATGTTAGCAGCAGGATTGTTGTAACCTGTTTGGATAAGTGATGATTTAAGATGTTTGTGAGTAGCACTCTTTTATTTAAAATAAATTTATAATGCACTATGGGTGCTTTTCTTTTTGACATTTGGGAGATTTCATGACCTGAGCAAATGGATCACCTGCGAGCCAAACTGTATACCATGAGGTATATTATTAATGAAGCAGAGTTGCTAAGCTTTAATGTAAGGCAAAAACCTCTGGTGAATCATCCCCACTAGGGGGCTTGTGGTGAAGCATGAAGGGTGTGTTGTGGAGGCTTTAATCTGCACATTTTGATATTTTGTTTGAGATTTCACAGCACTAGCTTGCACATACTCTGTTGTCAAAAATATTGGAACGACTGCCTTTACACGCACATGAACTTTTTTTTTTTTTTTTTAATCTTTATTTATTAGATTTTCAGTAAATAATTATAACATACATACTAGGGAGTCAATATAAAATATCAATGTTGGGAATACAATTTTTATATCTTTGAATACATTTAAATATTTTAATAGGCAGTTATAACCTTATCTATCCTTATATCGTGGCTATCTTAACGCTGTCTATATGGTTTTCCCTTCCCGTCTTGCTTTGTTGTTTCTAGGCTAAGGTTCCCTTCCTGTGCAAAGCCCTCTGAAAATGGACCTGTATCAGGACTGGAGCCCTTATCTCCCCACACCCCCTCTTTCTTTCACTCAGTTAGGTTCAAAAAGAGAAAAAAAAAAGAGAAAGAGAGAGAGAGAGAAAGAAAAAAAAATTCTTTCCTTTTCTTATTCCTTCCTCTTTCCTTTTCTTCCCCTACCCCCTTCAAAAATTAAAAATTTATAGGTGTTTCAGAAATAATCCCGAGGTATAATACTTATCCCATTTTTCCCATGTAGTACTAAACTGTTCGCCAGAACTTATTTCGGTGTTGGTCATTTCCTCCATCAGACGCATCCCACCCATCTCACACCCCCATTCTGCTATATTAGGAGCTGTTTCCTTTTTCCATGAGCGATCAATGATTGTTTTTGTTGCTGTTAACATGTGTCGTAAAATATCTCTTTTAATAACCTTCAATGAACCAGGAATTATTGATAATATCGCTATATATATATATATAAGTATATCAGGTTGGTCCAGAGTTGGAAGACCTTTGGGCAATAATACCAGATATGTGACATGGTCCCTTCTGCCCCTTTACATCGCCAGCACGTCTCCGAAACATCTTCCCTTATTTTGTGCAAGTCTACTGGACACTTATACCATCTTGATATTATTTTATAGTTTCTTTCCTGGTGTTAGACTGAAGGAGACGGTTTATGTATCAAAGTCAGCGCTTTTTCTCATTGTGATACAGATATTGTCTTCCCAATCTATTTTTCCCATTTGTCTAAATATATTACTTCTCTGTCTGAGTCTTTGGGGAGCAGTTCTTTATATGTCTTTGACAATATATGAGCTGGCTTAACTGTCTGTAATAAGATTTTTTTGAATTCTGTGGGTGTTCTTACTAGTTCGGAATGATGTTCTAAGGAATGAATATAGGCCGTCAATTGTTGGTATTGTATCCATTTGTTTCCATTTTGCCTCCCCATTGTGCTCATTGGGGGAACATCCCCGTCTACCAGGATCTGGGCCAATCTTACATCCTCCTGTCTTCTCCAGCCTAAGAAGCGAGAGGCCTCCAATGCTGGTTGAAAGTCAGGGTTAGAGAATAATGGTGTCATGGGCCCGATCCTAGTTGAGAGGGTACCATTCTTAATAAGTATATCCCAAACTTTTAGGGTAGATAAAATCAAATATGGTATATTTGTTGTTTTGGGGCGACTTGTTGGTGTAACCCAGGGTATGGATTTTAGTTTCATGCCCAGGATATCTTCCTCCAATCCAACCCATAGCTTATTTTTGGTCCCGTGGAACCAGTCAACCACCCTGGTTAAATGTATGGCTTGTATGTATTTCGTGAAATCCGGTAAGGCCAACCCCCCTATCGGCTTAGGTCTAACCAGTATGTCTTGTTTAATTCTGGAAGGTCTATGCTCCCAGATAAAACCCCCTATCGTTGACCGTAGTTTACAGATTAAAGCGGCAGGGGGGCACACTGGGATTGCCTGGAACGTGTACAGTAGTTTTGGAAGCATATCCATTTTTATGATGTTAATCCTTCCCATCCATGAGAAGGCTTTTTTATCATATTTTTGCAGCAGTGTTAATATTTTATTGATCAAAGGAACGTGGTTAAATTCTATTTGTTTATCTAAATTTTGAGGTATCTGTATCCCTAGGTATTTTAGGGCGTTTTGTTGCCATTTAATGGGGAAAGATTTTTGAAGATGAGCTTGAACCTTGTTTGATACTGATATTTTTAATGCTTCAGATTTATCATAGTTCACTTTAAAATTGCTCAAAACTCCAAACCATTCAAATTCCTGAATGAGATTTGGTATAGTTATTAATGGGTTAGTAATATGTAGTAAGAGATTGTCTGCATATACGGACATTTTATATTCCTTCCCCTTTATTTTAATCCCTTGTATGTCAGGATTATTTCGTATGGCTGTGGTAAGATGCTCCATTACCAGTACATACAATAACAGGGAAAGGGGGCAACCCTGTCGGGTCCCATTTGTAATTGAGATGGAACCCGACAGGGCTCCATCTATCCGAACCTTTGCATGGGGTTTATCGTACAGTGCCATTATCTTTTGCATTTGTTGAGGTCCAATGCCCCATTGTTTCAAAGTTTCTTCCAGGAAATGCCATCCCACCCTGTCAAACGTTTTTTCAGCATCTACAGCCAAAAGACAGGATGGGATGGAATTCCTTTGGGCATATTCGATCAGTAAGATTGTTTTCAGAGTATTATCTCTGGCTTCCCTTCCCTCTATAAATCCTGTTTGGTCCAAATGGACATATGGCGGTAGAATTGGAGTAAGCCTTTCTGCTATAATTTTTGCGAAAATCCGTAAATCAATATTCCTGAGAGAGATAAGTCTATAATTCCCGCATATAGTATGATATTTCTCTGGTCTAGGTATCATAGAGATGGGAGCTTCCATACCTTGCGACGCAAAGGGGCAAGACGTAGATACTGCATTAAAGGTCTTACGCGGGTCATAAGTTTTCACCTAATATTTGATAAAAACATACAGTAAAGCCATCTGGTCCTGGGCTTTTTCCCAAGGCCAAGGCTTTAATCACTTTCTGTATTTCTTCCATTGAGATTTCTTTATCTAGTTCTTCTATTGCTTCTTTAGGTAAAGTTGGAATTGCGGTATCTTTTATATATTCTTGTATCTTTTGCCTGAACCTGTCTAATTCTTTACCCCTCTTTTGGTTGTCAATGTTGTAAATTTTAGAGTAGAAGGTTTGAACGTTTTCTAAAATCTCTTTGGGATTAGATGTTATTTCCCCTGATATGTTTGACATTTTTATTATAGAAGTAGTACCTGACCGTTATCGCAGAGCTCTAGCCAAAAGCTTTCCTGGCTTATTCCCCTTTGAATAGTATAAGGCTCGATTTTTATCTCTTAATCTCAATGTTTGTTCGTTTTACCCACTTGCTTACTGGGCACTTAAACCCCCCTCCTGCCCAGACCCATTTTCGGCTTTCAGCGCTGTCGCATATTTAATGACAATTGCGCGGTCGTCCGACATTGTACCCAAACAAAATTTGCATCCTTTTTTTCCCACAAATAGAGCTTTCTTTTGGTGGTATTTGATCACATCTGCGTTATTTCTGATCACCGCTATAAACAAACAAACAGCAACGATTTTGAAAAAAGAACAATATTTTTTACTTTTTGCTATAATAAATATCCCAAAAAAATATAAAAAATATATAATTCAACAGGTTTGGCCAATATATATTCTTCTACATATTTTTGGTAAAAAGAATCGCAATCGGCGTATATTGATTGGTTTGCACAAAAGTTATCACGTCTACAAACTGTGGGAATTGATTTATGGCGTTTTTATTACTTTTTTTTTACTAGTAATGGCAGGGATCTGCGATTTTTATCGGGACTGCAATATTGCAGCGGACATGTCGGACATTTTTTTTTGGGACCAATGACATTTATACAGCGATCAAAATTTTAAATGTCCACTGATTACTCTATAAATGTCATTGGCAGTGAAGGGGTTAACACTAAAGGGGCAGTGAAGGGGTTAACTGTGTTTCCTGGGTGTGTTCTAACTGTGTGGGGGCTGGGCTGGCCGGGACATAACAGATCTAACTGATCCCAGTGACAGGGGTCAGTAGATCTGTTATGTCCCCTGTCACAGAATGGAGAACCGCCGTGTTTACATCGGCGGTTCCCCATTCTGCCGTTGTGACAGGTGATCGCGGGTCACTAGCAGACATCGAGTCTGCCCGACCCACAGGCCCGCCCCCCCCCCAGCGTGCGGCGGGTGCGAGTGCGCACCCCCGCCGAGTGCCAGTGCACCAAGGGAGCGTGCAAAGGGGAGGACGTCTACAGACGTCCTCCCGGCAAATCAGATCTGCGTAGTAGCCGTCTTTCGGCTATGGCGCGGATGTGAAGAGGTTAATATGGATTGCAATTCATTCTGTTTGTCTGTCAGTTTTATCAAGTTTATCGGAGTGGGATTCTGTTTATGGATTCTCTCATAGTTTGCAATTTCTTTTAATAAAGTAGATGTTTTATTTATTTTGCTCGCCTTCAATCTGGCCCCGTGCTTTATGAAGATACCCCTTAACACACATTTTAATGTTTCCCACTGTATGGGTTGAGAAGTTTCGTCCTTCTCATGATCTTTTTGGAAGTTTATTATTGCCTGGCGGATTTCGGAAATACACGTTTCATCCTACAGTAAGTTTTCATTCAGTTTCCATTGACCGTGTGATCTCTTGTGGCTGGAGAGCTTGAGTTCCACGAAGACTGGGGCGTGATCGGACCAGACAAAATTGCCTATTTCCGATGCAGTCACAGTCGGTAATCCGAACTGACTTACTAGAAAGAAATCTATCCTGTGATATGTATTGTGGGCTTTCGCGTAAAATGTATAATCTCTGTCCCTAGGGTGGTGAGCTCGCCAAATATCATCAATTTTTAATTTTTCCATAGTCTCTTTAAATTTGTTTGTCTGGTTTTTATTTTGAAATGGGCGAGTTGCATTGGTGTCTCGGTCCAGGTCCAGAACAAAATGAAAGTCCCCCCCAATGAGCACAATACCCTCCGATCTTTCTACCAGGTCTGTCATCATTTGTGTTGCTATTTTAGTTTGTTCCTGATTCGGTAGGTGCAGGTTAATAAACGTTTATTTTTCTCCATAGATGGATAATTTTAAAAGCAGGGCTCGACCATCCCTGAGCCCCAGGATTCCAGAACCTGATGGGGGAGGGATTTATGTATGGCAATAGACACACCTCTAGTTTTCAAATAAGGAAAAGTGTCGTGATACCATGCTAGGTAATATTTGTTATATATATTTGGGATGTGATTTGAGCTGTAATGCGTCTCCTGGAAAAAAAACACCTCCACTTTTTGCTTATGGAGTGAATATAGGATTTGTGTTCTTTTAGGTGGGGAATTAAGACCTCTTGCATTAAATGAACATAGTTTTACCAGGCCCATTTGAGGAAAAAAAAAAAAAAGGGAGAGAGAGAAAAGAAAAAAAAAGAAAGAAAAACTTTACCACGCGTTTAAGTAACTCTAGTTGCTATATTGCTAAATGACTTTCTGTCTGTCCTATAACATAGGATCCCTATCTATTGGGTGCGGGATGACTTATTGATGACCGTATTCCCAACCAGGCAAGCCCCCTAAAAAGTGAAAAGGGACAGACAGGAGGGGGGAAATAGAAAAATCCGCCCCCCCATATACTGATTTGGCTGTTCCCAGCAGGGGGCATCAGGGTGGCGCATCAGTGAGTGCTAAACAAGGGAAAAGGGAAACCATACTAGAAAATATGTTATAAATATTGTGCAAGATACCAAGTATCAAAATGTATGTATGTATTGTGCAAGAAATCTGGATGTGTAGAGTAAAAATTGTGTTGAGGGGGTGTCTATGAATATTATACAAGGGGTCGTTACAAGTATAGATATAAGACGTACCAAAAAAAGGAAAAAAAAAGAAAAGGGAAACCATACTAGGAGATGTATTGTGAATTTTATGTGTGAAACCAAATATCAAAATATGAGTGTGTGTTGAACGTGGAATCTTATTGTATGATTGTGTAGGGGAGAGAAAAAAAATGTATTTACTTTTTTTTCTTTTTTTTTTTTGTAAGAAATTATTATATGCCCCTCGCCTAACAACACCCTAACATTGTTATATCCTCCAAATATCAATTTCTATTAAATTCTATTCATTCAAATATCCTGGGTATCTTGGGGGCCAAAGTGGTAGCTCAACGTCTGGGAGCTGCAAGGTTCTCAAGAAGTTTGGAAGGTCCTCGATGTCCTGAAATTCCGCTTTTTTTCCTTTGTAAAACACTTGGATCAGAAACGGAAATTTCCATCTATATAAGATGTTCCTTTCCCTCATCATTGTGAGCAATGGATTTACCGCCGATTATTTTCTGTTGTTGTGCAGCCCGCATAATTTTTTCTTTTATATGGAAGAAGTGTACTCTACATATAATGTCTTTCGGCCTCTGTGGATCATGATTAACAGGTCCCGGTGATCTGTGTGCGCGGTCTAATAATATTTCTTCTGCTGGGGATTGTTGTAACAGTGCGTTAAAAATGCCTTGGAGACTTCGTATCAGGTCTTTAGACCCTGTTGCCTCAGGTAGGCCTCTAATTCTTATATTATTTCTTCTGCTTCTGTTTTCTTGATCATCTGTTTCTAATATGGCTTTTCTTAAACATTGAGTCATTTCTTGTTTTTCTTTTTCTGCTTGACTTATTTTCTCTTCCAATTGAAGACCTTATCCCTTCAGGGGAGTAACAAGTCTTTTTCTTTAAGCTCTTCCTTTTTATTGTCTGTATAATAATCATCCAGGTACTTTTAGGAACCGTGCCAACAAGGAGGCCCCTGGATGTGTAGCTCCACACGTCGCCCGGATACTGTGTTCCTAGGACCTGCTTCATCTCCTTGGGAGCCGTAATGCACATGGGGTTTCCCGCTGGTTGCCTGATGTGTGTCCAAATGGCAATCCGCTGGTAATGCTGGTAGCTTTCAATACGATCCTCGTTCTCCCTCTGCGATACTTATGTAGAGCTTTAACTTCCCCCTTCAGTCCAGGGCCGGCTCCAAACACCTCCCGCCTGTCTCCTTCAGGGCGCCTCTGGGGGCTAGGTATAAACTATGGGGCGAGCCTCCGGGCGGCGGCGATCCACATCTCCCCTCACAGGGGAGCAAGACTCTGATCCCGCATGTTGTGTCTCCACAAGCCTGAGGGTAAGTCCTCCAAGGCGCCCCTCCGCCGTCCCACTGGCGCCAAGCGCCTGGCTCCGGGACCCGCTGCCGGGCCCATACCGCCAATCCCATGGCTCGGAGTTGTTGGAAGGTGACCACCCTGACTCCCACCTTCTTCTCCGATCTTGGAGAGGACTCGTGGGGGGAGTGGCAGAGACAGTGCTGGAGGTGAGTGGAGGCAAGGGAGGGGTATGTGTTCCGGGAGAGATGAACTGGGGAGCCATCCCCTAGGCTTTAGTTCGATCAGTTGTCCTGATGCCCCATCTGAGGCTAAAAGCCCGCTAGCATGCTGCATGCATATGTTGGGCCGTGCCTAGTGCTCCACAGCTCCTATGTGGCCATCTTAGTCAGTCTCCGCCCCCACTATGCACATGAACTTAAATGGTATCCCAGTCTTAGTCCGTGGGGTTCAATATTGAGTTGGCCCACCCTTTTGCAGCTATAACAGCTTCAACTCTTCTGGGAAGGCTGTCCAAAGGTTAAGGAGTGTGTCTATGGGAATGTTTGACCATTCTTCCAGAAGCAAATTTGTGAGGTCAGTCACTTATGTTGGACAAGAAGTCCTAGCTCACAGTCACTGCTCTCATTCATCCCAAAGGTGTTCTTTCGGATTGAGGTCAGGACCAGTCAAGTTCCTCCTCACTAAACTCGCTCATCCTTGTCTTTATGGATCTTGCTTTGTGCACTGGTGTGCAGTCATGTTGGAACAGGAAGGGGCAGTCCCCAAACTGTTCCCCCAAGTTCGGAGCATGAAATTGTCCAAAATGCTCATTTCCCAGCAAGACTTGGCACCTGTCCACACTGCCAAAAGTACAAATACCTGGTTTAATGATCATGGAATCACTGTGCTTGATTGGCTAGCAAACTTGTCTGACCTAAACCCTATAAACCTCTAGAGAATCTGTGGAGTATTGTCAAGAGGAAGATGAGAGACACCAAACCCAACAATGCAGATGAGCTGAAAGCCACTATCAAAGAAACCTGGGCTTCCATAACACCTCAGCAATGCCACAGGCTGATCGCCTCCATGCCACGCTGCATTGATGCAGTAATTCATGCAAGAGAAGCTCCGACCAAGTATTGAATGCATACTATACTGTACATGGACATACTTTTCAGTAAGCCAACATTTCTGTATTAAAAATCCTTTTTGTTTTTGGTCTTATGTAATATTTTAATTTTCTGAGATGCTTAATTTCCAGTTTTCACTAGCTGTAAGCCATAATCATCGAAATAAAAAAAAAAAGAAATGCTTGAAATATATCACTCTGTGTGTAACACATCTATATAAAATACATGAGTTTCACTTTTTGAATTGAATTACTGAAATAAATTAATTTTTTATGGTATTCTAATTTTATGAGATGCACCTGTATATGATTCGGGCATTTGAATGCTTTAAGATATACTCTGCCTCTTATTCTATAGACTTTCTATAGACGTGTTTAGTTCAGCAGATAATACTCAAAAACTAGGGGTGAGCTTCGAGCTTATCCATGAGTTTGACCTTTACCCAGCCTGCCACAGTTCGGTAAACCATCAAACATACTGGCCAGTTTGCCCACATGTGTTCCCAGCTGTTGTTTTTAAACAAACCAGCCAGAGATCTGTAATTTAGCAGCGGTTAGCACTACAGCCCCTGAATGACGCAAGCAGTTCAGCAGATTACACTTCAAAATTAGGGATGAGCTTTGAGTTTAGACCAAACATGAGTTCAACGTGGACCCAGCCCATCTGCAGTTCAGCACAGTTTGTCCACAGGTGACCCCAGCTGCCATTTTTAAACAAACCAGCCAGTGTTCTGTCACTTAGCAGCAGTAGCCAGGGCTGGGAAAAGGGGTGGTAGAAGGGGCATGTGCCCTGGGCATAGTGGCTATATGTAGAGGAGGGGGCATGCTGGGAGCTCCTGTCAGCAGGGCTTTTTTTGTACGGAGCGCAGCAGTACTCGGCACCACCAGCTCCTGCACTAACCCTGCACTTACTGCTGTCACTTGTAGGAGAAACAGGCTTCCCTGCGCTGGCTTCTGTTTATGAATGACAGCTCTGCACTGGGATGGAGGGGGGGGGGGGTTGGCTTTGTAATGAGGTGGGATGGGGGTGAGTAATTATGACCTCAGGTGGGTTCGGAAATGAGTATGATTCAGCCTGAGCTATGGCACTGTGAAGAAGAAGAGGATGATCTGGGCTGCTCTGTGCAAATCCGCTGCAACAGAGCAGGTGGGTATAACATGTTTGTTATTTTTATAGAAAAAGAAATGAGACTTTACAATCACTTTTTAAAAAAATTCTAAAATGTGAAAAACAGCAATAAATTTAAAGTACCACTCCCTCATAAACGTGTGCTATGAGGTATGTGCTATAGTTCAAACAAGTGTCACCCTTAAAAACGATGTGCTTCACTGAAAAAAAGCTTCCAAATAGTCAACAGATTATGTCCAAAAACATAAAGAAAAAAGGTGCAAGTGTTGAGGGCCCTTCACCGCCACACAGGTGCTCCACCACCACTAAAATGCTTGCTCACCTTGCAAGTGGATCTGTAAAATAATGCTTTTAGGACAACAATCCTTCTATAGGTATGACAATCATCCGGTCTCATCCACAAAGTATGGCTCCTAGATGTATGTGCTGACCGCAGCTGGCTGCATCTCCATAGACTCCGCTGTACATATATAAAGAAAGCGTCCACATATAGTGTAGTATGTTCTAACAATCACATATTACTCAGCCACTCCTGTGGTAAATTACTCAGATTTTACTGATGTATAAAAAGCATTTAAAAGTGCCCACAGTAAGTTTCCAATAACACTGGATCCAGGACTGACGTCACCTGGCTCTGCATCCATGCATAACGCTACTAACCTGGCTTTGTCAGGAACTTCTTCCTGATGAAGCCATGTGGGTTAGTGGTGCTACACGTGGATGCAGAGCCTGGTGACGTCAGTCCCAGACCTAGTCACCTCAACCATTGGCCTCTTAAGGAGAACATCATTAAGATGTGTGCATCTTCAGGTAACCCAGCATCATCCATAGTAGGATAATTTTCCATTAGCAGCAAGCTCCTAAGAGAAGATTTTAAGCCAAAATTAAATATAAACTTTTCTTCATTGAGAATTAATTACTTGGGAGAAATCTAATCTTATCCCTCCATGCTTTAAAACACATATTATCCTAGAGATGCATTTCCTTTTTTAGAAAACAAATTATTCATAATGGACAAGATAGTGCAGTGTCTACATTCTCGCTCTGTGAGATTGATCTAGTAAAAGCAAATAGGCTGCTCACTTTGCAAGAGAATTTTCCCTTAGCGTACTGAATTTGGTGATAATTCACTTTGCAAAGAATACCCGATTCCATGCAAGGAAATTTTTAAAAAATTTTTGGTTTTGCTTGCACATGATTGGGTGAAGGAAATCAGCACATCTTCACTTCATTTACTAAGCCAAGGCAAAGCTTACCTTTGAAGTGAATATTTTCTTGTAAATTGAATAGCCTATTGTTCTTTAGTAAATAACACTTATGTCTCTAACATCTGCCATGTACTTTTCCTATGACTGCCTATATTCCAGTAGTTCAGCACTGTGCGACAGAGGGAGTGAATTAGGGTTGCCCCCTCATCCCTTTAAAACCAAACCTATACTAATTACACAGGTTCTGTGGCTGATTAAGGTGGTCATTAAACTCACTTGGTGCCTCATCTGCAATAAATTAGCCTCAGAACAACCTGTGTAATTCATATGTGTTTGGGTTTAAAGGGGTGAGGTGGCCACCCTAGAGTGAATGCAGGGGAACCTTTATTGGAAATGGAAAGGCACACTTAGTCTTTTTAAACCAGAAGTTTTCATCCAGATCCTTCACAAGTAGTAAAACTTCTAGACAGATCCTTTCACTGCAAGAGAAAACAAGAACTTATGAGGCTTTTCTACCTGCATCCAAAGGACACAATAAAAGTATGCTTTTCATCCATTCTTTCCAGGCTTGTTAGAAAAATCAGGATGGAAAAAGCTATCCTGCTGGTCATCTGGGTCATCTAGTGATAGGATACCTATGGATTCTACCACTGAGAGATGGCTTGCTTCACCAGGGCTCCACTTTACCTCAAAATTTAGACACTGAGACTGGTTGCTTGACGTCTGAAAGGAAGACCCCTCTGATTAAAGGCCTTTCTATCCAAGTTATAGAAATGCTGCAAAACATTAGCAACGATGGGACATCAATTCTAGTAGACTCATTTTCCCATTTGGAATGCCTTCTTAAGATTTGGTGGAGTGGTTATTCTCTCTTCTGGGAGTATGAATTCCTTAGAGATCAGGTTGAATTGGGGGTTTGGACCATCTACCCTTGAAGTACAGTATAACTGAAACTATATGTGGCTGAGCCCTATATACCCCTGATTCTTCTTATCACATTCACATACTGTATATAAATAATAGACTTCCAATCACGACAGTTTTGATCTATTCACTGCTCTAGCTTATGCAAAGTCAGACACCATTTACTTACTCCTGGTAGTTGGTGGGTTTTGCAGTACTGTGCTTGTGTAGCCATGTGCCCCCTTCGGGGTGGCTAGTAGTTGTGGTCCACCTGCCCACTGCCCTCAATCACACGATTTTCCAAACACCCAGAGTCACTGAACAGGCTGGTACTTTGTTTTGTTGTTCTATTTAGGGGATAAAAGTGGATACGGATGACTGTGGGATGCCCAAGGATCAAATCACGGAACCTTCTATATACACCGACCGTATATACACTCCTTCTTCCTCCAGCACATACACTTGCTGACTGTTACTCTTCTCCTTCCTCTCTCCTGCACATACACTTGCTGTTCCAAGCCTGAAAGGCAATTTATCAGACCTCCATGACACTTCCTCTTCCACCACAGCTAGCACATGGTGAGGTCTGCTCTACTGCTAGCAAGGCCTCTGGGTCACCTGTTGTGGGTTATGGCCAAGGGTTCCCAGTTGTGAAACCAGGGGCCCTCAATTGTGCAGCTAAGTATGTTGGAGCTAGCTGGGCACTGGATGAACTACTACTCCCAGCCCATCCATCTTTAAGGTCCTTCTGGCCTACCTCACTGTCCACTGTCCAGTGACACTCCTTCTCCCGACTGGCTTCTCCAACCTCTACAGACTGTCCACTGTCTTTTCCCAGCCTGCTCCAGCTTTCTCATCCAACTCCCAGGGGCTGCCACTCACCGACACCGGTGGATCCTTTAAAGAGCCTATAATGTAGCCTCTCTGCTGCTCTCCTGCTCCCTTGTGCTACTCCAGGACGACAACTCCTATCCTGGCTGCACCTGAGCCTCCAGGCCTCAAGGTCACCTTCCCAGACTTGGGGGCTCCTTCTTGGGTGAGGCTTCCACAGCACCTCTGCTACATTCTCCTCTCTTCCACCTGACACTCTCCCCCCCCAGCTGGACAAATAGCAGTATATAAGAAGGCCTGCCCTCTGCCAATCCAGAATGGGGATTGGTCAGGGCTCCATAACATACTTCAGAAAGTGACACCTCCTCCTCCATCCCCCTATTCCAGAACCTTCTAGAAACAAAGGGGAGGAGTATCCAAGGGGTGTTCCTTCCTGCAATCTACAGCTCTTCCTGGGCCACTCCCCCACCCAGATCAAAACATTCAGGCCTGCACTTATTGTCAGGCCTGACTAAATTCTGACTCTCCTAGCAAAAATCCTCACTACAAAAAGCGCCTATCACTATGGGGGCGCTACACTTGTATCAGCATTATAACTATCTTTCTATATCCCTAACACCAATCACTGCATTTACCTCCAATTTAAGGCAACACTAAGCTTGTAAACATGCACCTCCCCTAAATCTCTTCATAATATAAACATGAGTGTTTGCATTTATGGACCTACCATGCGTCTGTGGTCCCTAAGGTAGGTTGCATTGTGCTTTCTTGTTTT
>BLSH010004555.1:857969-875481 GCA_018402905.1 Glandirana rugosa
GGTTCCCAGTTGTGAAACCAGGGGCCCTCAATTGTGCAGCTAAGTATGTTGGAGCTAGCTGGGCACTGGATGAACTACTACTCCCAGCCCATCCATCTTTAAGGTCCTTCTGGCCTACCTCACTGTCCACTGTCCAGTGACACTCCTTCTCCCGACTGGCTTCTCCAACCTCTACAGACTGTCCACTGTCTTTTCCCAGCCTGCTCCAGCTTTCTCATCCAACTCCCAGGGGCTGCCACTCACCGACACCGGTGGATCCTTTAAAGAGCCTATAATGTAGCCTCTCTGCTGCTCTCCTGCTCCCTTGTGCTACTCCAGGACGACAACTCCTATCCTGGCTGCACCTGAGCCTCCAGGCCTCAAGGTCACCTTCCCAGACTTGGGGGCTCCTTCTTGGGTGAGGCTTCCACAGCACCTCTGCTACATTCTCCTCTCTTCCACCTGACACTCTCCCCCCCCCCCCCAGCTGGGCAAATAGCAGTATTTAAGAAGGCCTGCACTCTGCCAATCCAGAATGGGGATTGATCAGGGCTCCTTAACATACTTCAGAAAGTGACACCTCCTCCTCAATCCCCCTTTTCCAGAACCTTCTAGAAACAAAGGGGAGGAGTATCCAAGGGGTGTTCCTTCCTGCAATCTACAGCTCTTCCTGGGCCACTCCCCCACCCAGATCAAAACATTCAGGCCTGCACATATTGTCAGGCCTGACTAAATTCTGACTCTCCTAGCAAAAAACCTCACTACAAAAAGCGCCTATCACTATGGGGGCGCTACACTTGTATCAGCATTATAACTATCTTTCTATATCCCTAACACCAATCACTGCATTTACCTCCAATTTAAGGCAACACTGAGCTTGTAAACATGCACCTCCCCTAAATCCCTTCATAATATAATCATGAGTGTTTGCATTTATGGACCTACCATGCATCTGTGGTCCCTAAGGTAGGTTGCATTGTGCTTGCATGTTTTACTGCCTTCTGCATTTTATGGGTACCCAAACTCACCTACCCAGTTATTAACTAGTTAACAATAAAAAAATTGGAACTAAATTTCTAGTTCCTTTGAAACCTGTGTTTCAGTGGTGTATTCTATTAATATAGCCAAAGTTTGTCATGTTTTTGAGGCACCTATTGTTGAGCGGGACCTCTTGGTACAGGCATGCCTTCATACATAGGGGAGAGCACAGACTGTTGTGAACGCAAGGGCTTGTAAAGAAATCTTCAGAGCACAAGGTGCAAAAAAGAAACACGTAGAAGAAAGTCCAACACATATGTTTTCTGTGTCATCACTCATCAGTATCTGCCAGCTTGTTGGACAACGTATTTTATTACCGTCAGAGCAAACTCCTCATGCAGTAGTTAGTGTTCAGCAAGCACTCAGCATTTAGTGTGTTTATTAGTCAATTACACCACTTAGCAACAACAATATTGTATATGCAATGAGTAAAGTATTCTCAGTTTACAGCACAACTTTGGTTAGAAGCCATTTTTGAGGAACACTCTGTCACTAAAAGGAAAAAGGAGCAGTAGCATTGCTCTTACACAAATTATCACATTTGCAGATCTGAAATTTTATGATTACCAGGACATTTCGATCAGTGAACTGTATTAAGATTAAAGTAAAATGAATAATATATTATATGGAATGTTTTCTTCCTGTATCCCTTAACACGACACAGCACTGGTGTGAGGATGAGGTTACTGCTGGAAGTAATAGATTGAACACTTCAGGAGTAGAAGGTGCCAGACAGAATTTGACAAATAAACATCAACAACCAAGGACATTACTGCCAAAAAATGACCACACCTCCAAATTTAGAAGCAAACACCAAAAACAACTTCCTGTTTAAAGTGTAAATCCAGAAATCAAAAGTGCATCATTTGCTCACTATTTAAAGCTGCACTCTAGTTCATGATGTTAATTCAGCTTGCAGCTTATACCAGTGTCAAAAGTACTTGTTGATCCTGCCAGTTTAAAACAACCACCAGCACTTCCTGTTATCTAGAGTAGTTGTCATATTACACTCCACCCTGCACACTCCTGTTATTGTTCTGCAGCACAGGATGCTCACAATAGATTGCATCATTAGCGACCATGCTTACTGGACAGTTCAGTAGGGCATAGTTAAAAGTGGCTCCCCTCACAGAGAATGCCTAGCCTATCATTCTGATGGCATAATGTCAAGCCTAGTACACACCATGAGTTTCAACCCGCTGGGTTGAATGGAAAAAAAACTGACAGCTCCAGTCAGAGCTGCTGTACTAACAATCCAATGTTAGTACAGTGATCACCCCTGCTGAGCCGTTGTGTTCTGACAGGGAGACAGCCTCCAAGCCAGAACACTCCCATCAGCACTCTCTGCCATTAGCTAAGATCGTTGATCGGGAGTCGGTCAGCTGCTGTTTTTCCAGAATGTACGTCCGACAGAAGGTGGCCGAAAAGACCGGCTTCTGTCGATCCAGCTGCCATACACACAGGCCAAATGTCAGATAGTTTTTATTGAACCGGCCAATGCCACCAGACATTCGGTCTGTGTGTACTAGGCTTAAGTCCAGAGGTGAGGCTTGATGATGATTTACAACCTGTCCTACATTGTTGCCATGTGCTGAGTTACAAAAATGCTGAAGGTGCCACAGTGTGTGTTAGATGAGCAAACATATGTTTATGGTGTAAATGGGCCCTTAAAGTGTTTCTAAAGGCAGATGTTTTTGTACCTAATGCATTCTATTTATTAGGGAAAAAAAAACCTTCTGGGTGCAGCCCCCCTTATACTTACATGAGCTCCATCTCGATCCAACAATGTACATGAGAGCAGCGGCTCTCCCAGGTTTCTCTCTTCTCATTGGCTCACACAGCAGCCATTGGCTCCTGCTGCTGTCAATCACATCCAGTGAGCCAATGTGGAGAGAGTTGGTACGGGGCCGAGCCGCGCTCTGTGTGTGTAGTGGCATACACACAGGCTCAGAATGGCCTGCCAAAGGACCAAAGAATCCTCCAGTGTGCCCTTCTTCCCTAGAAATACAGTGATGCTGCCACAATGCTGTCATTTACAAAGTCTGGCTTGTACCTCTGCATCTGAAGGCCCACCCTTCTTCATGGTATTTCAGAGAGGCCCATCTGATGTAACCTTAGGTAACAGCACTCCTCTCAGTACCAGAAAGGGCTGTCTTAGGCAGAGGACATTGTTATGCGAAGAAGCCCACCCAACTACCCTCTTACTTCTTCTAGTGGAACTACCAGCTGCAGAAGGCATGAATGCAAAAACCATGCATTTCTAATGGTGCAAGAATTAAGGCTGATCTGAGGTCTAAGGCCTCATACACACGGACCACCGTGTTTTTTAGCATTTTTTTGCAGCTCTTCATGTTATTCAATGGCCCCATACAAATGCTGACATTTTTGAGCTGTTCAAAAATAGAAGAGGAATGTTTTTTTTTTTAACAAAACACGACGTAGCACTGACGCTCATTAATGCACATTGATACAAAACGCAGACGAAATCACGTTTTTGACGCCGATTTTTGCCTGACGTCGGTCCCAACGTTTTGCTATTATGTCGGTGTGTATGAGGCCTTAAATTGTAGGAACTGGGGCTGTTCTGATGTCTGATGTCTGAAGTTGCAGGAATTGGGGCTGGTCTGACGTTGACAGGTGCAACATTTGGGACTGACCAACGGAATGATGTTGCAGGAATTGGGACTGATCTGAGGTCTGAAGTTGCAGAAATTGGGACTGATCTGAGGTCTGAAGTTGCAGAAATTGGGACTGGTCTGAGATCTACAGTCTGCTATTGTTCACTGGCACAATGGTGGTCTGATACTTGTAAATTGACACTTAATGTGAAAAAGGATGCTTCCCCCTGCTTTAAAATGATAAAAGACAACAGGCTGTGGTAAAACATCTGGTTTGTTACACTTATTACACTTAATAATGTTAACATGGTAAATTATGCTAAAATAAAGTGTTTTACACCAGTGATTATCATAATATTAAAGTGGCAAAATGTTACCATTTGTTCAGTATAGCCAAAACACAGACTTTCCAGAAGAGTTGAAGCTGTTATAGCTGCAAAGGGCGGACCAACTCAATATTGAACCCTACAGACTAAGACTGGGATGCCATTATACTTCATGTGCCTGTAAAGGCAGGTGTCCCAATACTTTTGGTAATATAGTGTATATGTGTATTGTTGCAGAAGAGAAATTCAAATGTTAATGCAAGGCCGGATGCAGCATTTTGAGGGTGCTAAGCACTGGGAATCTTTGTTTCTAGGTAGATAGTGATTATCTATTTAAATGTAACTCACATGTTGCCTAAGGGCTCCAAACCCTGACCTGCTTTCTGTTTCCGCTATTACCAATGAGGCTGGATTTTCTACACCACTAGATTTCAAATAGGCACTATTGGAGCCTACATAGTCACATTGTTTGATATTTTACAGTTAGGATTTTAATAGATAAGAGTATTAAATAAATAAGGAATAATGTAAGTATGTACAATGGAAAACATGCAGTGTTTTTTATTTTTTGAACTGCTGGTGGTCCATGAGATTTAAAATGATTTATGGCAGCTATTCTAACATAACAGGCCTGCAATCACAAATCTAAAAAAACAAAGATTTTATACATTATGGGTGTGCAAGGGATGCAATGTTATTTGTTTGGAGGCAACGCTCTACTTTGCAATATTTAACAGTTGTGCTTTGGGTAAGGTGACCAGATTTTTAAAATGAAATCCGGGGACATATTTTATTTTTACTAGTAATGGCGGCAATCAGTGACTTATATCAGGACTGCGATATTGCGGTGGGCAAATCGGACACTAAGTGACACTTTGTGGGAACCAGTGACACTAATAAAATGATGAGTACTAAAAATATACACTGTCACTGTACTAATGACACTGGCTGGGAAGGGGTTAAAATCTAGGGCAATCAAAGGGTTAAATGTGTGCCTAACAAGTGTTTTCTCACTGTGGGGGAGGTTGCTTTTACTAAGATCCCTGTCCCAGCAGCCATGTTATGTGACACACTGTGGCAGTGCAATGCCAGCCAGAGCCATGATAGAATGCCTGCTGCCTGTGAGTTATGATCCCATCCATTATGCCAAAGAGACAGACACAGTGCATTGTAGTCTATTCACAGACACCCCCAAAGCACACCAGTGTTGAAGCCTTGAAGGCACTGGCAGCCCCACTTACGCTTCCCCTCTGTGCCTGCTGCTGGACACTATCAGCTGAGCTCAGCTGCCTTTCTCTGCCTGTCACCACCACTGCCCACCTCACAGCCTCTCTTCGGGCCCCAGCTACTACTGGGTGGGGAGAGGAACTGAGCATAGGAAGATTACGCTGCTGGGGAAGGCAAGGAGGTAGGCAGGCGGGCGGCTGGCTGGGACTTGAGCCAAGGCAGAAGAACATGTGAGCAGGAATTATACCCCCCCAAGCTAGTAGGAGCAGCAGAGTGGGTGGGGGGGTGTAATTCAGAATTTTTTTTTAACTTTGCACTGACTGTCTTTGAAATGGCTTGGACCTCTGTTTAAATCCAATCAGGGGACAAAACCGGGGACAGATTTGGTCTGGGGACAGTGTCCTCAATCCGGGGACTGTCCCCTGAAATCGGGGACGTCTGGTCACCCTAGCTTTGGGGTTTCCTTTTCCTCCACAAATAAATCCTATGCCATGCCAAAAAAGCCATGCCTTCCAATCTTTGCACTGATGAGCTAAGAAACCTTAAACAACTGCATGCAAAATAAAATAGACTGCTCTATTATTTTGGCCATGTGAGTCTCAATAATTAATAAAAAAAAAAGGGGTTATTCCTTTTTTGTGAACACCATCCTTGTACTGGTTTGGCTGGTTTGGCTAGTGAAAAAGTATGGTGCACAGAATAGAAGGAAGAACGGCGTGTTCAGCTTCAGGCACACATAAATTTAGAACATATGTGTTTATATAGGCAGGGAACTGCAGAAATTCTAAACGTGACCTTGCAGACATCTCTGTCACACTAGCATCAATGCCAAACACCAAACTTCAATGGCAGCTTCTAACTTGCTCATATCAAAAGACTGATGAGGAATAATCAGGACATTGTGCAAGTCATTTTTCTAGTACTTCTTAACTTTCTCCTCCTTCTTGATGGGGAAAATATATCCTCTTTCCTTCATGTCTGTTTGATGTATATGCACTCTGATGACTTGGGAGTGAGAATACAAATCATTGCCTTGACACTGTTTAAAAACTAGACAACTCAGTGACAGCTGCTGAGAGCATGGGCAGATCATCATAACTGGATGACCTTCAGTAGTTGGAATAAGATTGCAAATTGCCTGTCTGGGATTCCTGTTGACTCAGCTATGCTCACCGTCATTATAGAGAGAAACAGTTTATTATATAAGTAATGGGCATACCAAAGGCTTACATTTTAGATCACATTTATAATAGCAGTTAACACAGACGGGCACAATGATGAATGTAGGGCCATGCATTTAATAGTTCTTCTTCAGTAATTGACAGCATTGTTTTTGTAAAGCCATTTCTGTATCAAACAACTCATATTTCATGCCTACTAGCTTTGCAGGTAAGGAGCCATGTACTGAATTTCAGATAATAGGACTTTTTATACATAGAACACGAGCATAAAGCATATCCACTAACTAATTAAAGCAAATATATGTCTGAGACAGAGGTGGAATATGGTGCTACAGGACCACAGTGCAGAATACAAAGTTGTTCCCCACATTTGTTTTATCGTTGTTTTAACTTTTCATTATACTAATAGAGAAACGCATGGTGGCCATAATGAAATGTACCCACAGTAGTTAGCTGTCTGTAATTGGTTAGCACTCCTTTTTGCCTCTAGAATAGCCTGATACCTCTAAACCAGGGTTTCTCAACCAGGGTTCCGTGGATCCCTAGGGTTCCTCCAGAGGTTGCTAGGGGTTTCTCGAGCAATGAGCAATTTCTGCCCTCTTTAATTCCCACTGACACCATTGATCTTTTTAGCTATCTGTAAAGGGGTAATGTTTCACAATGGCCAAGAGTGTAAGGATCATTCTTCCCACTGACCATCACACTAATGTATCATGAGTTGTAGATATAGTAATTTTTAGCAGGGGTTCCCCCGAGACCAGAAAGTTATTTCAAGGGTTCCTCGGTGTTGAAAAGGTTGAGAAAGGCTGCTCTAAACATAGATTGATCATAGTACTGCAAATACAGTAGTTCTCAGCAAATTTGGTCCATGCTGACATTGTAGCAAAAAGGTCCACCAGATTTGCTAGCCACAGATTCATACTATGAACCTTCCGTTCCACCTTTTCTAGAGGTTCACACCAGGGGCGTAATGATAGGGGTTGCAATTGCAACCGGGCCCCATGCTCCGGGGGGCCTGTGTGCCTCCCTTGCAGGTTTGCCAACCGTCACTAAATTTACTGACAGTTTGTAAAAATCAATGATTTTTACAACTGTCTATGAATATCAGGGCCTGATAATTTGTCATGCTGCGCTAATTTTTTAAGTGTAAACCAAGCAAATTATTTGATATGGGTATTGTCAGTGTTTCCATGTTGTGTTTGAATATCAATTGCCTTAGTTTTTAATAGGAGTTCTGTTATTTTTTTAGGTTGTCAGTAAAAAATGTGCTCCGCCAGTAAATTTCCCATGTTTTGCCAGTAAAAAACGCTGCGGGAGGTTGTCAACACTGCTCCCTTGTACACCTGGATAGGAGGGATGGCAGGGGGCGGCATTTAGAGGAACCATTCTCCTCCATTTTCCTCCTAATGGCGGAGATTGGTTCCTCTATATGCTGCCCCTGCCGCCGCTCTATATGCTGTCATGATGGAGAGATTGGAACGGGTCAGTAAATTTGTCATTTACCGGCTACTTCCTTTTCTGAATGGACAGAGTTAGTAATTGGTACCAATTGGTTCATTCATAACTGAAGCATAGTAAACTGTTTTTACTATACTTCAATTTCTGATTGAATGGGAGGCTTGGTCAACTATCCCTGTCCATTCATTCTGTGCAGCTGAGGCTACACAGATGGAGATTGAGAGCTGAGGTTTGTTTAGACCACTGATATCTCATCAAAGCTCCCCAACAGAGCTCCTAAAATAAATTGTAAAAAATTATAAAAGAAATAAAATGAAATGGTAAAAAAATAATAAAATAAAAATAAAAATTAAAAACTACTGACAACAGTGAGGGAACAATCAGCATTGCAAAGGTTGCAATTGGGACCGTGCCCTGGCATTTCACCCCCATGGGAAGGCCCGAAGATGGCAGAAAGGGGGCCACTGCAGCACCGTAATAAAGGGACCCGCGATAGGAAGAAAGGGCCCCAGGATCAGCGGGAAGAGGAAAGGACCCTGGCCAAGGGTCAGGGGGCCCTTCATAATTTCTTGCACCGGGCCCCTGAAGGTTCTAGCTATGCCTCTGGTTCACACCATATAATGACCCTAAAAGCTACATGTCCCAGCAGGAGTGATGAGTATCAATGAGTCAGGGGGGCTTCACACAGACCGACCTGAATGAGGAAAGTCACAGGGGTTGATTTACTAAAACTGGTGTGAAAAATTTGGTGCAGCGCTGCATAGAAATCAGCTTCCAGGTTTTTGTTTTTTTTTGTCAAAGCTTAATTGAACAAGCTGAAGTTAGAAGCTGGTTGACTACCATGCACAGCTGCACCAGATTTTACACTCTTCAGTTTAAGTAAATCAACCCTGCGGTGTCTCTTTAACCACTTAAGGACCAGAAGGATTTTCCATGTTAGGACCAGAGCACTTTTTGCGATTCGGCACTGCGTCGCTTTAACTGACAATTGCGCTGCCGTGCAATGTTGTACATAAAACTAAATTGACGCATCGACCCCCCCCCCCCCACAAATAGAGCTTTCTTTTGGTGGTATTTGATCACCTCTGCATCATTTCTGATTACCGCTATTAACAAAAAAAGAGCGTCAATTTTGAAAAAAACAAACAATATTTTTTACTTTTTGCTATAATACATATCCAAACAAAATATATAAAAAAAATGAATATATTCATCAGTTTTGGACGATATAAATTCTTCCTCATATTTGTGGTAAAAAAAATTGCGATCGGCGTTTATTGATTGGTTTGCGCAAAAGTTGCCGCGTTTACAAACCATGAGAATTAATTTATGGAGTTTTTACTATTTTTTTTTTGTTTACTAGTACTGATGGCAAGCTGCGATTTTTATCAGGACTGCGATATTTCAGCGGACGTGTCAGACATTTTTGACAGTTTTTTGGGACCAATGACATTTATAAAGCGATTAGAAATTTAAATATCCACTGATTACTGTGTAAATGTCATTGGCAGTGAAGGGGTTAATCTGCAGGGGGCAATAAAGGGGTTAACTGTGTTCCCTAGGTGTGTTCTAACTGTGTGGGGGGCTGGGCTGCCAGGGGCATAAGAGATCTAACTGATCCCTGACAGAGTGGGGAACCGCTGTCATTACATCGGCGGTTCCCCGTTCTTCTCCTGTGCCAGGCAATCACGGCTCACCGGTGGACATTGAGTCCGCCCGAGCCACGGCCACACTGCTGAATAATGCGGCGGGCTCGAGAGCGCACCATGGCTTGCGTGCTCCTGCCCACTAGCCACGCATGCGCGAGCCGCCGTTTATAGACAACGATTCGCGCTACAGCGCCACTCTGCAGCAGTAAAGTACACAAACTGGCCCGGAACCGGTTAAGGTCTGGTTCACACCTATTTCATCTCATTTATTTGAGAAAAAAGTCCTATATGCTTGTTTGCATTTTGCAATTCAATTACATAACCGCTTAACAACCGCCTAACATAGATGTGCATCGGTAAAGCAGCCTCCCTGCGCTGGATCACATGCACTGCCTTGCATTAACATTTGAATTTCTCTTCTGCAACAATACACTTATACACTATATTACCAAAAGTATTGGGGCCTTTACACGCACATGAACTTTAATGGCATCCCAGTCTCAGTCCGTGGGGTTCAATATTGAGTTGGCCCACCCTTTGCAGCTATAACAGCTTCAACTCTTCTGGGAAGGCTGTCTACAAGGTTTAGGAGTGTGTCTATGGGAATGTTTGACCATTCTTCCAGAAGCGCATTTGTGAGGTCAGGTACTGATGTTGGACAAGGCTCACCTTCTCCACGCCAGTCAAGTTCCTCCACCCCAAAACTTGCTCATCCATGTCTTTATGGACTTGGTGCACACTGGTGCACAGTCATGTTGGAATAGGTGGCGGCTGGTGCTCAATCTTCATGGGGGGGGCAGTCCGTGCCCCCCCCAGCCAGACAGACAGACACCCCCCCCAGCCCCCAGCGCTTGCTCGCTTGATAATCGCTTCCCCCATCACTTGATCACCGCATTTCTCGCCTGTCGCCCTCCAGCCCCTCGCCAGCACTTACCCCATCCAGGTCGTGGCTTCGGCGGCTGCGTCTCCTCCCGAGTCCCAGCAGTTGCTCCTCCTCCTGGCCAATCAGGACTTAGGACTTGCAGCCAATCAGGTCCTAGGACACCCGGCCAATAGGGTCTCAGGACCCGCTTCCTGAATGACCAGGAGGAGAAACAGGAAGACATTAGCAAATATTAATTGGCTAATATCACACAATTGTGTGGGCTCTGGGTGCAGTGCTCTGCACCCCAAGCCCACCCTTTTTTTAAGTCAATTAGAGCCTCAGGCTCTAATCATGTGCTTCGAAAAAAGAAAATCCCATTGGAATCCATGCGTCTGGCGCCCTGCATGTAGATTAGGCTAAGCAGGGAAAAAAACAACAAGATCCTTAGTAAAAGCAGCACATATCACACATATTACACATAATTAGGCACACATTTAACCCTTTGATCATCCTAGATGTTAACCCCTTCCTATGCAGTGCCATTAGTACAGTGACAGTGCATATTATTAGCACTGATTACTGTATTCATTTCACTTGTGATGTCAGTGGCAGTTAGTCAGTTCCTTATAAGTCCCATTATTTGTAGCATAAAAAATAAAAAAATAAAAATTCCAGTATATATCCCATAGTTTATAGATGCTATAACTGTCACACAAACCAACCAATATACACTTATTGGGATTTTTTTTAACAAAGACATGTAGCAGAATACATTTTGTCCAAAATGTATGAAGAAATTTGATTTTTTTCATGTTTTTTTTACTGGATATGTTTTATAGCAGAAAGTAAAAGATATAGTTTTTTTCAGAAGTGTCAGTCTTTTTTCATTTATAGTGCAATAAAAAAAACAATGGTGATCAAATACAAACAAAAGAAAGGTCTATTTGTGTGAAAACAGCTATATACATTTTGTTTGGATAGAGTGTTGCATGACCACGCAAATGTCAGTTAAGGTAGTACAGTGCCGAATAGCAAACAATGGCATGGTCATTGTGACAAACCCAACATGGACAGGGGCTTTTGGAGGGGATTAGAGAGCGGGGCTTGGATTAATTCTCTGAATAAGGACAATAAAGCTTCCCTTCTGGAGTGGATGGAAAGGTTTAATATTATTCTTGTACAGGTTAATGGTCAGAGGAAATATTGTGGCCCTCCTGTAGACTGGGTTGGAGAAGCTCCTCCACTTGGGACAGAAATATTTATCAACAATACTCCTCAAGAAATATGTGAAGATAAATGAATTCCACTTTTTCAGACTGCTGAAACATTGTATGAGTTTTGTGATGACTTGTTTGGTGGACAGATTATACAAGTAAAAGCTGGTTAATGGGATTTGGATAGTCCTGGGTGCTTCTTTCTGGGGAACTGGTGCCAAACTGTCTGAGTGGACACTAACCTGAGTCACCTAGGCTTGTCTAGGTGACTAGTTGTTAATTAGCTTAAGTGTTGGTTAAGCCACTTGTATAAAAAGTTCTGCCTTGTGTCTGTGTTACAACATATATATATACTTCTCTGTATAGATAACACACCTTCTTATTAGGATCAGTTGTCGTTTTTGTGCTGATCGAGGTTAAGACGGGTCTCTGTCCAGGCACCTGGCGGATCCAGACTTTATTGTCGCGATGATGCGGTGCCTGGACTGACTTCTGTGACGTCAGCAGAGAGTGGACTTCAGCTCACTCTCTGCTCAAAATGGGTTACGGGAGTGCAAAACAAATTGTACTCCAGTGATCCATAGGAGAAATAAAGCCAAACAGGCTTTGGCTATACTTATCCTTTAATTGCTTACCTTCCTGTTTGCAAAAAGTCTTCGGAATATACACTGAGCTGTACATGTGCACCTCAGTGTACAATTCTGGCATTTGCCACTGCTAGCATGAATTACCTTCCATGAGAAAATGCAGAAGTTATGTCATCCTTGGAGCCAGCGATGAAGCTCACAGACATAACATCACTGGAGCAGAGACAAGTTTAACCACTTCAATACAGGACGTTTATACCCCCTTCCTGCCCAGACCAATTTTCAGCTTTCAGCGCTCTCACACTTTGAATGACAATTACTCTCTCATGCTACACTGTACCCAAACAAAATTTTTATCATTTTTTTCACACAAATAGAGCTTTCTTTTGGTGGTATGTAAGAACCTCTGGGTTTTTTATTTTTTGCGACATAAGTGAAAAAAGTACGAAAATTTTGAAAAAAAAACCCACTTTTTTTTTAGTTTTTGTGATAAAATTTTGCAAATAAGTAATTTTTGTTCATAAATTTGGGCCAAAACCTATACTGCTACCTATCTTTGGTAAAAATAACCCAAATAAGTGTATATTATTTGGTCTGTGTGAAAGTTATAGAGTCTACAAGCTATGGTGCCAATCATTGAAAATTGATCACATCTGATGCACTGAAGACTTATCTCATTTCTTGAAGCCCGGAAATGTCAGGAATGTACAAATACCCCCCAAATTACCCCCTTTTGAAAAGTAGACATTCCAAGGTATTTAGTAAGAGGCATGGCGAGTTATTTGAAGTTGTACTTTTTTCCCACAATTCTTGGGAAAATTAAAAAATTATTATTATTTTTTTTGCACAAAATTGTCATAACAAGTTATTTCTCACACACAGCATATGCATACTTCCAATTACACCCCAAAATACATTCTGCTACTCGCCCCGAGTATGGCGATACCACATGTGTGACACTTTTTCACAGCCTGGCCACATAGAGAGGTCCAACATGCAGGGAACACCGTCGTGCACTCTAGGAGCAGAATTTTCACATCTAATTCCCTAACGACCTATTACACTTTTGAAGACCCTGGAGCACCAGGACAATGAAATTGCCCACAAAATGACCCCATTTTGGAAAGCAAACACCGCAACGTATAATCTATGAGGTATTATGAGTCTTTTGAATGGTTCATTTTTTTCCACAAGTCTTCGAAAAACGTGGAAAGAAAATGAAAACGCTGTTATTTTTACACAAAGTGGTCAATTTATAAGATATTTCTAACACATAGCATGTACATAGCAAAAATTAACCCCCAAAATACATTCTGCTACGTATCCCGAGTATGGTGATACCACATGTGTGAGACTTTTACACAGCCTGGCCACATAGAGAGGTCCAACATGCAGGGAGCACCGTCAGGCATTCTAGGAGCAGAAATTTCACATCTAATTTCCTAACCACCTATTACACTTTTGAAGGCCCTGGAGCACCAGGACAATGGAATTACCCACAAAATGACCCCATTTTGGAAAGCAAACACCCCAACGTATATTCTATGAGGCATTATGAGTCTTTTGAATTGTTCATTTTTTTTCACAAGTCTTCGAAAAATGTGGAAAGAAAATGAAACCACTTTTGTTTTTACACAAAGTGGTCAATTTATAAGATATTTCTAACACATAGCATGTACATAGCAAAAATTAACCCACAAAATATATTCTGCTACTCGTCCCGGGTATGGCGATACCACATGTGTGAGACTTTTTCACACCCTGGCCACATAGAGAGGTCCAACATGCAGGGAGCACCGTCAGGCGTTCTAGGAGCATAAATTACACATAAAATTTAATTCATACCTATCACACTTTTAAAGGCCCTGGAGCACCAGGACAGCGGAATTAACCAAAAAATGACCACATTTTGGAAAGCAAACACCCGAGGTATATTCTATGAGGCATGGGCTGCAGATAGGTACTCGGGTACTCTGATGGGCTGCAGATAGGTACTCAGGTATTCTGATGGGCTGCAGATAATTACTTGGGTACTTTGATGGGCTGGAAACAGGTACTCGGGTAATCTGATGGACTGCTAAAAGGTACTTGGGTACTCTGATGAGCTGCAGATAGGTATTCGGTTACTCAGATGGGTTGGTGACAGGTACTCGGGTAATCTGAAGGGCAGGTGACAGGTACTCTGGTACTCTGATGGGCTGGTGACAGGTACTCGGGTACTCAGGTGGGCAAGTGACAGGTACTCGGGTACTCAGGTGGGCAGGCGACAGGTACTCGGGTATGCTGATGGGCTGGTGGATGGTACTTGGGTACTCAGATGGGCAGGTGACAGGTACTCTGGTACGCTGATGGTCTGGTGACAGGTACTCTGGTAAGCTGATGGTCTGGTAACAGGTACTCAGGTACTCTAATGGGCAGGTGACAGGTACTCGGGTACTTTGCTGGGCTGGTGACAGGTACTCAGGTTCTCTGATGGGCTGGTGACAGGTACTCGGGTATGCTGATGGGCTGGTGACAGGTACTCGGGTACTCTGATGGGCAAGTGACAGGTACTCGGGTACTATGATGGGCAGGTGACAGGTACTCGGGTACTCTGATGGGCAGGTGACAGGTACTCGGGCACTCTGATGGGCTGGTGACAGGTACTCGGGTGCTCTGATGGGCAGGTGACAGGTACTCTGATGGGCAGGTGACAGGTACTTGGGTACTCTGATGGGCTGGTGACAGGTACTCGGGTACTTTGATGGGCTGGTGACAGGTTCTCGGGTACTCTGATAGGTTGGTGACAGGTACTCAGATACTCTGATGAGATGGTGACATATACTCGGGTACTCAGATGGAACGGTGACAGGTACTCGGGTACTCAGATGGGATGGTGACAGGTACTCGGGTACTCAGATGGGATGGTGACAGGTACTCGGGTACTCAGATGGGTTGGTGACAGGTACTCGGGTACTTTGATGGGTTGGTGACAGGTACTCTGTTACTTTGATGGACAGGTGACAGGTACTCGGGTACTCTGATGGGCAGGTGACAGGTACTCGGGCACTCTGATGGGCTGGTGACAGGTACTCGGGTGCTCTGATGGGCAGGTGACAGGTACTCTGATGGGCAGGTGACAGGTACTTGGGTACTCTGATGGGCTGGTGACAGGTACTCGGGTACTTTGATGGGCTGGTGACAGGTTCTCGGGTACTCTGATAGGTTGGTGACAGGTACTCAGATACTCTGATGAGATGGTGACATATACTCGGGTACTCAGATGGAACGGTGACAGGTACTCGGGTACTCAGATGGGATGGTGACAGGTACTCAGGTACTCAGATGGGATGGTGAAAGGTACTCGGGTACTCAGATGGGTTGGTGACAGGTACTCGGGTACTTTGATGGGTTGGTGACAGGTACTCTGTTACTTTGATGGACAGGTGACAGGTACTCGGGTACTCTGATGGGTAGGTGACAGGTACTCGGGTACTTTGATGGACAGGTGACAGGTACTAGGATACTTTGATGGACAGGTGACAGGTACTCTGATGGGCTGTGACAGATACTTTGATGGGGTGGTGACAGGCACTCTATATTGGGGGGATCAGTGTGCTTGGTGTACACAGTAGGCGGTAACAAGCTGTTACTGCAATCTCCCTGTCACACACGATCCGTGTGTGACAGGGAGAACCGCGGTAACAGCTCGTTACCACGGTTTGTTTATATCACATGACCGGCTGTGATTGACACAGCCGGTCAGGTGGTAAAGAGCCAATTCTATTGGCTCTTTACACTGATCGGAGTTGGGCTTTGTCCGAGGGACAAGCCTCAGCCCCGATCGTCGCACTGCGCGCCCCCCGGACACAGCTGGTCACGTGGTAAAGAGCCAATTTTATTGTCTCTTTTCCCCCGATCGGGGGGGGACACGACCCCCCGGCACACAATCGATAGCGGCGATATGACGTCGGCCCAGATCGACGAGCGGTTCCTGCCGACGTCATTTTAATATCAGTCGATAGGGAACTGGTTAATCACGCAATGAATTTCATTTTTTTTTTTGTTTCATTATTTCTTTATTAGGATATTCAAGCAAATATATCCATTCATTTTGTAAACAATATTACATAATTTAGGCTTGGCTCACACAACAGCGACTTGGGATCCGACATGTGTCGCCCCAAGTCGCTTGACATGAAAAATCCCATTGAAGTGAATGAGAGCTGTCTTAATGTACACTACAGAAGTCGCTCGGACTTCAAAAAAGGTTCCTGTACTACTTCAAGGCAACTTCTATCCGACTTGTGCCCATAGAATTCAATGGAAGCCACCTCCAAATCGGATCCCCATCTATATTGAAGCGACTTTACAGGAAAAAGAAAAGAATGTACCCAGGTACTCCCCACAAATTACCCAGGCAACCCCTCCCTCCCTTCTCTGATTGGCCACAGGCAAAGTCGCCTGGCATGGAGGTCGCTTTAAGTTGCGTTGTAAGTCGCCCGAACAAAGTCACGCTGAAGTGACGTTGAAGTCATGTTCAAATCGCCTAGCAAAGTTGTGCCTGTGTGAACCAGCCCTAAATGTATTATATCTAGTAAAACATGAGGAAGAGACAAAACAACTCAAAGCCTTGATGTCAGCAAAATAATAATACACATCGTACAAAGGCTATAAACTATATAACGGAGTGTAGTGCACAGCAATGTCCTGCACATTAAGTTCTGTGAAACTCCTCCACAGCTAATAGTGGGACCAGTACATCAACATCTACTTTGTATACTAGTTGTACAGTTTAAATACTGGGTGGGACAATGGTTATACATGAAGTATATTTTTTATAATGTTGTGGATGGGGGTCTGAGGGCTCTGTTCAGAGGCTACATATTTTGTATGTTTGTACATTGTTTTAATATTGGACAGGTAGTTTCTGCCTCTTTTAACGTAACCACCATATTTAGTGGGTGATCCTCAATAAAAAGTTCTATTTTATTTATTTTTTTGTATGTATTATCAGTTTGTTTGAGAGATAACCCCCCTTAAAGAGGAGTTCCGCCCCCCCCTTTCAAAAATGAAAAGTCAGCAGCTATACATACTGTAGCTACTGACTTTTAATATTAGGACACTTACCTGTCCTGGAGTCCAGTGATGTTGGATGTTTACATCGGCTGTCGGGTGCTGCCGCCGCCATTGCGGCTTCACAGCCGGGTCCCTACTACACATGCACGAAGCACGCTGCACTCTATCACTGGCCCGGTAGAAGGAGAAGGAAGAGGGAGAAGGAGGGGGCCGAACTTGTGACGTTGGTAGGTCATCAAAAATAGGTACCTGCCCCCCCGCTCCCCCAAAAGGTGCCAAATGTGGCACCGCGGGGGGGGGGGGGGGGGGGAG
>BLSH010004555.1:875491-886632 GCA_018402905.1 Glandirana rugosa
CCCCCGGGGGGGGGGGGGGGGGGGGGGGAATCAGATAAATGGAAGTAACACTTCTGGGTGGAACTCCGCTTTAAAAGTCCCAGAAATTCCTGCTTTTTGGGTCCTTAGGGACCTTGAGGGTGTTATTTTCTATTTTTTTTGTCAAAAACATTAAACCTCTTGAGTACAACTTCATGATTTGCACACTTCAAATTTTCTAATTTTCTGGTCACTTTGGTTGAAAACAAACACCGATTTAACTCCACAAACTACAGGGTGGACCATTTATATGGATACACCTTAATAAAATGGGAATGGTTGGTGATATTAACTTACTGTTTGTGGCACATTAGTATATGTGAGGGGGGAAACTTTTCAAGATGGGTGGTGACCATGGCGGTCATTTTGAAGTTGGCCATTTTGAATCCAACTTTTGTTTTTTCAATAGGAAGAGGGTCATGTGACACATCAAACTTATTGGGAATTTCACAAGAAAAACAATGGTGTGCTTGATTTTAACGTAATGACCCTCACATATACTAATGTGCCACAAACAGGAAGTTAATATTCCCATTTTATTAAGGTGTATCCATATAAATGGCCCACCCTGTATTACAAAATTGAACAAATGTTCTTAAAACTACAATTTATTAATGAAATTCTGCTAGTGTGTGGCCAGCTTTATTGTTGGGTGTAGGAAAAAAACTCTCTAAACTGTGACAGGAAAAGGGTTATTTAAAGGGTGAACATATATAAAAATTTTAATAAGTGAGGCAGGGTTATTTAAGTTGGCAGTTGGACTGTGAAAGGCACAATTTAACTGTCAGCAGGATGGTGTTTGGATATTCAGTAGCTCAGTAATATTTTTGGATAGGTTTGCTGAATGTTAATCTGTGAGTGTTCAGTGTGGTTGCATGCTGTAGCACTTACATTTCCATGGACAATCTGTGCAGTAGCAAAGTGCAATTAAATCCAACAGGCTGTTTATTACAATACTCAAGTTTTAAAAAAGCCCCTGGAGAGATGAAAGATTGTATCTGCAGTCAAGCTGGCTATGGATCACGCAGCACCCTGGGTCCATGTTAATGTGCCTGCTTGATGCAGTCTTGACAAGGTATTGGACTGAGCGTATGGGGGTGCCAGCAGAAGAGCTATTGACAGGTTCCAGATGCTTCAGCAACGCTGAAGGCCTCCTGCAGATCCACTTAGTGACATCAAATGAAACTGTCAATAAACCATCAGTTTCTGTAGCCAGTATGAGCGTATGTTTTAAAGTGAAACTCCAGCTTTGTTTAGAACTCAAAGGTATATTAAATAACGTATACAGGCAGTCCCTGAGTTACAAACATTCAACTTACATACGACTCATGCTTACAAATGGAGGGAGACAACAGGAAGTGAGAGGAAATCTCCCCCTAGGAAGGGAAATTCACTCCTGTAAGAGTTATCATGGGAAAAAGGAGTCTCCACTGTAGCTTTATCACCAATTATTGTTTCCATGACAACCTAAAATTTTCAAAATCCAGTTGTCGCAGGGACATAAAGTCAGGTGAAATCTTCTGAACCGGGGCACAAACAGCAAAACAAATGTTACCCTTTCCTATGCTATCTAGAAAACTTCAAAATCATTTTTTTGTGGCTGGAGCTACACTTAAAAAATATACCTGTTTCAACTTACATACAAATTCAGCGTAAGAACAAACCTATAGACCCTATCTTGTAGCTCAGGGACTGCCTGTATATTGCAGATGTTATCAAATGTTGCTTCCCTAATTATTTGATACATATATTAGAAACACAATACTTTTTTTTTTTTTTGCCCTGCTCAATCATTTCATCTGGAGTCCCAACAGGAAGGTCCTGCAGACAGGATAGGGAGACGTGTTCAGTAGTTATTTATTTTAAAGGCTATTTCAACATTTGAGACCATGTTTCATGCTAGAACCATATTTAGGATCTAATATGTAACATAGTAACATTCCATAGCCCCGACACCCCAAACCACCATCCCAAGTAAACTAAATGGCAGGTTCATTCTCCTCATAAGCTTATGTTTAGTTTTGAATTGGACTGGCAGTGTGTGGCTCAGCCTGCACAGCCGTGTAATCTATTCACTGAGATCTGTAAATGGAGATACTAGTGCTACCCCTCCACCATAGCAGGAGGACTTATAGATATGACAACATTGGGCGAGAAACACAGCTCCGGGTGAAGAAATCCCTTTTCTGATCTGCAGGTGCTGGTCCAATCCGCAATCTGGGCGTAGCAAGTGGAATGTACAAGGAAGGGTGACCACACTCCAAACTTCCAGGGTTATGATTAAGCAAATTTCTTCATGAAACGCGTCAAACATGCTGCTGTCCTCATGTATTGTGATGTTTTAATGTCCTGTATGGATTTTATGAAATAAAGCCTCTTGTTCTCTGCAGATTGAAGTGCGGTCACCCTTCCTTGTACATTGCATGACTTATAGATCCCAATGGAGCAGAAGTCTGGTACTACCTCCGTACCTGTAGTCCATTTTTTTACTTCCTCCAGCTCCATAACTGAAGGTTCATACCTAGGGCTGGGAGATAAGTCTGAAGAAGCCTGTGTTTAGCACCCACTATCCACTGATAGCAGTTGCAATGCTCTGCAATCTTCAATGCAGCACTTTAATAAATACATTTTTATTAGTCTGGCAAAAGGTAGAATTTTCCTTTGAAATATAACTTTTCAGGCAAGCTTTCAAGAGAACCACTCTATTCCTTATGTCAAATCAAAGACGTAACAAGCTGCCAAGACAAGCTGTATAATTTAAAAAACTTTCAGCATGCAGTTTACCCACCTCGGATCACCCCTACCTTGCAGCACCCCCTGAGTTACCTACCTACAGTATCTCACAAAAATGAGTACACCCCTCACATTTTTGTAAATATTTTACTATATCTTTTCATGTGACAATACTGAAGAAATGACACTTTGCTACAATGTAAAGAAGTGAGTGTACAGCTTGTATAACAGTGTAAATTTGCTGTTCCCTCAAAATAACTCAACACACAGCCATTAATGTCTAAACCATTGGCAACAAAAATGAGTCCCTGGTGTCAGGTGTGAATGGGGAGCAAGTGTGTTAAATTTGGTGTTATCGCTCTCCCTCTCACACTAGTCACTGGAAGTTTAACATGGCACCTCATGGCAAAGAACTCTCTGAGGATCGGAAAAAAGAATTGTTGCTCTACATAAAGATGGCCTAAGCTATAAGAAGATTGCCAAGACCCTGAAACTGAGCTGCAGGTTTAACAGGACAGGTTCCACTCAGAACAGGCCTCGCCATGGTCGACCAAAGGATTTGAGTGCACATGCTCAGCATCATATCCAGAGGTTGTCTTTGGGAAATAGACGTATAAGTGCTGCCACCATTGCTGTAGAGGTTGGAGGGGTGGGGGGCAGCCTGTCAGTACTCAGACCAAACGCCGCACACTGCATCAAATTGGTCTGGATGGCTGTCATCCCAGAAGGAAGCCTCTTCAAAAGATGATGCAAGAGAAAGCCAGCAAACATTATTGGCTTACTGGAACCATGTCCTGTGGTCTGATGAGACCAAGATAAACTTATTTGGTTCATATGCTGTCAAGCATGTGTGGTGGCAACCAGGTGAGGAGTACAAAGACAATTGTGTTGTGCCTACAGTCAAGTATGGTGGTGGGAGTGTCATAGTCTGGGGCTGCATGAGTGCTGCTGGTACTGGGGAGCTACAGAACCATGAATGCCAACATGTACTGTGAACCCTGAATGCCAACATGTACTGTGACATAATGAAGCAGAGCATGATCCCATCCAGTCTGAGACTGGGCCGCAGGGCAGTATTCCAACATGATAACGACCCCAAACACACCTCCAAGACAACCACTTCCTTGCTAAAGAAGCTGAGGGTAAAGGTGATGGACTGGCCAAGCATGCCTCCAGACCTAAACCCTATTGAGCATCTGTGGGGCATCCTCAAACGGAAGATGGAGGAGCGCAAGGTCTCTAACATCCACCAGCTCTGTGATGTCGTCATGTCGTGGAAGAGGACTCTGGTGAACTCCATGCTCAAGAAGGTTAAGGCAATGCTGGAAAATAATGGTGGCCACACAAAATATTGACACTTTGGGCCCAATGTGGACATTTTCACTTACGGGTGTAATCACTTTTGTTGCCAGTGGTTTAGACATTAATGGCTGTGTGTTGAGTTTTTTTTGAGGGGACAGCAAATTTACACTGTTATACAAGCTGTACACTCACTGCTTTACATTGCAGCAAAGTGCCATTTCTTCAGTGTTGTCACATGAAAAGATATAATAAAATATTTACAAAATGTGAGGGGTGTTCACACTTTTGTGAGATACTGTATATACCAGGTGTCTTCAGTCCATTTTGTAATCACATGGCATTGCTCTCTGCAGCATTTTCCAGTGTCCGATGGCAGGGGTATAGACTTGACCTGAAGCCCTGGGCTCACAAGTAGTGGGTTTCTTTATTTTTTAATGGCCTGCCTGGGGATGGTTTTTATTGTGTTTGGTCCAACTATTAATTTGGCTTTAAGATTTCAATCTGTGAAAGTTTATGCAGATTCGATTATCTTTTGTATCAATCAGAAATATTTTTCTGCATCCAAAGTTTTCCCTTTCTGAATGCTATTGAGATTCCCTTCAAAACCAAGAGATTCATCATAGTTTCCCCTAATTGGTGGTGCATCTGCATGAGCCTGTTATAATGAAAATTCATTGAACGTCTGATACTTTTGTATTTTGATTGTATGCACTAATATACTTCCAAACAAGTACATAAATACCTCTGAACTTTGGAGGTCCTGCAAAGAATATGCCCAGTCATAAAGGCCACCAAGATTTTTATTGGATTGTATGTAGTTAGTAGTAATAGTGCATGGTTATTTTGTCTTCATATAAAAGAAGAGTTTAATTTTGTTTTTTTTTCAGAGTTTTGTTTGCAATGATGTTCAAATAATGTAACCTTTCGTAAGGAAGGATTCTGACAACACATTGAGGAGTCTGTTTCTGTTTTCTTGGCCAGAGCACATTTGGTGATATCTTGTGGCCTAACTATTTATTATGGCTAGGTTGGTGTGAAAGCTCATACAGTGGCGATAGTTGCATCTTTTGATAGGTTGTACACCATGGTGTGAAGTTTGTCCTCCCTGATTGATATTTTTGTGTCCAACAGAGCTGGATGAATATTGTCCAATGTTAATCTAAATTGTGGGTTGAACATACTTGAAAACGGTGTATAGTATTTTATATTATATCATGTCCTTCCATTGATACATTGAGATATTGTCTTTATTACAGTAAAAAATATTTGGTTTCTGCTTTATGCCGTTGTGGTCCACCATAAATAAATTGGCATACTCTGGCTTCTTTTTACTTTCCACAGCAGCCCCTATGTGTTGAAGATATACTGTATATATCAAAAGTGAAAGTGAAATAGTTGTATGTGAGCATGAATTCAACCCATGTAACATTCTCACCACTGTATTTGTGGTTCATTGAAGGATGATAGGAATTTGTGACATACAGGGTGGGCCATTTATATGGATACACCTTAATAAAATGTGAATGGTTGGTGATATTAACTTCCTGTTTGTGGCACATTAGTATATGTGAGGGGGGAAACTGTGAGGGGTGTACTCACTTTTGTGAGATACTGTAGGTTAATAGTCACAAACATATGTATATGAAGGCAAGAGAAAATTTGCAAATTATATTTACTACATGAGATTAGATTTTGATCACAGCCATTCATTGACTAAAATGTCTAGTGGGATTACCAGTGGAATAACAGATAATTCCAAGACTTCCAAGATGCTGCTGAAGATCCACAAGCTAGGAAACCCAGACCTTCATAACAGTTATGGATATGACCACTGAACAGACCAAACGCCGCACACTGCATCAAATTGGTCTGCATGGCTGTTGTCCCAGAAGGAAGCCTCTTCAAAAGATGATGCAAGAGAAAGCCAGCAAACATTATTGGATTAATGGAACCATGCCCTGTGGTCTGATGAGACCAAGATAAAATTATTTGGTTCAGATGCTGTCAAGCGTGTGTGGTGGCAACCAGGTGAGGAGTACAAAGACAAGTGTGTTGTGCCTACAGTCAAGCATGGTGGTGGGAGTGTCATGGCCTGGGGCTGCATGAGTGCTGCTGGCACTGGGGAGCTACAGTTCATTGAGGGAACCATGAATAACATCATGTACTGTGACATACTGAAGCCAAGCATGATTCCCACCCTTCGGAGACTGGGCCGCAGGGCAGTATTCCAACATGATAATGACCCCCAAGATGACCACTGCTTTGCTAAAGAAGCTGAGGGTAAAGGTGATGGACTGGCCAAGCATGTCTCCAGACCTAAACCCTAATGAGCATCTGTGGGGCATCCTCAAACGGAAGGTGGAGGAGCGCAGGGTCTCTAACAGTCACCAGCTCTGTGATGTCATGGAGGAGTGGAAGAGGACTCCAGTGGCAGCCTGTGAAGCTCTGGAGAACTCCATGCCCAAGAGGGTTAAGGCAGTGCTGGAAAATAATGGTGGTCACACAAAATATTGTCACTTTGGGCCCAATGTGGACATTTTCATTTAGTGGTGTACTCACTTTTGTTGCTAACGGTTTAGACATTAATGGCTGAGTGTTGAGTTATCTTGAGGGGACAGCAAATTTACATTGTTATACAAGCTGTACACTCACTACTTTACATTGTAGCAAAGTATAATTTCTTCAGTGTTGTCTCATGAAAAGATATAAAATATTTACAAAAATGTGAGGGGAGTACTCACTTTTATGAGATACTGTAAATCACACCCATTATGTTTGGCTTAATGGTGATGACCTTTTAATGTGCTATTCCTGTATAGTCTTTTTCTCCAGTGGCAAAAAATTTGAATTTCTTTTGGCAGGGGATATCAGGGATGTAACTCATAGGGGTTGATTTACTAAAGCTTGAAAGTGCAAAATTTGGTGCAGCTCCACACAGAAACCAATCAGCTTCAAGGTTTTATTGTCAAAGCTTGACTGAACAAGCTGAGGTTAGAAGCTGATTGGCTACCATGCACAGCTGCACCATTTTTTGCACTCTCCAGTTTTAGTAAATCAACCCCATACTCTGAAGCTGCAAATACTGTATATTGGATTTTGGGTTTTTTTTCCCACAAATTTTTTTTATTTAAATATGAGAGAAGGAGAAATGACCCAGAGGGCCCAAGCCAATAATATGCAGATTATACATGAACAGGAATGTATACTTAGGGTAACCGGATATACAACAAATGGAAACCATAGAAAATGGGGAAGCAGATGTGGAAGCAAGGCCCCCGTGATGAAGAGGGGTAACCTGATGAAGAGCGCCATGTAATGGATTTTGGTTTATGTCTTGACAGTGGTGTGAAGTTACTGATCTTTTAGTCACGTCCCATAGGAGCACTTTCATTTCCGTGGATATATTTCTTGAGCCACAGAAAATAACTGTGTATGCACTATATATTATTAAGGAAAAGTTAAACCTAGTAACTAAGAATAATAAACTGATAATTCAGTTTGTCAGAAAAGATCATGGACGCATTGTTGATTTTATTTTTGAAAATCATTGTCAGATACTTTTTGGGCATTTTATTAAATCTCTGCATCAATACTGCTTTGACCTAAAGAAGAGAGTGGAACTCTTGAAAGTTTGTCCAGAAAAATGAACTATTAGTGTAAATGCAAATAGTAACACAGACAGTACTCAATTGTTCTTTTACAAGTGCAACTTCAAATAAAACTACAATTATCTTATGCATGAAATGAGGACAAACGATCTCAGAATCCTTTTGTGCTCTCAGGCTGCCCAGGATGTGTCTGACGATGCTACAATGATAATGCTGCATAATTATGCATTTTTTTAAACTACGTATTACTTTTGGAAAAAAAGGGGAAAAAAGCGTGTATGCTTATTTTTATTCCAAATATGATTCTATGTAGGTTTTTCCTCAAAGGGTAGAAATTCATTTTAATGATGAATCCCAATACATTTATTATCTACATACTGTAACTGCACATATCGGTTGTAGAACTTTTTCGACTATAGTGGAAATCATATGAATATCGTAGCTAATTATTCAATTGTCTAATGCCACAAGGCATTTAGTATTGTATACACTATTAAAATGGTATAATGCCAGAGCCATTGTTTTATATTTAAACATATTGTTCAAATTACCACACTGCTCCATTACCCATTGTTCTTCCCATGGTCATAGGTTCCAGCATTGGATTTATGAAAAAATATCTAAATGCAATAGTACCATGAAGGCCAACCAAGATCCTATTTTTAGTTTTGACTAGAGAGGAAAAAAGCTAGATCATGTGGTAGGTTTTCATATGGTGGCATCCCTACTGGGAAGACTTCATCTCACCTTTGTGCTAGTAACAAGGGTCACCAGGACGGAAAGTAATTAGAAATCTCCCTAATAGGGACATCATTATATAAAACCTGACAAGCTGTCACTCATAGATTTTGTTAGCTCATGAGTGTAACTGCTCTTTGCATGTTGTGCTGATTTCAGTTGCCGACTTTGCTTGTCCTTACATTTCTACAACTTCACCTGTCCTATGCTCGGCTGTATTTTCTGAATACATGTTCGTCCATTGCTCTGGCTTTCAAATTTGGCTCTATTTTCTGTGAAAAAAAATTGTCTCTGGTTATTCCTGAAAATAACTTTTGTCAGCTGAGTGCACTTCTGTCTCTTCCTTTGGCACTGACTACACTACAGTTTATGACCTTTATTTTGTCTAATTTTTGGCTATTGGAGACATGTGAATACCAGTGCATGCACATGAAGAACCCTATAAAGGTGGCTGCTATAAGTGAAATGCCCACAACAATGGTTATCTGGTGTTAAAAGAGATGGTATTCTCAAATTTGCAGTGGCGTATCATCCATGGGTGCAGGGTGTTCACTGCACAAGGGTCTTCGAGGGGGGGGGCCCACTGTGCTCTCTGACACACTGCACCCATGGATGCCTTAGGCGCCAAGATCGGGGAGCACTAATGGTCACCTTTATGCAGGGATCCTCTGCACATCCAACAGAGCAGGGAGTGCAGGGAGGCCGGTCCAAGCAGTGGGGAGCCCAGCCCGCAGGTGGATGGCTCCATGCAGAGTGCCCGCCCTGCTGCATGGACGGAGTGGGGATCAGAGAGGAGGCAGTGGGGAGGAGGGGGAGCTGGGCATCGGAGTGCCCACCCTGCTGCCTGGACGGAGCGGGGATCAGAGAGAAGCAAGCGGGGAGGAGAAGGGGGAGCCGGGCATCGGAGGCAAGCAGAGGACACAGGGTGAAAGCTTGGCAGAACAGTGAAGTAGAGAGGTGCATCTGTGGCGGCCAGTCACCGGCTTCAGTACACAAGCAAGCAAGTGTACTGAAGCCTGTACCTTCTGGGCGCAGATGCACCTCCCGAGTTCCTAATCCACTGTATACTGGAAGTCGCTTGAGGTTTGGGGCTCGTTTAGCAGACTGCCTAATGCAGAGTGTACTCCACCAAATAAGCCACAGAGCTGCCAGCGGAAGTTACAGAGGGAAGATCCAGGAACCGCAGCTTCCCATCCGATCAACATGTGCAGCATACAACATAAGCCAAAAGCTGCGATCACAGGTCAATGAAAGCAAAATCAGGCATGTATGTTGTTTGCACTTGTGACCCAGCTGCACTAGGTTCTGTGTGGCCTTCACCCTCTGTACTCCCACCACCAACAGAGAATCCATAATGGCCTGAGAAATGAATTTGGAATGGTATGTGGCCATGGGGTATTAAACCGGTTGCAGCAATGTGTGTTAGATGTGCAGGAGAGGGATGCACAGATGTGCTGGTGGTGCAGAGGCATACTAGGGGTATAGAGGTGTTTTGGAGGTACAGAGATTTGCAGAGAGTATGGAGGAATATGGGGTCGGAGTGCAGAGATGTGTTGGGGGTACACAGGTGTGCTGGGCCAAACAGAGGATGTTGTGAGGTGCAGAGGTGTGTGAGGAGGGGGTGCAGAGATGTACAAGAGTGTACAAAGATGTGCTGGTGGATATGGAAGGATGATGGGGTGCAGAGGTTTGCTAGGGGGTGCGAAAGTCTTCTAGAGGTACAAATATGTTCTGGGTAGTACAGAGCTGTGCTGGGGGTTGGTGTGCTGAGCTAAACTGCATGGCGGGTGAAGAAAATGTTTTCCCAGGGTCCAATCATTATTAAAGTTTACCCTGATACCACCCATGGCCATACACTCCGCATTCCTCTCCTGCACATACCACCCACTGTCATGCACTCCGCACTCCTCTGCTGCACATACCACCCACCATCATACACTCCACATTCCTCTCCTGCACATACCACCCACCGCCATACACTCCGCATTCCTCTCCTGCACATACCACCCATCGCCATACACCCGCACTCCTCTCCTGCACATACCACCCACCATCATACACTCCACACTCCTCTCTTACACATATCACCCACCGCCATACACACCCTACTCCTCTCCAGCACATACTACCCACCGCTATACACTCTGCACTCCTCTCCCTGCACATACTACCCATTGCCTGCCATACACTCCACACTCCTCTCCCTGCACATACCACCGAACACCATACACTCCGCACGCCTCTCCTGCACATACTACCCACCGCAATACACTCTGCACTCCTCTCCTGGACATACCACCGACTGCCATACACTCCGCACTCCTCTCCCTGCACATACTACCCACCGCCATACACCCCGCACACCCCTCCTGCACATAATTCCCACTGCCATATACTCTGCACTCCTCTCCTGCACAGACTACCCACCGCCATACACTCCACCCTGTACACCCCCTATTTAACCACTTGCTGACCGCCGATCGGCATTTGACGGCGGCAAAGTGGCTCTGTAAGGCGAGTCGCCGTCATATGCCGGCGGCCGCCAGATCGCGACCAGTGAGCGCGCGCGCGCCGCCGGAGGCGCGCCGGCGCGCTCACTGTGTCCGGGGAGGGCCAGGGAGCGGGTGCGGCGGAGTCGATCTCCGCCGGCCACCCGCGATGCCCCCCCCCCGGAGTGAAAGAACGGAGGTCCGTGTAAGTCTAGCTGAGGCGGCGTGGGCGAGGGACCGGGAGGGGCCTGTG
>BLSH010004555.1:949183-960497 GCA_018402905.1 Glandirana rugosa
GTGAACAGATCAAAACACTGACAGAATCCATGGATGGCAGGCTTTTGAGTGTCCTTGCAAAGAAAGGTGGCTATATTGGTCACTGATTTGTTTTTGTTTTGTTTTTGAATGTCAGAAATGTATATTTGTGAATTTTGAGATGTTATATTGGTTTCACTGCTGAAAATAAATAATTGAAATGGGTATATATTTGTTTTTTGTTAAGTTGCCTAATAATTATGCACAGTAATAGTCACCTGCACACACAGATATCCTCCTAAAATAGCTACAACTAAAAACAAACTAAAAAATACTTCCAAAAATATTCAGCTTTGATATTAATGAGTTTTTGGAATCATTGAGAACATGGTTGTTGTTCAATAATAAAATTATTCCTCAAAAATACAACTTGCCTAATAATTCTGCACTCCCTGTATATATACACTATATTGCCAAAAGTATTGGGATGCCTGTCTTTACACGCACATGATCTTTAATGGCATTCCATTCTTAGTTCATAGGGTTCAGTATTGAATTGGCCCACCCTTTGCAGCTATAACAGCTTAAGTTCTTCTGGGAAGGCTGTCCACAAGGTTTAGGAGTGTGTCTATGGGAATGTTTGACCATTCTTCCAGAAGTGCATTTGTGAGGTAAGGCACTGATGTTGGACAAGAAGGCCTGGCTCGCAGTCTCCACACAAATTCATCCCAAAGGTATTCTATCCGGTTGAGGTCAGGACTCTGTGCAGGCCAGTCAAGTTCCTCCACCCCAAACTCGCTCATCTATGTCTTTATGGACCTTGCTTTGTGCACTGGTGTACAGTATGTTGGAACAGGAAGGGACCATCCCCAAACTGTTCTCACAAAGTTGGGAACATGAAATTGTCCAAATTATCTTGGTATGCTGATGCCTTAAGAGTTCCCTTCACTGGAACTAAGGGGCCAGGCCCGACCCCTGAGAAACATCCCCACACCATACTCCCCCCTTCTTTGGGGTGAATTAGAGCGGAAACTGTGAGCCAGGCCTTCTCGTCCACATCAGTGCCTGACCTCATGGTCAAACATTCCCATAGGCACTCCTAAACCTTGTGCACAGCCTTCCCAGAAGAGTTGAAGCTGTTTTAGCTGCAAAGGGTGGGGAAACTCAATATTGTACGCTACGGACTAAGACTGGGATGCCATTAAAGTTCATGTGTGTGTAAAGGCAGGCGTTCCAATACTTTTGGTAATATAGTGTATGCAGTATATAGTGTGGTGAGCCACATATTATAAAGGAAAATTATTATTATTATACAGGATTTATATAGTGCCAACAGTTTGCGCAGCGCTTTACAATATGAGGGCAGACAGTACAGTTACAATACAATTCAATACAGAAGGAATCAGAGGGCCCTGCTCGTTAGAGCTTACAATCTAGAAGGGAGAGTCAAGTGAAACAAAAGGTAATAACTGTGGGGGATGAATTGATGAAGAAAAATGAAAATGTAGTTGTTAGGTGTGGGTAGAATAAGCTTCTCTGAAGAGGAGGGTTTTCAGAGATCGTCTAAAGGCTAATAGAGTAGGAGATAATCGGACAGGATGGGGTAAGGAGTTCCATAGGGTTGTTGTGAGTATTTTGAATGTAATTCGTTGGGTGAGCGGGAACCAGTGGAGGGATAGACAGAGAGGAGTAGCAGACACAGAGCGACTGGTAAGGTGGATGAGTCTGGTAGCAGCATTCATGATGGATTGAAGGGGGGATAGCCTATGTAGAGGTAGGCCAGTGAGAAGGGAGTTGCAGTAGTCAAGGGGAGAGATGACCAGGGAGTGAATTAAGAGCTTTGTTGTGTCATTGGTTAGAAAGGGGCATATTTTTGAGATGTTGCGGAGGTTGAGCCGGCAGGATTTGGACAGTGATTGGATGTGAGGCTAAAAGGAGAGTTCAGAATCCAGGACTACGCCTAGGACCTTGGCATGTGGAGATGGGCTGATAGTTGTGCCATCGATTATGACAGAGAGATCAGGGGAAGGGGCACGTGGTGGAGGAAAAATTATAAGTTCGGTTTTGGATAGATTGAGTTTGAGGAAGTGGTGTGACATTCAAACTGATATTTATGTTAGTAAATTAGTGATACGTGAGGAGACAGACGCAGGGTAGAGAGATAGATTTGGGTGTCATCAGCATAGAGATGGTATTGGAAGCCATGGGAGGCTATCAGCTGGCCCAGGGAGGAGGTGTAGATTGAGAATAGGAGAGGCCCAAGAACAGAACCTTGGGGGACCCCAACAAAGAAAGCAAGAGGAGAGGAGGAAGTAGAGTTGTAACGCTAAAGGTGCGATTGGATAAGTAGGAAGAGAACCAGCGAAGAGTACAGTCACGGAGACCAATGGCATGGAGTTTTTGAAGGAGGAGGGAGTGGTCAACAGTATCAAAGGCAGCAGAAAGGTCCAAGAGTAGGAGTACAGAATAGTGTCCATTGGTTTTGGCTGTTAGTAGATCGTTTGTTAGTTTTAGAAGAGCAGTTTCTGTGGAGTGTTGCGGACAAAATCCAGACGGAAGAGGATCAAGAAGGCTATTATCAGCAAGGTGGTTGCTCAGGCAGTTGTAGACCAGACGTTCAAGGAGTTTGGATAAAAAGGGGAGCAAGGAGATGGGGCGTAGGTTATTAAGATTGGTTGGGTCCAGTGAAGGCATTTTAAGTATGGGGCTAACTAGTGCATGTTTTAGAGAGTTGGGAAAGAGGCCAGAAGAGAAGGAGAGATTGAAGATGTGGGTAAAAGAGCGTAAAATAGAGTCAGAGGGTGAGCGTAGCATATGCGAGGGAACAGAATCCAGAGAGCAGGTGGTTAGTTTGATGTTAGCAAGTAGTTTAGCAACCTCATCTAAAGTGGTGGGGTTGAATGAGGGAAGTAGTGATTGTACCTGTAGGCATAAAGTGTAAAGCGTGGAAGGTATCTGAAAAGCTGAGATCTCCTCACCAATTGTTTCGTTCTTCTGTTTGAAGTGATTGGCGATCTCCTGGGCAGTGAGTGAAGTAGTGGGCGGAGGCAGAGGAGGACGAAGTAGAGAGTTGAAGGTAGAGAAGAGTTAAAGGGGACAGGATGATAAGTTAACGAGAGTGATAAAATAGGTCTGCTTGGCAGTGAGGAGGCTGGAATTGTATTTCAGGAGGGCAGATTTATACTGGTAGAAATCTTTCTGAGACTTAGTCTTACCCCAAAGGCGCTCAAGAGCACGGCTATGTTTTTTCAGACTTCTAGTGTCATCTGTTTGCCATGGTTGAAGGGGTTGGGGCCTGATTCTGTGAGTAGTGAGAGGGTACAGTGTGTCCAGGGAGGCTAAAAGTGAAGTGTTGTAGACAGAAGAGGCTAGGTCAGTGCAGGACAGGGGTGTGATTTTGTCATAGAGGTGGTCAGTAGCAGAGTAGAGAAGAGTAGGGTTGAGACGGTGTAGGTTTCTACGGGTAGCTGTCAGGAGGTAGAGGAGGTGGAGGAGAGGGAGAGAGTGAAACTAATAAGCTAGTGATCAGAGAGAAGGATAGTTAGAGAGGTTGCATGGAGTGAAAAGGTGGGAGAAAACCAGATCAAGGGTATTGCCTTCAGAGTGAGTAGTAGCATGTATCCATTGCTTCAGGTTAAAGTAGGAGGTTAGACTGAGAATTTTGGAAGTAGCAGGACTGTTAGTATTAGTAGAGATGTTGAAGTCCCCGAGAATGGAGATTTCAGAAGAGAGAAAGTAGGGTAGCCAGGCAGAGAAGTCATCAAGAAAGGTTGATACCGGACCATGTGGCAGGTAGATCACAGCTACCCTTAGAGAAACTGGGGAGAAAAGACGAATGCAGTGTGCTTTGAAAGAGGAAAGTGACAGAGAGGGAGGTGGGTGTAGTACCTGAAAGGTGCTATGTGGGACTAGAAGGATTCCAACACCCCCTCCCTTGCGTCCACTGGGTCTGGGGGAGTGAGTCCAGAGAAGATCACCATGGGATAGGGCAGCAGAAGACGCAGTGTCGGATTCGTGAAGAAAGGTATCGGTAATGGCGGGTAGATTGAATGAATTAGAAATAAAAAGATCATGGAGAGAAGTCAACTATGCAGACATATCAGGTAGGCTCCATGCCACCGCTGTATAGAATCAATTTGAATAATGATGTGGCACCACATCTAAAATAATTTTCCTTTTCTAAAGTTTTAATTGATCTTCAGTAAAAAAAAAAAAACATATGAACAGAAGCCTGCATATTCTTTCCTGTACATTACTTAAGATCTGCAGTAAGAGAACAATTCGAATGCTAACAGTGAAGATGGGATGAAAGATGGAGTGGAGTTTTTTTAAAATTTTCATATACAGAAATTGGTTTTGCAGCATATTGGGCATAGGGACAGACCAGTTAGGCTGTACAGTCACATTCGCTATGTAATTCCATGAAAATAAATATTTCTGTCTCCAAAAATAGGCTAAACTATTATTAGGACTATATATCATCAGGATCTTTTTAAACACAAGATTCAGACCAAGTTAAGATTGGTGAACTTGTGGTCCAATATCCATTGTGCTCTTGAGGAATCTCATAGAACACAAACTTTTTTTTGCTGGCTTTCACCCCTTCTTTCAATTCTCGCTGGAGTCACTGAGGGTGCCCCAGTACACAATGGGATTGATTTACTAAAACTGGAGACTGGAAAATCTGGTGCAGCTCTGCATGATAACCAATAAGCTTCTAACTTCAGCTTTTTCAATTAAGTTTTCACAAAAAAATAGGAAGCTGATCGGTTTCTAAGCAGAGCTGCAACAGATTTTGTACTTTCCAGTTTTAGTAATTCATCCCCAATGTCTTTGCTTTTCAAATAGCGTTTAATAATGTTTTAAAGCTTTTAAAGGGCTTTGATAAGTTGCAGGTGTGCTTTGTTTATGTTCGAGTTGTTCATTTACTTTTAGGGGTAGGTGGTTGTGTGGGTGTGTGATTACCAATTCTGGTGTATTTTAATGCTATTTAATGTTTCTTAACATATTAAAAAAGGAGAATTAGTTGCATTCTGCTTTAACTTTTTACAAGTTGCTATTTAAGATATTTTTTTCTAACAAAATAAGCTTTTTTGCATATTTTGTTGAAAAAAATTTTTTTTTTTTTTAGAAAAAGAAAAATGGGCAATAAAGCACAAGACACATAATGAGTAATAGAGCTTTTTTACTTTTATCAGGCTTCTGCTTCTGTTTCCCACTTATAGTTGCCTAGTTTTGGGTTACAGCCTGGAACACATCCTGCCACAGCTTCCCCTTCTCCACATCTCCTGTACTGCTTGCAGGCGGTGTCACATAGGCACATAGAGATGAATAAGTGTCTTATGGATGGGAGACAGTACACGCCATAAACACACATTTCTCAACGTTAATAATAATAATAAATGAAAAGATGTATGCTGCCTACACATGGAGAAAAGAATGGAAGGCACGTGGCCTGGTGCATTATCCTTGGCAAGAAATTTTATTAAATAACAGAAGTATCGTACTCACATTTGGAAAATGGATAAAAATCACATCATATCATTCCTCTAAAGACATCCATATGATGTTACCCGCAACCCCTAGGGCTAACGGGTGTTGTGGCAGGTTGACGCATTTCGAGGGTTTTCCTCTTCCTCAGAGCCTTAGATGAAAAAAGTCTGGTATATGTATTATCCTGTGGTGTGCCAGGTGGATCATATGACCATGGGGGAATATTCGTCCTTCACCAGTTGGATTAATGCAACTGGTGAAGGACAAATATTTCCTATGGGAATAAAATTTCTTCTTTCTTTTCTCCATGTTTTAGCACTTTGGAATTCCCCAAGTTGACTGAGGCAGCGGGGCATACATTATCCATACAGTAGCACCAAACAGAAGCATAATTGTGTCCACCGAGGTCCACTGCACAGCGCAGGATAATTTATCTGTTTTTGTTGTATGCTGCCTACATCCTGCACATGAAAAAACAGATATTTACGTAATGAACATGTGAAATGGGCTCAAGAGCATGAAGGATTATTAACATGATTTAAACAAGGATGAATTGTAAGATAGCAATAGGGGATCTCATGGTCTAAGTTTGAAATATCATTACAATACACCAAAATTGGTAATCACACACCTTTTTAAAACGCAGAAACCTACCCTTTCCCAATGTTGGGAAAGAAAATATACCTGAAGAAACAAATGATAATTGCACTCATTTAGTGGTACTTGCTTTTGAAAATGATGTGATGAGGAACACCATTTCTTCATAGATCTGCACATGAGGGCACTTAGAGGACACCAGATTGAAAAAACATCAATAAGATTTACCATGTTCTAACAGGTGCCCGACATAGGTCAAGGCCAAAAGATGTTGGAGTATTTAGGAGTGCCAACAATAACTCAGGTCATTATATACTAGCTTTCGAAGATTCCCAGTGTTGGAAAAGCCAGGGGACAGTGAAAAAATAAGTATAATGTGGAGAGTCTGGAGATTTAAAAAAGCTAAAGACATCAAAATGGTCAAGCACAGAAGATTAATGAAACAAGAGAAGAGCATTAAGAATGTAGAAGCAAGGTGACAAAAAGTAATGGTGTTATGCTAAAATTGTGCAGGCAGGCACTTTCACACTGACATGAAGAATCAATGAACTACCAATGTGCTAAATAGCTCCATGGTAGTTTATTGAAAACTACAAGCCGACAGCAAAGGATGTCTGTACCTGTAGTTCATTCAAATGAATAATGCGGCCATGTGGGCGGAGCCCCGCGCGGCGGCGCTCTTTTCAAAAAGTGACAGCTTGTATGGGAACAGTGAGTTGCTGCAGCAGTGGGAACATGTTACATGTTTCACCCTAAAAACAGGTGGAACATCTAACATATTCCCAAAGGTGAACTTATCCTTTAACCACTTGCCGACCACCTCACGCCTTTTTATTGCTGCAAAGTGGCAGCAGGCGTGAGTAGTGGGCGGACGAGCGCTGCTGGCGCTCTCTCATGCCCACTGCGTGATCCCTGAGTGTGACCGCGGGTAGGGCAAACTCGATGTCCACCGGCAACCCGTGATCGCCTAATACAGAGGAAGAACGGGGAACCGCCGATGTAAACATGGCGGTTCCCCGTTCTGTCAGGCGGCATGACAGTGATCTACTGATCCCTGTGATCGGTATCAGTTAGATCTGTCATGCCCCTGCCAGCCCAGCCCCCACACAATTAGAACACGCCTAGGGAACACAGTTAACCCCTTGATCGCCCCTACAGGTTAACCCCTTCCCTGCCAGTGACATTTATACAGTTATCAGTGGCTAATTTTAGACCTGATCGCTGTATAAATGTCACTGGTCCCAAAAAAGTGTCAAAAGTGTCCGATCTGTCTGCCGCAATATCGCAGTCCCGATAAAAATCGCAGATCGCCGCCATTACTAGTTTTAAAAAAATTGTAAAAAACGCCATAAATCAATTCTAAATTCTAAATAAATTGTAAATGCGGCAACTTTTGCGCAAACCAATCAATATATGTCTATTGCAATCTTTTTTTTACCAAAAATATGTAGAAGAAACTTATGAATACATTTTTTTTATATTTTTTATTGGATATGTATTATAGCAAAAAGTAAAAAATATTGTTTTTTTTTCAAAATTGTCACATTTTTTTGTTTATAGCGAAAAAAATAAAAACCGCAGAGGTGATCAAATACAACCAAAAGAAAGCTCTATTTGTGGGGAAAAAAGGACGTCAATTTTGTTTGGGTACAAAGTCGCTCGACCGCGCAATTGTCAGTTAAAGCGACACAGTGCCATATCGCAAAAAGGGCTCTGGTCAGGAAGGGGGCAAATCCTTCCTGGGCTGAAGTGGTTAAGATAAAAACCCTTCACTAGCTGGGACCCAAGAGGAGAAGCTAACTGAATCCTTGCACAGAGCAGGTAAGTGTAAAAGGCTCTTTTTTCATCTTAGGTAGTGGTCTTCAATATTGGCACTTTTACCCCCTTCTTGCCCAAACCAATTTTCAGCTTTCAGTGCTGTCACACTTTGAATGACAATTGCGTGGTCATGCAACACTGTACCCATATTACATTTTTATAATTTTTTTCACATAAATAGAGCATTCATTTGGTGGTATTTAACCACTTCAATACTATGCACTTAGAACATTTTCATACCAGACCAATTTTCAGCTTTCAGTGCTGTTGAGTTTTGAATGAGAATTGTGCGGTCGTGCGACGCTGTACCCAAACAAAATTTTTATCATTTTGTTCCCACAAATAGAGCTTTCTTTTGGTGGTATTTGATCACCTCTGCGGTTTTTATTTTTTGCGCTATAAACAAAAAAAAGACCGAAAATTTTGAAAAAAAAAAATTCTCTATTTCTGTCACAAAACTTTGTAAATAAGTAAATTTTCTCCATCACTGATGGGCACTGATGAGGCTACACTGACGGGCACTGATCTGGCAGTACTGATTGGCACTGATGAGGTGGCACTGATGAGGTGGCACTTATATGCAGCAATGATGAGCACTGTTAGGCGGCACTGATAAGCAGCACTGACGGGCACTGATATGAAACACTGACGGGCACTGATATGCAGCACTGACTGACACTGATAAGCGGCACTGATGGGCACTCATAGATGGCACTGATTGGCACTCATAGGCGGCACTGGGCACTGATAGGTGGCACTGATGAGCACTGATAGGTGGGTACTAGTAGGTGGCACTGATATGTGGCACTGGTATGCACTGATAGGGGCACTGGTACACACTGATAGGGGCACTGGTGGGCATATGTACAGAAAGGGGCCCATTCCCTGGTGGTCTAGGGTGGCATCTGAAGGTGGCACTAAGTGCCATTCCTATTGGGTACTATGCCCCTTACCTGGTGGTCTAGGGTGGTCTCCCTGGTGGTCCAGATCGGCTCCCTGGTGGTCCCTGGTCAGCTCCCTGGTGCTCCTGGGTGGGGACATTGCTGGAGGTCCCTGGGCAGGCTCCCTGGTGGTCTAGTGTGGCGATCCGAGGGGGGGCTGTGCTTATAAATCATCAGCACAAACCCTCCCTGTCAGGAGAGCAGCCGATCGGCTCTCCACTCCTCAGGTCTGCAGACCTGAGTACAGGAAAGCCGATAAACGGCTTTCCTGTGCTACACTGTGACCAGCCGTGATTGGTCACGGCTGATCACATGGTAAAGTGCTCGGATGGAAGCACTTTACCGAGATCGGTATTGCGGGGGGTCAGACTGACTTCCCACACCACCGATCGCCGCAATGCACGCCCCCCCAGGCGCGCGGCGGCTTGTTATCCTGAGGACGTCATATGACGTCCAGTCAGGATAACTAAACCACTTCCACATATGACGTCCAGTCAGGATAACTAAACCACTTCCACATATGACGTCCAGTCAGGATAACTAAACCACGTCCTGGCCGTCATTCTGCATACGGCGGTCGGGAAGTGGTTAATCACCACTGGGTTTTTACTTTTTGCTAAATAAACAAATAAAGCCTGAACATTTTGAAAAAAATTTTTTTTTCTTTGTTCCTGTTATGAAATTTTGCAAATAAATAATCTTTCTTCATAAATTTAGGCCAAAATGTATTCTGCTACATTTATTTGGTGAAAATAACCCAAATCAGTGTATAATATTTAGCCTGTAGGAAAGTCCACAAAGTATGGTAAATATCTGAAAATTGATCAGTCCTGATGTACTCACTCTGGGGAAGTGATCAGGATGTTTTTTTTACACACTATGATTGCTTATAGCAGTGAAAGTAAAATATTTTTACTGAGTGAAAGTGTGTATTCATCGTGTATTGTTGTGATTAGCTGTGTTTGGGCACAGCTATAACATAATATGGATGGGCTGTGATTGGCCCTGTCTGTACCATGCAATCACTGTGACCAATCACAGCTAGCAACACAATTTTACACAATAAATGGGATGAAAGGAAGCCATTCATTGTTTATAACTGTCATGTGATCTGTTGTGATTGATTAAATGGTACTGGCAACAGGCCGATACACTGATCAGTCATCTTCTTTGTCCGGTGGACATAGCGGGTGACAGAACGCACCGGCGCGTGGCCTGCTGGTCTGATGAAACCAAGATAAATCTTTTTGGTTCAGATGGTGTCAAGCGTGTGTGGCGGCAACCAGGTGAGGAGTACAAAGACAAGTGTGTCTTGCCTACAGTCAAGCATGGTGGTGGGAGTGTCATGGTCTGGGGCTGCATGAGTGCTGCCGGCACTGGGGAGCTACAGTTCATTGAGGCAACCATGAATGCCAACATGTACTGTGACATACTGAAACAGAGCATGATCTCCTCCCTTCAGAGACCGCAGGGCAGTATTCCAACATGATAACGACCTAAACACACCTCCAAGACAACCACTGCCTTTCTAAAGAAGCTGAGGGTGAAGGTGATGGACTGGTCAAGCATGTCGCCAGACCTAAACCCTATTGAGCATCTGTGGGGCATCCTCAATCAGAAGGTGGAGGAGCGCAAGGTCTCCAACATCCACCATCTCTGTGATGTCATCATTGAGGAGTGGAGAAGACTCTAGTGGCAACATGTGAAGCTCTGGTGAACTCCATGCCCAAGAGGGTTAAGGCAGTGCTGGAAAATAATGGCGGCCACACAAAATATTGACACTTTGGGCCGAAGTTGGACATGTTCACTTAGGGGTGTACTCACTTTTGTTGCCAGCGGTTTAGACATTGATGGTTGTGTGTTATATATATATATATATATATATATATATCATATATATACATATACGTATTGAATGCATCACCATTTCAGTAATTTAATTCAAAAAGTGAAACTCATATTTTATATACAGGGAGTGCAGAATTATTAGGCAAGTTGTATTTTTGAGGAATAATTTTATTATTGAACAACAACCATGTTCTCAATGATTCCAAAAACTCATTAATATACTCACAGGAACGTTTCTTTCCACCGATATAACCAGTGACTAAACAAAAACAAAACAAAAACTTACAGTCTTTACATATAAACACTTAAAACTCTACAATATAACCAAAGTGACGACTTTTATTTATTAACTTTACCCATATATAAACAAAAAACAATTCAACGGATTATTAATACGTGTCATTATCAGTGGACGTGTGTGTCTATAGGAGGATTTTATCGATGTTGATTTTTGTTTGATTTTTGATGAAGGTTTTTATAAGTCGAAACTATAATTACTCAAAAACCTTAGTAACTCTTGTACCAACAACAAGTTATTATTTTAATAAGGAGTTTTTATGTTGAACGGATTATTAAGACGTGAGGGACATATATTTTATACTCAAAGTGAAAAACTTAATTTAATGACTTTACCACTACGTAAGTTATGCATATACATA
>BLSH010004555.1:961164-975392 GCA_018402905.1 Glandirana rugosa
GGTAATAGTTTCTTTGGAACCGAAGGTATTGTGGAGTCGTCACGGTGTCCGACTAGCGGAGGTACGGTACGGCGTAACTACGTCATTAAGTACGTTTTCCTCATATATATATATATATGCATTACACATAGAATCATATATTTCAAGCATTTCTTTTTTTTTCTAATTTTGATTATAGCTTACAGCTAGTGAAAACCAAAAAATCAGTATCTCAGAAAATTTGAATATTACATAAGACCAATAAAAAAAGGATTTTTAATACAGAAATGTTGGCTTACTAAAAAGTATGTCCATGTACAGTAAAGTGTGCACTATACCAATACTAGGTCAGTGGCTCCTTTTGCATGAATTACTGCATCAATGCGGCATGGCATGGAGGCGATCAGCCTGTGGCACTGCTGAGGTGTTATGGAAGCCAAGGTTTCTTTGATAATGGCTTTAGCTCATCTGCATTGTTGGGTCTGGTGTCTCATGTCTTCCTCTTGACAATACTCCACAGATTCTCTATGGGTTTAGGTCAGGCGAGTTTGCAGGCCAATTAAGCACAATGATACAATGAGCATTAAACCCGGTATTGGTTAAACATGTGCAGAGTGAAAAAAATAGTTTAGTTTTGTTTCATTTTGATTAGTTATTTACATAAGTTTGTTTAGTTAGATTTGTTTCATTCTATTAATTTGTTTTCTGAATTCGTTTCGTTTATTCGTTTCCGAATCGATCATAAATGATTCGAAAATGTTTCTAAATAGTTTTCAAATTCGAATAGTTTTTGAATTGTTTTCCAATTTCCAAAGAGAATGGGGTGGAGTGGAAAGTGGAGGAATAGAATTGAAAAAGATAGAATACAATAGGGGGAATATAACAGAAAATGATAGAATATAATGTGGTGGAGTGGAACAGAGCTGTTTTACTCTATTGTATTCTATACTTTTGTTTTCTGTTATATTCTTTTCTAGTCTATTTTTTTTTCTGTTCTATTCCTTTGCTTTCTATTCTATTTTGCTCTCTTTGGAAATTGGAAAGCTATTCAAATTCCAGGACTTTTCAAATTCAAATTTGAAAACTATTAGAATTTGAAAACTTTTCGAATTTGAAAACTATTCTAATACGATTTGAAAATTATTAGAATTCTAATTTTGTCCGAATTTTCTTTTTTGTTATTTCGCATTTGTTTAAATTTGGTACTATTGTAATTCGGATACATCCGAATTTCCGAAAATTGGTCCTAATTTAAATTTGGAACTAAACTAACCGCACATGTCTAGTATTGGTACTTTTGGCAGTGTGGGCAGGTGCCAAGTCCTGCTGAAAAATGAAATCAGCATCTCCATAAAGCTGGTCAGCAGAGGGAAGCATGAAGTGCTCTAGAATTTCCTGGTAGAGGGCTGCTCTGACTTTGGACTTGATAAAAAAAACAGTGGACCAACACCAGCAGATGATATGGTTCCCCAACAACTTTACACTGGACCTCATGCAACTTGGATTATGTGCCTCTCCACTCTTCCTCCAGACTCTGGGACCTTGATTTCCAAATGAAATGCATCATTTTTCACAGTCCGTGATGATTTGGGGAGTCATCAGTTGAGATTGAACCAGCTGAATGTGTAACATGCAGCAAACTGGGAGCGGTGTAAACCACTGAGCCTGTGTAGCTTAGGGGTATCCAACCATTTGAGTGTCCTGGTCCACATTGAAAGGGGGGATTTGTCTTGGGGCGCACATAAAATACACTAACAATAAGGAGAGCTGATGAGCAGAAAATGCCAGGCAGATTACAAGTTAATGATCACTGATATAGATATGAATGTAAATATGAATATTTTTCATTGTAAAAGAGCAACATAAAACTAGTGAGATATTTGACGCAGTTTTTGGTAAGCTAACAGATATTGATCTGGTTGGACAGATGTAAAGCAATTCTCAAGGTGCTCATATTTTTTGCTCTTCATCCTTTAAAATAGTGGCTCAAATATATAGGTGCTGCCAAAAATGGATGATTTGAATAAGGCGTGATTATGAACAATGGGATATTTTTCTTTGGAAAGATGAAAAGTCTAGTAAAGAGACACGGTCAAATATTTTCTTCGGCCGCATGTGTTCACTAAGTGTAAACACATTCTTAGAAAAAAATCCAAAAAAAAAAAACCAACAATTTTAAAGTTAAGTTTGCGATTTTGTGTTGGGCCGCATTCATAGCCATCTTAGGCCACAGGTAGGACACTCCTCGTGTAGAGCCTTAGAGTAGTCAAACTAATTAGACTATGGTCTATACCATGATGTAGTCAGTTTAATACCTGCATTAGGGCTCATTTATATCAATGCACTTGTATTGTAGCATATACATTAACGCACACAGGTATGACTTGACCCTTGTAGATTCCCTTTAAGAGCACAGTAAACTGCAGCAGCCATATACAAGTACTGAGATATATACATGAAATGCATTTTATTTAGTAAAATTCAGGTTTTACTGCAAGAAAATGGACAAGTGTGAAAATGAATTTAAAAGAGAAGTATGGGTTTGGGCTTTTTTTTAGATTGATACTTACCTAGGTGGATGCAGCATGGGTCCGATGATGCGTCTGTCCCCCGGCAGCTCTGCACTGAGAACGGAGCAATCGAACACTGCCGATCGCTCAGTTCTGACAGCTCCCCGAGAAGAGAGCTCCTGACTGTCTGCCACAGCTCTCTGCTCTGCTCCCTCCTCACTCATTGGAGCGCTGGGCTGTGGAGGGGGTGGGGGCAGCAGTCTCAGGCTTTCAGCGGCTCACTGAGAGACTAAGCCGGGTGTCACAGAAGTACAAAACGAGTTGCACTCCTGTGATCTATAGAAGAGGACAGCCAATTGAGCTTTGGCTATACTTCTCCTTTAATGTGCATCTAATCCCAAGAAACGAAAATATATTGCTACATACCATTCCTTGAATGTGGTAGCTGCATTATTATTTTAGTTCCTTTAATTTTAAACCAAAAAATGTATTTCTGAGCAAACTTACCAGCAAATAATAATAAATATACCCTTAGGCAGGTATAGTGGAAGCAGCCCATTCCTCAAGGACACAGGTGCATATTTTTCTGTACTTGCATCATCAAAGGGACAAAACATGGGGAAAATAGCATGCATTGGAGATCTATATAGAATGTATTTAATTTAATTTTGCCCATGCATACACTTTAATTGGATTAACCGTTTACATTGCTTGTTCATAGAGATGCTTTGTGCTTTATAGATTATGGGATTTTTGTGTTCATGAACCTCTAAGGCAGAGGAAAGAAATTATATAGCATATACAATTGAAAAGTCATGTTGTAATTGAAAGTTTAAAAATTACCTTTCCTTTTCAATCTGCAGCTCTGTAATTTTCTGTAAAATGCAATGCAATATGGCTACAAAATGTGTACAGAAAGCCCCCAAGAAACATTTCCTGATTGTGTGATTTGATCACTGATTTTCCCAGAGGCCTGCATTAAGATACAAGTGAGATTTCTGGCATCCCCTGCAGCAAAAATGTATTTTTTGGAAAGGTACTCCCAATAGTGAGTTAGGGAATTTAGATTGTAAGCTCCTTGAGGGCAGGGACTGCTGTAAATGTACAATGTATATGTAAAGTGCTGTGTAAACTGACGGCACTATATAAGTACCTGAAATAAATAAATACAATGAAAATAGGAAATAATGTCTAAAGGGATGCAATTTTCCTTATTAGAGCGTTGCAGGCGTGGCACCTGGTTGATAATTATGAAACCACTCCCATTAGACTCTCTACACATGGGCACAGATAAACAAACAGTGATTTCTTCAGAATAACAAAAGGTAGGAAGCTGCTGCAAAGTTTGTTAAAACCCCTGCAATGTACATTGATCACCAATGGGGGGGAATATATTTTTCTCATCAAAAGCGGAGTTATTCTTTAATAATGAATGCAAAATTTAGTAAAGCAGTTTTACTTTGTGTCATTAGCTGTTTTGCATATTTATGGTAATAAATATTGTGATAAAGATATAGAGGTTCATTGGATTTAACAGGCCTTCAATATGAAAGATTCTTGAGCTTTTGGGCAGATGTTGGAATTCTGATGTATAGTTAGAATTTTCACTACATTAGCAATATCATAGAATGTAAGTGCCTCATGGGAAAGTGCTGTCTTTCTGCTACAAGCTTTTTTTAAAAAACTTTCAGCCATTAATGTCATTTTTTATAGACTTTAATGGGAGCAGATTTATTTGTTAAAAATAAATAGCCTTTACAGCATTGTTTTTAGATACAGGCTTGAGAGGTTGCTCTCACCTGTGTGCATTGGAGGATTCCTTAATTGGAATCAATACGTTGACACAATTCTGGCAGCTGGAAACAGTAGCAGCTAGAAGAGAAAAATCAATGATGGAACCCTTTGGAGTTGGATATAAACAGCAGGGCTGTAAAGGTAACTACGTTTACACACACAGCCTGCTATCACAGCCATCAACTCTAAAACATTTTGTTGGTCGTATCTAAAAGGAAATCTGTATAGAAAAAAAAATATGAAGGCTGCTCTTGCCGACATCTCCTTCCAAGCCTGGAGGTGATGCTAATCCAGTAGCTGTAATACTTGCTGTGCCATGGAGCAAAAAATGTAGCAGGTAAGGAATTCTAACTTCGGTTATTCTAACCTACACCTTTTTACTTGTTAGTGACTCAAAGTATCAAAACTAGAGATAGCCAGGAAATTCGCTTGATTAGAAAAAGGTCAGCAATGGCAGCCTCCATGTTTGCCACTGTGCAAGTTTCCTTTAATATAGCGAGGTTACTTTACCAATGGTATTAAAATGGTTGTCAATTCTTGACAACCACTTTAACCTACAAGTAAGCCTATAATAAGGCTTACCTGTAAGTTCCCTGCATATCTCCCAAACCTGTATGGTTCAGGAGATATACAGTGCACTCGCATTTGCCCACGTCATCAGGCACATGCGCAGTGAAGAAACGGCCTCCGTGCCCTTTGTTCACTGACAGCGTGCCGCGATTGGCGGCTCCCACGCGCATGCACAGGAGTGACGTCACAGGGCTTCGGCAAATCGCAGAGCCGGAGTGGGCAACCCCCGGAAGGAAGAGGGCCGAAGATGGACGCTTCCTGGAGTGGGGACATTGTGGGTTTCCATGGCAGGTAAGTGTCACATACATCACATGCATACTAGTCTATTATGCTTTTATATTGCAGGGTAATCAGGAAAAACAAAGAGGAAGCAAAACCCATGGAGGTTTACTTCCTCTTTAAGAGTCTCCACTCAAATTGTAACTGTGCATTGAATAACCAATTGTAACTGTGCATTGAATAACCAATTGTAACTGTGCATTGAATAGCCAATCACGTTCAAATAAAATACAGACAAGGGTCATGTGAAGGGCTCCCAGCACCAGTTTCAAGGGCAGAGGAGGGACAGCCAACAATAGATGGCCTATTGTAAGTCTATAGGCGACGTCACCGCATAGGCATTGCAGCCATTGTCAGCTATCTCTCCTCTTCACTGAAGCTGGCCACTGGGAAATCACGCAAATGGGGGTGGGAGCAGGTTTAAGTTTAGAGAGGAGTTGACTAAAGTGAATCTTCACGTCACATTACTGAGTGAAGATTGTCAACTCTGCCCCTATGTGTATGTCTGACGGGGACAGATATCAAAGCAGAAAGCCTCTAACAGAGCCCCGCTGTTTCCACAAGCCGAATTTAGGTAGCAGCTGGTCTGCACTTATATCTGTCAGAGCTTCCTCTGTCATGTCATAGGAGGCACCAATAAGCCACAACATAATGTGGTGATAGGTAGAGGGCTGACAATGCACAGGAAATGGCAGAGGCGCAACAAAAGGCTGACAACGCAAAGGAAATGCCAATATTGGACAAAAAGCGTTGTTGGCATGCCCCTGGAAATCAAGTGCACTAAAAGAAACTGGCAGGATCAACAGGTAAATTCAAAGAGATAGACAGGCATGGGAATAAGGTCAGTACTATACACAAAGATTTTTTTTTTTTTTTTTTGCGCCCGGAGAGATGTTTTTATGTAATATTGTATCTACGCCAACACAAACTGGACACTAACAAAACAGCTCCTGCGTGGTCTGAACAAGACCACTATTTACTGGTCACTGGAAGAGAACAGGAAGACTTTAGCCAATGAACCACTGTTTGCTATTACAGCATTTTTTATTTAATATATTAAATATATATTAATCAGAAAAAAACACATACTGTAAATCCAGTAAGGTACACAAATATAAATGTTTCTTTTCAAAAATTACACATATATACACACAGCCCAGAACACTGTGGGATCCATAGTGACCAATACAAGGAGTAGCTTTTTACTTTTTTTAACCTTTTAATACTATATACAGTTCGTTCTTCATTTATGTACAAGACTTTACAAACTGGCTGTGAATGAAATTGGGTCCGTCCCCTTCACCCCTTTGAAAGACAGTTGGGGAAAAAAAGGCAGGCTATATGCTGCCCATCCCCTAAAGCTTTTGAGTCTGCTCTAAAGGTCCGGTCCAATCTTGGAGTGCTGTATGAAAGGCAGTATAGGAACCACGTGAATTCAGCAAGTATTAAAAAAAATACTTAAAAAGTGAAACAAAAAGACAAAAAGTCTGTTTTTAGCCAAAGGCACAACTGGATTTTTCTAGAATAATAAAATTAAAGTCTTCATATAAGACCCAGAAGATTCCAGAGAGGAACAATCTACTGGTTAGGCACCTAATGTCAAAGAAAAGGGTTCCAAAAGTTTGTAACAAGATAACTCCACCTTCTGTGCGAGCTTGGGTGTCCCTTTCTCTGAACTTAGAAGAAAAGTGCAATGTTTTAGAAGGGCAGTGTGTCCATAAAGATCTTCTCTACAATAGGTGGTGGCGGAACAAGGTCCTCCAGTTTCAGGTAAAAAATGCGCTGAAGGCCCTGCGTGCAGAGGGTGCGCAGCTCAGGCAGCTTGCCCAATAACTTGGATAGACAGTTAGATCGGCTGGGCTCACTCAATGTGGACGGCACATGCTCTTTAAGGCAATTAATAATCCGGCTTTGAAGTTCCTCAACTTTTTTAGGTTCTTTCAATCCGTGTCTATCTGCAATGAAAACAGAAGTAGATATATTTAATGAGTTTGCCCATGATAAAGAAAAAAAAAATTATCTAAGAACATTATGTGTTCAGTTTCAAATGCTGACTATGGTAAATTTAATACAGATGCATTGGGACGTCAGTATCATACATATGTGTGTGTAATATATTATATACATACATACGCACACACATACATACACACACACACACACAATTCCCAATTAAAAATAACATACAATTTGGAAATTATGTAATAACTAGACACTGCATTGCTGAAATGCCATACTGTAACCAGAATAGCCTCAGCAAAGTGTATGTCAATGCTGACAATGTGGGAGCACACTGGGTGGCATTGGGGTGGGAGGGACGCAACTGAAGGATTTGGTATGTGCAAACAGATTTCCCTCTGAATCCTGCATGGATATTCAACTCAATTACAGAATTATACTGAAATGAAAAAATGCGAGTGTGAAAAGGCGGGACACACACATCCACACTATAGGCAAAAAAAAAAACACCTCTAGGGCCTGGCTAGTGGAAAATTTACAGGAACACAATGAAAACTGATTAACTCATTTTCCAAATGTTTATAATTTACCTGTAATGATGACAAGGGCAGAGAGGCAGGAAAATGATGGGACATCAATGTTCATACGTTGGAGACTGTGCGAAAATTCAATGATTGAGTCTATCCACTCTCCAAAGCCTCGAACACACTGCATACGGTGAAGCACCACTCCATTACAGAAAACCAGCTTCCCTTCCTCAGGCTTCGAACTGTTTGAAAAGTAAGCAAAATCAATGTCAAATATAGAAAATACCTTAACCTCATAACAACTGAATTCACTAGTGTTAACATGCTTAAAAAAAATACTATAAACAGAGAAAATTCTGCCCCACATAAGTGCATGGGTGTGTATAAGCCTAGAGGAAGGGAAATAGAGGGGTTGTCACCAGCCTAGCAATTACTTAGATGTTTGCTTTAGTTTCCTAGCAAGCCATAAAAAATATTTAAATAAAAAACCAAAGAAAAAGATTTAAAAAACTAGGAAGACACTGTTTGCTTAGTCAATCATCGTTCATAAGTGCCACATCCAAAGCAAAAATATAAGCAAAATATTCATGTATGAAAGTTAATATTTATAAAGCACACACCAGGTTATACTTGGAAGACCTCTGCCAAGCACCATTTACATATTAACTGATTATATTACAAAGAGGATTTTTAAAAAATTATATTGAGGTTATATTAGCACTATATACAATATAAAAAACAAGCACTTAAATCACTAATAGGTATACAAATGTAGAAGTGGCAATGGTAGGGATGGATACAGGAAAATCATGGCTACCATAATAGCTAATGATTTTACAGTTAAGGGGAATGCAGACAACAAAGTATTCTTATTGTCCTGTTTAGGATAATCAACGCTCTTTCAGCTTCAGAAAGCGAGACAACTTAGTAGTGATTTAAACAAAGTTTTTGTTTTTTTATCAAAGCAGCTGCCTTTTTCAGAGGGAAAGCTTATAAAAAAATCAAGTTTGAATGCTTTTTTTTTTTTTTTTATGTAAATATTTCATAATGTGCATTTTAAAAACCTCAATTGTATGTGTAGTTTGTAATTTTAAGTGTACAACGGGAGGCCATATTTGCATACTAGTTATGTAGGCTCAGTGTTTTGTCTTGCAGTGGCACACGTTGTTTCTGAATTCTTGCTACTTCTCAGTTATTTTAATTGTAAAAGCTAACTACTCAAAACATACTCTCGCTAAATAGAAGCTATACCTTCCTAAACATGTTCTGAGAATATACAGGTTGCCTGTGCTGACCACTTCTGAAAATGCCATTTGTCTGGCAGTTCTCGCCCAATGGTTTCCATAACATATGTGCCACTACCTAAACAGATGGGTAATTCAGACTTCACTCTGATTTTTCAGTCTTACTTCTAAATTGGCGACTCAAAATAAGGCCAGGCAACTATAGCTATGAAAGAAGCCAGCAATTGCGGCTTCCATATTTTCATCGGCCAGTACACCAATAAAAAAGAAATCCTGTAACATTTTATACAAAATCTGAATTTTTTGTAAATATGTTCCTAACCATAACGGTTCTGGTCCCCTTTAACTCAGAAAATCACTTTGGATCATGAGCTTAAAGTCTGTGCTAAATATAGGCCTTTATTTTGACGCCTGTTTGTTTTGGCTCTCTCTCCAATGGGAGAATCCAATTTCTCCAATAAAGCAGTTAAAGTCTTCTTGCTCCTACATTACTGTGTGTCCTGTCCAGTGTTCAGAACAGGATTAGCAGCCCAAAATGAGACCGTGGCCCAGAAAGTGACAGCTGGTTTACCTGTAAGCCAATCTCAGGATGAAAAGCTCCAAGAACGAAGACTCCAGTAGGAGGTCCTGGTCTTCTTTGGGAAGCTCTAGGAAGCCCTGGATTTTCTCTGCCCATTTGCGGATCACTTCCAGAGAGCTTGACAGAAGGTCATAGAACTGCTGCACGTCAACTGGACTCTCCTTCTCCAGTAGGATGGGGCCATTTTCCTGGTACTGTCGTTGACAAAAAAAAAAAATCAGGGGTTACAGAGTGCTAGAGCTACCAACAAACGAAAAAAAAACTTCCCAAATTAAAGGCTACATTAAAAATAAATGTCTTAAAGAAAACGTGGTCCATTCAAGGCAAATAAATAGCTTTGCTTTGATTCTCCACCAACCCCCTTACTGGCAGTATAAACTTTATTTTTCTATCTAGATGCTAAAGGAAATACTGGTAATGCTGGGTATGGAGGTGTGAGCGACTCACTGCATGGGACAGTGCAGGGCCAATCAGCACTGTGATACACAGGGGTTGATTTACTAAAACTCGAGAGTGCAAAATCTGGTGCAGCTCTGCATAGAATCCAATCATCTTCCAGGTTTTTTTTTTTTTTATCAAAGCTTAACTGAACAAGTTGAAGCTAGAAGCCGAATGGAGTACCATGTACAGCTGCACCAGATTTTGCACTCTTCAGTTTTAGTAAATAAACCCCAGTGAGTCTATAAATCCATGTAAGCTACACTCCAGAGACTTAGTTTGCACAGGGTTTTCCTTGGCAGCAGAGGGCAGAACACAGCAGTGATAGAAGAAGGAAATAATGGAAAGTATATGCTGCTGTGGAGGCCCAAGTTAAAATGAGCCTGTTGCTCAAGTACAGGTTCACTTTAAGGCCAAAAAATATTGCACGCTGGCCTTTACGAATGCAAAATGTACTTTAAACTTAAATTGTCAATATAGGCAAAATAATAAAGTTAAAATACACTACATTTCTAATAACATTTTAATTTAATGCATTTAAACTAAGAAAATAAAGTGGTTGTGTCCTTAACATAGTATAATTGAATATATGTATCAAATTTAAATTTTGTCCCAGAATGCATTACTTCCTAAAAGGTGTTACTTTTAATTTCTGGATACTTAGTCATTCTTAAATATGGTAAAAAAACACCACATGACCCCAGGGGTTATAGCTTTGGCAAACTCTTTAAAAAGATCTAGCATTTTTAGGGGAAAATAGCACGCAGAACACTAAAGCAGCCAACATTTGATGGCACAGTTTTTCAGGTCTACGGTGATAGATCAACTTACTTGTGAATAATCCAGGTTACTAGAATTGGGGATGGTGTCGATGTGAGCTCGTACCAGTGAATTAATAAGACTAACGGGAGAAGAATCGGAAGCTTGCCTTGGTTTTGATGGGAGGCGACCCCGTCGGCCCTTTAAGCTGTCTGTGCGTACAACTGAAAAAAATAAAAATAAATCATTATAACCAATTACAACAGGAACAATATGAATACACTAACTTAAGTGTTAACAATTTGATTCTATACTTCAAAAAAAAGCAAAAAATGTAGTACTTCAAAGTTTCTTCATTCTAAATAATTTCTGGAAGTTACCTTATCTCCCATCTTACTGAAAGCCCCCTTTTTTATGCATGCACACAACTGGGAATCCCCATCATAAACAGCTGGTATACATGGCTGCAGAATAGTTGCATGTATACACACACACACACACACACACACACACACACACACACACTTATTTATCAAAACATATACAACTGTCTTTCCTCTATGCAAATAATGAATGAACAACTTTTAAGATATACTGTTAAACACATACCTTCTTTTACCATCCCCACTGCTAAGCATTTTTGAAACCGACAGAACTGGCAGCGATTCCGGCGCCTTTTGTCCACGGGACAGTCCTTGTTAGCCAAGCAGATGTACTTGGCATTTTTCTGTACAGTCCTCTGTGGAGAGAAAAAGGAACAATTGTCAGGGGAAGCAAGATGCCAGACCGACACAAAGCCCTGTCTGTTCTATTTATTTTTGTAACATTTCTCTAGTGTCGGATTGTTCCTAATATCAAGTTGACATTTGGCTCTAAGCAAAAAAGAGCGATTCACCTATCTTAATTAGCCGAGCAAGTCTTCTAAAGCACCTGATTTGCCTATAACACACACGGATTCAGATCAAGAAAATGCAAAACAAATTATTTTGTGGGCGGGCTGAAACTGTAGACAGTGGCCTGCAAATACATAGGGCAATGGCCAAAATACAATTCTGGTGGACAACGTCTGGCCAAATTTGGAGATAATGTGGGTTTACCTTTGTATGCAAAATGTAAGATGTTTGCAAAATGCAAGATAATATAGGACTACATAAAAAGTATTGTATGCTAATTTATAAAGAAATAATGATTCTAAATATAGTGCTTGGATTGTAATGATTATGAAACCACACGTTCTTTAAAAGGAAATGCTTAACACCACAGAGGGTGGATGAAATAAACTTCATCATTTTTCAATTATGCAAACAGAACTTTATGGCACTTACTTTTAATGACATCACCTCACTGAATTAAGGTCGGCCATACACGGTTCGAATCTTAGCCGGTTTAACAGGAACCGGCTGAGATGCGACCTATTAATGGGCAGGCTGAATGTACCAAGTTAATCGATCAATCAATTTGGGTAAAACCAGCCTGCCAAAAAATTCTTGTGATTAATCGCTAGCAGCTATAGCAGAATAATCACTGTCTTCTCCCGGCGGTGACAGCAAGCCTCCCCGCCCCCTCCTAATTGCCAATTCTCCCATCAGCACTGTCTGTGTTGATGGGGGAATAATGCGAATTTCTTTCCTGCAGCCTGGGGTTGCAGGAAATAAAGTGGCACCATGTATAGCCAGCCTTAGTCTAAAAGAATAAAAACAAACCAAAGCTATTCATTTTCTCAATGAAATCTATTCTGCTTTATCCGAAAATAAAATGGTGTTTAAAAAAACAAAAACACACACATTGACAGTGCATGATTGCCACTTGTCTTTAGACTCCTAGCTGCATCAATTAGTTAGTTTCTTTTAAACAGCTGCTTATTAACACATCTGTACCTCTACCTAGATAACATGACCTCCTGTGATCAGCGCCAAAATAACCGATTACAACAGAAAAAGTTCCAAAGCCCAACAATGCAGAGAGCAGATTTTAGTAGAATACACACATGCGGTGGAAGTGCATTTGTTGCAACAGGTTTAACATCTAGCAATAGAAAAGTACAATGAAACGTGCAGCTACACAAAATGTCGTAATGAAGCACAAATGAATAAAGAACTACTATGTAAGGGTCTCCAGCTCAAGTGATTTATGACCTCTGTTCTGCAGGGGTTTAGGTTGCCCTTTATTTCACACCATTCTAGCACCTGCTGCCTAATGGAAACTTCTGGTTCCCTAACCGCTATCTAATTGGTGTTGGGTTCCCCATCTTATCCCGAGTTTGCCCCTGCTCAATCCTTCCACTTGACATTAGGGAAAGGCAGAAGAAATGATCAACTGCTGTAGAAGCAAGCCAAGAAACTGTACACAAGGGAGGACAGCTGCTTTTTAACACCACAGAGCGGTTTTGGGACGAGCCCCCTTTCTTCATCCTCAGGAACGCGTATCAGCTTAAGTGCAAAGACTGGGTGGCTAAGAACCAAGAGATTGTGCCAGGACCGCCTGCCAAGTCTGCAGGGCATCCAGCACCCAGGGAGACCAACAGGTGAGGCAATCAATGCCAAGTCTAAGTAACGACAGACAAACCATTGCAAATTAAAGCAATATTCAGTATTTACCTTAAAAAAGCCTTTGCATCCTTCACAGGTTCGTACACCATAGTGCTGACAAGAAGCATTATCTCCACAGACAGCACAACGCCCCTCATTTGAGCTAGGGCTACGAGCTTTGGATGGAGACAACGGGCCGTCCAATAAAACAGAGTTGTCCAGTACCACAGACCCCTGACCAATGGAGATAGATGGATATCCTACTGGAGAGTTTTGTGCCATTGCAAACACATCTGGATCCACAACCTGCTGCTCAAGTCTGTGTGGCACTTGACTCATCTTTAATGTATTGGGAGCCATGTTTGGGCTGTGAGCTGGTGTCCCAAAGGAGAAAAAAGATGGCTGAGGAATGCCGGTTTTCTGCTGCTCTGTCCATGGTCGCATATTGTCATAGCTTTGAGTTGGAGAGTAGGCGCCATAAGAACTATCCCATGTGGGTACTTGAGGATTCTGGAAACCTGGTGTAGAAGGAGATGGGATAGAGCATGGGCTACCATAATAATCCGAGCCACTCGATGACATGGTTTCATCCAACTGATTAGTAAAAGAACCAGGATAACAGCCAAACACTTGAAACTCCTCAACCTTCAGTGAAGATTGTGGATTTGAAGCAGGATAAAGAAAAGCATCAAACTCTCCAGTGTAACCGTCCATGAAGGTGCTGAAACTAGGCAAAGATGTGGAAGCTGCAATTTCACTGTTAACAAGGTCCATGGTGAATTTACCAAACTCTGAGTTTAAGAAGTCTGGTACATAGTTGTCACTGGTGCCTGCGCACTGGGACAGACTTCCATACTGGGCTTGAATACAGGGCATTTCTAAACAGAGAAAAGAAAAAAAAAATTTTAGCAATTGAGTAAATTCTGAATTTGCAAAAACATAAACAGGTTGAGTTAAAGCAAACTGAATCGATATATATAGGGATTTGCAGTTGTAATTGAATTTGTTGGACAAATACAAAAACGTTTAAGTCTTAAATGAGTTAACGATTTTAAAAAAAA
>BLSH010004555.1:975402-986672 GCA_018402905.1 Glandirana rugosa
ACACCCCCCCCCCCCCCCCCCATATCGCTAATAAACTGCCCACCACTTCTACTGTCATGTGTTATGAAGGAAAGAAATCCTCATTTTCCAACAACAGTTCCTTGACTTCTTTTTCTTATTTAGTATGAAAAAATTGGCCTGGTAACTGCATGTGCACTTGGTAACAAAGCCCTATAGCAGACCTGAACTAATTCACTAAAGTGCAAGGAACAAACCATAGAATGTGAAGTGTAGTCAGATTAGTACTTGTCTGACTTCGGTAGTACAGTCTAAATGATTGCTATGGGGTAGCACTTTTTGCCCTTTGAAATGGAAAAAAAATGCTATCAGATTTACACATTTATTACTAGACAGGGGCAGCATGGCCTATGAGATATGCAAAAGGGATATTTACAAATGACTGGAATATAAAGCAGGCCTTATGTAGTAAGCTTTTGATTGGCTGATTCCATAAACTCCGCAAACAAGTGCGTTATAGGTATATTAGCGTTATTCATTTTACTGAATGCGGAACAATGGTCTTCAATATACTTTCATAAAAGTTGTTGAAATTAGTTGAACTGATCAATCAAGTGATCAGACCCTTACTATGAATCAGCACTGACCTGCTTTACAGTAAAGTGATGTTCTAGGATGCGTAAAGGGGCAAGCTTTCCATGGAGATCCCATAAGTTTGACCCTCATCTGCATTTTTAAAGAATTACTGGAGAAAAGATACTCTTGGTTAATGTGGTAAACATTTGGAATTTCTTGTATGGAAAAAATACAAAGATGACCCAATAACAGCCTAAAACTAGAGTTAAGGAAAAACAAGCAGTAGGCATCACTGCTACTGGTTCAAAATTCACTTGGGTAGAAAACAAGTGGCCTGGTTCTGCAGCAAAATGTCCTATGCAACTTTTCTTCTGACAGCGCAGAGCATCAGTGATCTTTTCTTAGGCACAAGTTGTCATAAATTTGGTTGTCAACACAGTTCTTAAGCTGAAGCCAGTTAGGCTCTAAGTATAACTTAAGCTTGTTGTCAAAAACACATATACTGAAAAGTTACATTTAAAGCTAAAAGAAGATAGCATGTCTAATTTATTACATAAACCGCTATTTGATCTGAACTATCTTCATGCACCTGTTGGTGCAGGTTTAACAAAATTCAGTAATATTGGATTTTAGATGATAAATATAGCTATGGTAGTATGGAAGAAAAAAAATTGTAATAAAAAAGGTACATAAATACGCTTAATTTTTTATTGTATGACGTGTAATGCGGTGTGGCCAAGTAATAAACAGGAGGGTCTTGCTGCACAGTTAGTACATACAAAATGTGTTTACTGGAAACCATTAATGTAGCGTTGCTGCATATGTAATTGCTGCAGCCCAGCGATGTAGGGTAAGAGAGTCTACTACAAAAATATAAAGCTTGTCAGCTGTTAAATTGTAACTTTAGTCAAAAGCAAACTGCCTTTGATGGCCATAACTGGGCAACCATTTGGAAACTAATACTGCAAACATGCCGATTCTTCTAACAGAAACAATTATTGATTGGGTAGAATAAAAAAATCACAAGAAATCATTATTAATATTGACTACACTGAAGACTAAAGAGGTTTTAATTAGCCAGTTATTAGGTCATAGTTTAGCCTACGGTATTCTCGCTGTATTTATAGAGCGCATTGGGATATGCCAGGATCACTGGACTTAACAATGGCATCTCAGCTGCTGCACAAATACTTGGGAAGAAGAGTTGTTAATAAAGGCTTGTATGTCTTTACATCATCCTCTGCTAAGCTGTGGGATGTCATTGTGCAGAACAGCAACTGCTGCATGTCCAAGAGGCTCTGCAGCAGCTGTACAATTCACTCTACTCTCCCCAATGTAGTTAACTAGCGGAGGCAATCTGTATTGAAATGACTATTTGCTATCAAGCTAAACACTGGCTGCAATATTAGAGACCTTGTTGTGGCATCATAAGAAAATTCCATGCCATGAATAGAAACAAAGGCAAAGCAGCCTCAGTTTAAGGCAACCCTTAAATCCAATGCCTGGCTGCAGTGCTAGGAAAACCGCTACTTTTGTTGTTTAGCAGCTGACAAACAGCACTGTAACTGAGCACAATAAAACGGTTTTATAAGCCTTATAGGTTAGACTTTTCCCTGGAGGACATGGCAGAAGCATGAGGAGGTTGTGCTGAGCCAAGAAAGCACTTTGCACAGAAAGACAAAAGCGGAGCAGAAGATTGGCTCCTGATAGGCCAGACCTTTCTATAATGCATCTTAGCCTTTTCTTATAAACGAGGGAAAATGCTGGGCACAAACCCACCTTGTATAATGCTAAACTCAGAACTTCTCTAGCAATAAACATTTGTCATTTATTTCAATGGGCTACACTATTCACAATGCAAAACTAAGCTGCCATCGCTAACCTCTCTTTTAGAAAATGCTAACTGTATGGCTGTGATGCTAATCCTTCAAATAAATACTTTGAGCCCTTGACCTGGAAGAAGCATGCAAATCAGGTGTACTGCCTGTACTCCAACTTCACTGGCTGAATATTTGTTCCAGAGACACAAAGTATTGAATGCCAATCACAGCCAGGCAGCTAGCATTTCAGAGCAAGGCCAGCAAGAATATCCTGCAGATCTCTCAGTGGAGTACATGCTGGTGTACATGTCATCTCCTTTTAGCTCCAACCCCAGGCACCTCACTCCCAAAAAGCTGCACACATTACCAGAGCAGCATGTGAAATCATTAGGCACTGCCTTTCACAGTGTTCACTGCTGGATTACTATATGAAGGACGTGGCTCTGATGCCCTAGGGAGAAAGACAGTCCTACCAAAAAAAGGTACAATTCTTCCCCCAAATTCTATAAAACTATATAAATCAGAGTGTAATAGCAGGACAATCTATGTGAAATAATAAAGCCAGTGAGATCTGGAAGCCTGAAGAAAGAGGTCTACAGTGCTGCTGCAGGTGGAAGAGAAGAACATAAGCTTCTCTATCCCAGAAGTGGACCCCAAAGCTAGCAGACCCTAAAGCTAGAGCAGCACCAGACCCCAAAGCTAGAAGACCCTAAAGCTAGCCCAACACTAGACCCCAAAGCTAGCGGACCCTAAAGCTAGAGCAGCACCAGACCCCAAAGCTAGCAGACCCTAAAGCTAGAGCAGTACCAGACCCCAAAGCTGGCAGACCCTAAAGCTACAGCAGCACCAGACCCCAAAGCTGGCAGACACTAAAGCTAGAGCAGTACCAGACCCCAAAGCTAGCAGACCCTAAAGCTAGAGCAGTACCAGACCCCAAAGCTAGCAGACCCTAAAGCTAGAGCAGTACCAGACCCCAAAGCTAGCAGACCCTAAAGCTAGAGCAGCACCAGACCCCAAAGCTAGCAGACCCTAAAGCTACAGCAGCACCAGACCCCAAAGCTGGCAGACCCTAAAGCTACAGCAGTACCAGACCCCAAAGCTAGCAGACCCTAAAGCTAGACTAACACCAGACCCCAAAGCTAGCAGACCCTAAAGCTAGAGCAGTACCAGACCCCAAAGCTGGCAGACCCTAAAGCTACAGCAGCACCAGACCCCAAAGCTGGCAGACCCTAAAGCTACAGCAGCACCAGACCCCAAAGCTGGCAGACCCTAAAGCTAGAGCAGCACCAGACCCCAAAGCTGGCAGACCCTAAAGCTACAGCAGCACCAGACCCCAACACTAGCAGACCCTAAAGCTACAGCAGCACCAGACCCCAAAGCTGGCAGACACTAAAGCTAGCCCAACACCAGACCCCTAAAGCTTGCAGACCCCCTAGAGCTAGCCAAGCACCAGATCTCTAAGGCTAGATCAGCAGCAGACCCCTAAAGCTAGTCAAGAACAAGATCCCAGCAGCAGACCCCAAAGCTAGCAGACCCCTAGAACTAGCCCAGCACCATATGCCCAAAGCTCGCCCAGCACCATATGCCCAAAGCTCGCCCAGCACCATATGCCCAAAGCTCGCCCAGCTTAGGGATGATTAGTAAATAGCGACCACATATCATGCAGCATATGCCCATCGCCGATCACTAGAAGCCCTCTGAGGACGGTGGGTGTTGCAGGGCATGCACCTGTTGCACCATCCGCTGGGCACAGAGATGAATGCATAGAAATAATCCGCTATGTTGTCTGCACCGCCGATGCTGCCCTCTCCTCATCCTATAGCAGTGAGAGCGGGGAGGCGAGGTGTCAGTGGCAGGTGGTGACATACCAGTTGTGTGTGCTGGATGTCCCCGGTGCGGGCTGTCCGCGGGGTGTTGCAGTGTGATGATGCCCGGGCACTGCCAGCTCTCCTTCTCTGATCTCCCCGGAGCCTGCACAGCTTACTGAGCCCCTACTTCTCCATCCACATTCTATTAAAGCCTCTGTGACGCATTGGAGGCGTGGTCCTGACACAGGGGGGTGTATATGACGCACGTGGGTGATTCTGCTCCGCTCTCCATACAAGGCTGGAGGAGGCGTGGTTTTTCCGGCTCAGCGTAGCCTGGAATGTATGCCGTGACGCACGCTGTTTCCTATGACGCAGGCCGCATTGTTTGATCTATTAATAGCCCGCCTGCTATTATTAGCCGCCTCGGCTGGAGGGATACGGCCCTGAAATAGCAGCCAGGGGAGGGGAGACCCCGAATGGACGTCATCACACGTCGGATATAGCACGGCCGGGAGGCTTCCCTGGGATTCTCGGCATATTTACGGCTGGACGGATTCCATAAGCAGATCAGATGGGGAAAGTCATGTGTCCGTGATGTCACACGGGATACACACAGAAGGTGAATGGAGCCCGGCTTATATAGGATTCCATGATGATGGAGCAGCCATACATCACATATAGGGGGAGATTTACTAAAACTGGAGCGTGAAAAATCTGCTGCACTTCTGCATAGAAACCAATCAGCTCCAGGTTTTATTGTCAAAGCTTCATTGAACAAACTGAAGTTAGAAGCTGATTGGCTGCACCAGATTCTGCGCTCCCAAGTTTTAGTAAATCTCCCCCATAGTGTGTTACTACAAGGGTCTGATCGGAGGATGGAGGTCTGCTGGCATGGACAGAGGTCTGCTTCATGAAGGGCACAATGGCCTCCAACTAAGCAGAGTGCATCCAAATCAGCACCTATGAGCTGGACGGCACCGTTGCCATGGGTTACTGCAGACTACTTCACCATCCAGGCCTCATGCACATTGGATGTTTTGCTATCTCTCCTAGACGCCTTTCCTCCTGGCAGAAATGTTTGGCAAAAAAAAAAACACGCTTGAAGCATTTAGGCACATCAATCGCTTGGGCATCAATTAATTTAACTGGCCAGAATAATTTAGTGGCTGGTGTTCAAACACATTTACATTATTATTATTATTATACAGGATTTATGTAGCGCCAACAGTTTGCACAGCGCTTTACAATATAAAGCGGCACAGTGGTGTAGTGGATAGCACTTTCGCCTGGCAGCAAAAGGGTCGCTGGTTCGAATCCCAACCACGACACTACCTGCCTGGAGTTTGCATGTTCTCCCTGTGCCTGCGTGGGTTTCCTCTGGGTACTCCAGTTTCCTCCCACACTCCAAAGACATGCTGGTAGGTTAATTGGCTCCTGTCTAAATTGGCCCTAGTATATGTATGAATGTGAGTTAGGGACCTTAGATTGTAAGCTCCTTGAGGGCAGGGACTGATGTGAATGTACAATGTATATATAAAGCGCTGCGTAAATTGACATCGCTATATAAGTACCTGAAATAAAAAAAATAAAGGGAGACAGTACAATTCAATACAAGAGGGCAAGGAGGGCCCTGCTCCTGTGAGCTTACAATCTAACTGACAAGCTCCTACAAGCTTACATGCAGCAAGCATTTTTTCTGCCAAAACTCTGCTGCTTCTGGACACATAACCAATGGGGATTTTCATGCCTCTAAATGGCTATGTGTGCATGAACACATAGACCAGTGGTTCTCAACTCCGGTCCTCAGGACCCCCCAACAGGCCAGGTTTTCAGTATTACCTTGGGGAGGGGCAGACTAGAATGCTGCAATCACTGAGCAGCCAATGATATCACCTGGGATGGATTTCAGTTATCTTGCAAACCTGACCTGTTGGAGGGTCCCGAGGACTGGAGTTGAGAACCACTGACATAGACTAACATGCAGGGGCATTTAACATGTTACTAAACCCACAGCAGTAAAAATCAGTCTGTATATGCAGTAAAGCATGCTAGCTATACTCATTGTGGAAACTAAGGGGTTAATCCTGTGCATTGTGTAAAAAGGCTGTTTGATCCTGTCTTCTCTGATCCTCCCCTTCTTCCACTGTCCCAAATCCATCTCATAGAACAGAGGCTAGGGAACAAACTGCACATGCTCAATTTGGTGTGTATTGCTAGTTTTATTTTCTCTTTGGAGTGCATGTGATCAGCACAGGGCCAATAGGCACAGTCCAGACAGAGGGTCAGGGGTCCTGCAGCCTCATAGGACAGTCAGAGGAGAATGAAAACTCCTCCTACAAGCTTTAAATAGACCCTGATTGAAATCACAAGACTGCTATATATTGATGAGAAAAGGTATTTAACAGTCTGTATTTACTAAAATAATTGAATTTCCATGTTCTGTGTACTGTGGGAGACCAGATATAGTGAATGCAGAGTCCTGGGTTTAGTAACAGGAGGGGGGGGGTGCAGTGTGCATGAGGCAACACAGCACGTCCAGGAGCAGCAGCATTTGGGTAGAAAAACCACTTCACGTGTGCCCATGCATACATAGGCATTTAGAAGAGGTCAGGGACAGGAAAAATAAACTCCACGGTGTGCCCAGGAGCAGCAGAGTTTTAGCAGCAAAGACGCTTGCCGCATCCAAACGCATGTTAACATTAAGCACATTTAGCACTTGAGTTTTCATTTTAAGGGCCAGAATGAATTATTATTCTAGCCAATTAAAGAACATCAGTCATTTTTTTTTCATCTTCCATCTATTAAATCCTCTGCCCTTGTTGTTTTAACTTTGGATAGTAAAACATTTTCTTCTCTCATTTTATTCTCTAGGGGGTCTGAAATAAATATATAATATTTGGGGGTTCTAAGTAAAACCTGATATGTAAACAACAGATGTCAAAAATAGGCCTGGTCCTTAAGTGGTTAAAGATGTAAGCTTTCATGATGACTTGGATCTCTTCTTCAAGTTTTATACATTTCTGAAAATGGTCATGAAACCCACATATTTATATACAGCATTTCAAGGAGGAGCAATAAAATACAAATATTAAAAAAAAAAAATACAACTGCTTTCTCTGGACACAAGTCGTAAAACTAAAGAGCTGGTTCACCACAATTCCTGCTGCTTTTGCATATATTTACGCACGTTTTTGCTGCTTTTTTCCTTTTGTGACACCTGAAAAAAATCTCAGGACAATGTGCATGCCAGTGCAATTACATGCATTCCATACAGAAATAATGCAGCAGCTTCTACTTTTGTTGACTGCACTGATGTGAACCAGGACCATTGGAATTCATGGAGAACACCGGGCATGTGTTTTAGATGCAGATTAAAAATGAACTGGACTGCATCTGATGCATCCTTTTCAACCAGGGTGCCCAGGCAAAATACCTAAAAATTGGTCAAAAATTGTATACAAGCCAGCAGGTGGATCAAGCCTGCCTTCTAGTTATACAAAGCCACAGGTTTTCATTATGCACAATTATGACTTTTTTTTTAACAAATCTTTTATTTATTTAGTAAGACACTGGACAAGAATCATGACTTCAGGTAAAAAACCTTAAAGTGGATGTAAACCCACCACCCACCCAGTATAAACTAATGGTACAGTATTAATGTGTATATATACATGCAAGCCTCCTGCATCTATCCCTACCTTTCAAATGTCCTTTCTGTAAGCACTAGCAGCTCTGTAAAACTCTGAAAACAGTGGGTGTCGGAGTTTGGTGGAGTTTGTTGTCTCTATACTGAGACATTGAGGAGAGAGGGGGGGGGGGGGAGTGTAAAATGTTCTCTGCTGTGTGAAGGAGATAAGCAAATTGCTTGTCACTCACAGAGCAAGGGGCGGAACGACTGTGTATTTCCCTGTTAGTCAGACTTTCTCTTCCTGAAAAAAGATGAGCTCATTACTCACAGTTGGATTAACTCTTTGTGGCAAGACTAGGCACAGATGACATAACATGCTAAACTCTACCAGGCAGAATTATTAATTACATTTTTTTTCGGGTTTACATCCACTTTTTAAGGAAGTGTGACAGTGTACAGTGCGGCAAAAAACAATAGGAAAAGGAAGTACAATATCCGAGTGGGAGTAAAAGCACAGATTAAAATACGTCATGTTATAAATATGAGACATCCCCTCAGCTTCATGTAATTACTGGCTCAAGGAAAATAAAGAAAAATGAATAGGAGGGGAGGCGTGAAAACACACCTCTCGAAAAGTTAAGATATAATACAGCCAGAAAGTAAATTGCCGAACCAGATGAGTCCATGGACCCTGCCCAGGCCTTTCAGAGAAAAAGTTGCAGAGCTGATAGCAAGAAAGGGGAAAAAGAAAAAGAGAAAAATGGATAATAGAAGGGAAGGAAAGAGAAAGGGAAGGGGAAACGGTACAGGAGAGTAGGGGTGGGGGCGAGGAGACCAAGAGGGAACAGATGGAAGAGGCGCTAGCGTGGCCACAAATTGCACCATGATAACATGTAGAGCACGTAATGTGTCTCCTCAGAATATGAAGTTCGCTCATCCACACGCCAGCGCAGGTTCAATCTAACGTGTCACTGTCAAAGAGGGCTTGTCCCTCTTCACAGAAGATGAACATGTTCCATAATGTCCATGTTTTAGAGTAGTATTTATGTTGGTGTCTTACCAAGAGGTTCAGATCCTCCATTCGGCGGCTGCGTAGATTTTCACCGAAGAGGAATGCATGCTTTGGTGGCATCTAAGAGGTAACGAATAATCAACTTTTTGTATATTTTCCCTGGAACATTGGTGGCTTGTAGTAAAAAGAAGGCAGGGTCTTAAGGGATTGGACGGTCCATACCTTTTTGGGTGATGGAGGGGATTTATTTGCAGACCCACTCACCATTATGACTTTCTAGACACCTGCATCCTAACAACCAATGATGTCATCAGTTAAAGTGGTTGTCAACCTGTGACAACCACTTTAACCTACAAATAAGCCTATAATAAGGCTTACCTGTAGGTGCCCTGCATATCTCCCAAACTTGCACGGTTCAGGAGATATGCAGTGTATGTGCTGTGCCGACGTCATGTCAGCACATGCGCAGTGAAGAAACGGCCTCTGTGCCATAACTGGCAGCTTGTAACATCACGCGACCAGCCAGTCACAGCGCCGGATTTGCGGCCCTGGAAGGAAGAGGGGCTGAAGATGGACGCCGCCAGGACAAGGGACAACGCTGGACGTCGCAGGCTTCGTTTACAGGTAAGTGGCACATAATGGGCTACTATGCGATGCATATAGGGAATATAGAGGAAAGTAAACCCCATCTGGATTTACTTCCTCTTTAATAACGAGGATGTCTGTTGCCTCCACAGCATTCTTGTTTGACCCTCCTCTGCTTCTCTCCTTCAGCACTGGGGTGACATTAGCTGACGGATGGAGAGAAACTGAGGGAGAAGGGAAACACAAGAATACTAAATTTGTAGCAAGCAGGGCCCTCTGATTCCTACTATATTAAACTGTATTGTAATTGTACTGTCTTCCCTTATGTTGTAAAGTGCTGCGTAAACTAAACTGTTGGCACTATATAAATCCTGTATAAAATAATAATAATACTAGTCAGTGCCAGTGTGCAAAAGTGTATTTGCTTTGGAAGAATAAATCACGTCTAACGTTGGGTGTCCTACGTGTGTGGATGTTGCTGCATTGTGTAAAGCTATTAGAATAGGATTTTACAATGGGGTGCCTTGAGACTGTCCATAATGTTAAAGGATGCCTTGTCTTAAAAAAGGTTAACACTGAACTGATATACACCTGCCAAAAGCCTGATAAAGGGATCTAAAGCATCCTGAATGCTGGCATAGAACATTTTTGGCTCCTCATTGTGCAGGTGCTGCGGCTTGTGGACGGAAACTGTCTACAGCCAAAAGCAGCATGTTAAAGTAGGTGTATCATAATCATTCTTCCTACTTTAACCACTTGCCGATCGGCATCTGACGGCGGCAAAGCGGCTCTGTAAGGCGAAACGCCGTCATACGACGGCGGCCGCCAGATCGCGCACAGTGAGTGTGCGTGCGCCGCCGGAGGCGCGTCCGCGTGCTCACTGTGTCCGGGGAGGGCCAGGGAGCGGGTGCGGCGCCTTCGATTGCCGCCGGCCACCCGCGATGCCCCCCCTGGAGTGAAGGAACGGAGGTCCGTGTATGTAAACACGGACCTCCGCTCTGTGTGAGGGGGAAGGGCTGTGATCACAGCCTTCCTGTACGTGGAGGCTGTGACCACTTCCCTTCCCCAGCTAGGGCAGTCCCCATACAGTTAGAACACGCCCAGGCCCTTAGAGCGCCCCCTGCAGGTTAACCCCTTCACTGCCAATGGCATTTACACAGTAATCAGTGCATTTTTATAGCACTGATCGCTGTATAAATGCCAATGGTCCCAAAAAAGTGTCAAAATGTTCCGACATGTCCGCTGAAATATCGCAGTACCGCTAAAAATCGCAGATCGCTGCCATTATTAGTAAAAAAAAAAAAAAACCCCCAAAAATGAATTCTCATCATCCGTAAACGCGACCACTTTTGCGCAAACCAATCAATAAACGCAGATTGTGATTTTTTTTATCGCAAATATGAGGAAGAATATAAATCGGCCAAAAACTGTGAAAAAAAAAGTTTTTTTTATATTTATTTTTTGGATTTGTATTTTAGCAAAAAGTAAGAAATTTGTTTTTTTTTGCAAAATTGTCGCTCTTCTTTTGTTTATAGCGGCGATCAGAAATGACGCAGGTCCTTAGAGGTATGTGAATCATCTATATAAGGGGTATAATGTAAATAGGACCTCCCCCGAAATTGGTGAATTCCTGGCCTTCCTAAAGGTCGAAATCCTGGCCTCGGGAAAAACACTAAGCCGCGACGCAGCGAAATTGATTGTTAACGCGCCAGCACGCTGCAACATGGGTTTGCTTTAAACGCAGGAAAAAAAGGGTGTTTGTCTCGAAAGAAAACCACCATAAACTAGTGGAGACGCAGTAAAGACTAGCGGCGATATTTGTTTTCTTCTCGCTGTTAAAACGTTTTTTTTTGTTTAAAGAATGAAAAACGATTTTATGTTTA
>BLSH010004555.1:993243-1006807 GCA_018402905.1 Glandirana rugosa
CGCCGACGGACACGGCAAAGTAACCAGTGCCACGGTACCCATACAGCAGCCATCACTAGAGGAGTATATACCGCATGACCAGAGGGGTATACACATGACAAGAGTAGTATATACAGCAGCCATCACAAGAGGAGTATACCACAGTGTGTGCGGAGCGGAGGCTGTCAGTGTGCTCACTGAATAAATTATGTCACTCTGAGCCTGGCCACACGATTTAGCTGAATAAGCTTACCGTCCGGGGATCGGTGATTCGGTGGGGAGTCGGACCTCGAAGAGAGGATGGGAGAATCACAGAGCAGAGGCTGTGCTTGCTCATTCCACCACAGTCCCACCCCCGCCCATGGCACCGTGACCAATGAAACGGCACAGGCAGCCGCAGGAGCCAATCAGTGTGTAGAGTGTGAGCGCAACTCTTAACATACACCAATGAGCTTTCTGAGATGCAGTCAGCAGATTGCAAGGGGAAACATTTCCCATAGACCCAGTATCCGACTCCTGGCACTTTTAAAGGACCACTTTTTTTTCTCTTATGACTAGCGGGGGGGAGCGGCGCCCGGGCGCCCCCTATTGACAAGCAGCCACTGGTGAGATCACTGGACATATTGTACCCTGAAGATTGCTGACTGCAGAATCCAGCATTGACCCACTTGTGTACAGGGCCTGGGTACAGTCCCTGTTGGCCTGCTGGCAGTAGAAACTGTTTCGGATAAAGTCTACCTCTTCCCATCAGGGGTGCCAGGAACAGGCCAGGATATATAGGATTCAAAGCCACAAAAGATCTTCATTGAGACACAAGGAGGCACATCCACCACTTAAAGACACTAGCTAAAAATTGAGGCTTGGTTAGGCTGGGATTCCTGCCTTTTTTAGACTGTCCGTTCACCTAAAGGTAGCAGCATAATCTAAATAGAATAGGACAACTGCTTTAATTGAACTTTATGGTGAAACTTTATGGAAGTGCTTTGTCCTTTGTTTTTGCCATATGTGTCAAGCAAGATGAGCTTCTATGCAAGCACCCAGAGCAGAGGGGGACCGGAGGAATTTGCTCAGGTCTTAAAGCAGTGCAGTCTATTCTTTGTGTCTACACTACAGCATAACCCAATTAGTCATGAATATTAACTCTTCTGTGTGTTGAGATGCATAATTAAAGGAGTTCTAAAGGTAGAAGTTTTTTTTTTTTATCTTAATGCATTCTATGCATTAAGATAAAAAACCTTCTGTGTGTGGCAGCCTCCCCAGCACCCCCTAATACTTACCCTGAGCCCCTTCTCGCTGCAGCGATGTCCACGAGTGCCTTAGCTGTCCCAGACACTCCTCCTTAGGAGCTGAGACACAGCAGCGGTGGTATTGGCTCCTGCGGCTGTCAATCAAAATCAGGCGAGAGAGGGGGCAGGGCCGGGTCAGGGCTCAGTGTCTGAATTGATACACAGAGCTCTGACTCGGCTCGGGTGCCCCCTGTAGCAAGCTGCTGGCCTGAGGGGGCACTCCCCAGAGGGAGGGGCCAGGAGAGCAGAAGAGGGACCCAAGAAGAGGAGGATCCAGGCTGCTCTGTGTGAATCGAACTGCACAGAGGAGGTAAGTAAAACATATTTGTTTGTTTTTTTTAAATGAGCCTTTACAATCACTTTAACCACTGGCTGACCGCTGACCACAGTCTGGCGGCGACAAGGTGGCTCGTTATCACAAACCGCCGTCATATGACGGCGGCTGCGAGATTGTGCACTGTGAGTGTGTGCGCGCCGCCGGAGGTGCGCTCGCACGCTCATTGTGTTCCTGGGGGGCCAGGGAGCGGGTAGGGCAGACTTGATTGCCGCCGGCTACCCGCGATCACCCCCTCGCAGTGAAAGAACGGAGGTTTGTGTAAGTAAACACGGATCTCCGTTCTGACAGAGGGGGAAGGGTTGTGATCACAGGCTCCCTGTATATGGAAGCCGTGATCACTTCCCCCCCCCCCCCCCCCTGCCAGCTCAGCCCACAGTTAGAACACACTGAGGGAACATAGTTAACCCTTAGAGCGCCCCCTCCAGGTTATCCCCTTCACTGCCAATGGCATTTACACAGTAATCAGTGCATTTTTATAGTACTGATCACTGTATAAATGCCAATGGTCCCAAAAACGTGTCAAAATGGTCTGACATGTCCGCAGCAATATCACAGTACCGCTAAAAAAAAAAAAAAAAAAAAAAAAAAAAAAATCGCAGATCGCCGCCATTACTAGTAGAAAATAAAAAAAAAATAAAAACCCCAGAAATTAATTCTCATCATCCGTAAACGTGGCAACTTTTGCGCAAACCAATCAATAAACGCCGATTGCGATTTTTTAAAACCAAAAATATTAGGAAGAATATAAATCGGCCAAAACCAATGAAAAAAAAAAGTTTTTTTATATTTTTTTTGTATTTTAGCAAAAAGTAAGAAATATTGTTTTTTTTGCAAAATTGTCGCTCTTTTTTTATTTATAGCGGCGATCAGAAATTACGCAGAGGGGATCAAATACCACCAAATAAAGCTCTCTTTGTGGGAAAAAAGACGCAAATTTTGTTTGGGTACAACGTCACACGACCGCCTGTCAGTTAAAGCGTCACAGTACAGAATCACAAAAGTGCTCCGGTCCTAAAGTGGGAAATCCTTCCAGGGCTGAACTGGTTAAGAAATACAGGCAGTGCACATGCCTCTTGTATTTAGATATTGTTGGCTTATTCTAGAGTTAGCTTTACTGTTTGGGTGAAACAGGTTAAGGTTCAATAGGACTGGGTGGCCAGATCTGTACATGGGTGACTAGTTAAAACCAAGGTGTATGTGTGCCTTTTTTTTCTCCACGAATAGGTGCAGGTACTCCCCCCTTCTGAGTCCCACTTCTTGTCTCCACCCCCTACCTACCACTAAGCAACATTCCTTGGTTCTACCCCCTACCCACCTCCCAGTACCACCCCTTTTAGAGAATACAGAACCAAGTATCATTTTTTGGTGATAAGTAATTTGTATGAAATTTGTTAATAACAAGAAAAAGGAGTAAAATAGATCACCTGCAGCCAACAGCAACAATAGACCCCCCCAATAACAATGGACCCCAACAACAATAGACCTCGGGAGCAACAACACATTTCTCAACATCAGGCCAGCATCTTTAGCCTCTCCAGCAGTTAGCAACAATAGACCACTCTCTCAACAGTAGATCCTTTCCAGCAACAATTGACACCCAGCAAAATAAGCCCAACCAATAACAATAGACCCCCCCAGTAAAAACAGACTACCATGCAAAATAGACACCCTCTAGCAACAATAGACCCCAAACAGCCAGCAACATTTAGAGCTATTCCTCCACAGTAGATCCCTCCAGCAACAAAAGATCCTCACCAGCAACAAAAATAGACCTCCCCAATGCAAAAAAAGATCCCCTCCAGGAACAATAGATCTCCCAGAAGCCAGCATCACTAGACCTTCAAGCACACCTCACCCCTTGCCATTATATACATTCAGTGCTGGAACTGTGTTTCTGCTGAAATAAAAGCTATATATATATATATATATATATATATATATATATACATACACACAGTAATGGCAATGATTCTGTATTTATGTAGGTATACCTATTTATTTCAGGTACTTGTATAGCAGTGTCGATTTACGCAGCGCTTTGCATATATATTGTACATTCACATCAGTCCCTACCCTCAAGGAGCTTACAATCTAAGGTCTCTAACTCACATTCATACATACACTAGGGCCAATTTAGACAGGATCTAATTTACCTACCAGCATGTCTTTGGAGTGTGGGAGGAAACCGGAGTACCCAGAGGAAACCCACGCAGGCACAGGGAGAACATGCAAACTCCAGGCAGGTAGTGTCGTGGTTGGGATTCGAACCAGCAACCCTTTTGCTGCCAGGCGAACGTGCTATCAATTGCACACCTGCCAGAATTTGAAAAAAATAGAGCTATATCAAGATTGCTGAAAATAAAAAAAAAAGGTGTGTAGTTTGCATACTTATCAGATACTTCTTTGACTTCCGAACCTGCACTAAGAAGATGACAGCTGGAATGTGATATCTTGCCGTGGGCAACAAAATCATCTCCTTCCTTCATTTTTTACTAAATCCACCTTGATGTCATCATACCAGGAAACTGGTTTTGTTCTTAACTGACGCCACTGCTATCCTGAGAAATTTGCTAAAGTCTGCAAAATATTCTATGAAAACACCAGGCATACACTTTGCTTTAAACCTGCTTGTCCATCTAAGTGATATTGGCCAGCTTTCTGGAGGCCTCTAACATAGCACCACAGCAACCTACCCTGCCCGTAACTATTGACCCAGGCATTTTTAGAAACGTGCTCATGCTAGTTACCATGGCAGCCGCCAAGAAGGGAGAGCAGAGTTGTAAAATAGGCTGCTAGGAAAAGAAGGACTAAGCTACAGGTTCTTTGTTTCAACATACTTCCACTAAATACAATTTGTGTTATTCGAGCAATGGGAAGAAATAACTCCTAGGTATAGACAGCAAATCGAAATTTTACTGTAAGTAGCCATGCTCCATAAGTATCATTTCTCCCCAACACTCAATATCCCTTCAGTCATTTTTTCATATTTCCATCTATTAAATCTTCTGCCCTTGTTGTTTTATCTCTGGATAGTAAAACATTTTTTTCTGACAGTAAATTTCTTATCTGGTCATTTGCCTAGGCTTATAACATCATGCACAGCTCTCTCTCTCACTCTCGTGAGAGTTTGCCAGGAAGGGAGGGGGGTGAGTCATAAGAGGGCTAATGAAAGCTGCAGAGCTGGAGGTGTGCCTCTGTGTGTCTGTGTAAATCCAGGAAGTGAACAGGCAGCAGCTTCAGCTGCCCACAGTTAAAATGGATGCAGCCAGACTTAGTGGAGGGAAATTCCTGTAGCATATTTGGCAAGTACAGAATCACAGTATATATAAAATAATATGCAAAGTGGTTGGAGGGAAGCTTCAGAATGGCAAAGATGTTTTTATTACAAATTATGTGAGCCGACTGCAGTTCCTCTTTAACCACTTGCTGACCGCATAACTTTTACTGCGGCAAAGTGTTTCCGCTGCGCATATCGCCGCATATAAATGGCGATTCGCGCAGCCGCAGTGGCGGGCGCATGCGCCTAAGCGCCCGCCGCGTGTGTCTGCCCATGGGCTGGGCAGACTCGATGTCTACTGGCTACTCGCGATCGCCTACTACAGAGGAAGAATGGGAAACGCCCAATATAAACACGGCGGTTTCCCATTCTGTCAGGCAGCATGACAGTGATCTACTGAGAATTTCTCTGGTCAATCGTAATCAACTCTCAAATCTCTTCACTGTGTGATAAATATATGCACCACAATAAACTATATATAAGTATGTACTAAAATATGAAAATATTGAGCTAACTGATGTGTCTTTTAGGCTGCATTCACACAGGGGCGATCCGACTTCAGGCATGACTTTGCTAGGCTACTTGCAGGCTACTTGCAGGCTACTTGGAGGCAACTTGGAGGCAACTTGCAGGCAACTTCAAGCTTGACTATGCCAGGCGACTTTGCCTGTGGCCAATCAGAGCGGGGAGGGAGGTGGTTGCCCTGGATAAATTCTTTTTTTAGTCGCTTCCATGTAGATGGGGGATCCGACTTGGAGGCGACTTCTATTGAATCCTATGGGCACAAGTCGGATAGAAGTCGCCTAGAAGTAGTACAGGAACCTTTTCAGAAGTCGCCTTGAAGTCGGAGCGACTTCAGTCGCGTATATTAAGACGGCTCCCATTCATTTCGATGGGATTTCAGATGTCAAGCGACTTGGGGCGACTTGAGGCAACTCAAGTCGGATCGCAAGTCGCCCCTATGTGAATGAGCACATAGAAGAAATACAAACCCCCCCGAAGAAGACCACGATATAATGCAGGATCGAAACACGTTGGGGTATCTGAATGATTGACATACTGTACTGTATATTTTCCATCATGATTTTGTTTAATCAATTATGTTTCTATCACTCTGTTTATTGGAGAGCACACTTTGTTATGTGACCAGAACCCAATTAACATACGTTAATTTATGAAATGTTGATACAAATAAAATCATTTTAATGAAAGAAACCTTCTAATTATTTTGGATGCTGCCTGAAAGCCCCTAGGGGGAACTTCTCTAACTAAACTTTCCAGGGATGGCAGCCCACTAGCTCTCATCCATATTCCCTATTTCAACAGTGATCTACTGATCCCAGTAATCGGGATCAGTTAGATCTGTCATGCCCCTGCCAGCCCAGCCTCCACACAGTTAGAACACAGTGAGGGAACACAGTTAACCCCTTGATCGCCCCCTACAGCTTAACCCCTTCCCTGCCAGTGACATTTATACAGTAATCAGTGGCTATTTTTAGCTCAGATCGCTGTTGTAGAAATTTAGGATATGTTAATTATGTATTGTCACAGTGTCTCCCAGTGTCGGTTTACCGGTATTCACTGGGTATAGCGAATATGGCTTTAACCGATATTGAGGACAGGTCACTTTCAATGGAAACCTTCCATTATTTGGTAACCACACGCTACCCGCCCGATCATCCCGGCCAGCAGGCGCTCTGATCGGTTAACGCTGGAGCGAACGCCGATCTGGATCTTTGAGGTGCGATGCACATTCCCGTGGCGCGGGTGTATTACCGTCAATCGGGGGGCCCCTGTATTATGTACAGATTGATCTGCTTGGCGGCAATTTACTTGCGGTATGGAATCAGTATTGCCTTTTCTGTAAGGATAATGATCTGTAAGCTTTCTGTCGCATCTGATCAATGAGACAGAAATCTGCAGCTATATTCCTTTGTGCATAATTTACCCTTTAATGGAACAGTAGTATAATCACTATGAGATATAGTTCATAGAGCTGTATTTGATAGTGATTTGTTGTAATGGCAGTTCGGGCTTTGCATGCATGGCGTTTTGCTTGGAGGGCCTCTGTGAGATAACGCATTGGTTTCAATGGAATCCATTTTTCCACATGGCTTTCATTGTTCTCTGGAGACTATGATCCCCACCCACCCAACGGCTGTTGCTCATTCAGGCCAGCCAGTCATTGCACATGCATGCACGCCTCTTCTATTGTATCGTTTGAATATAAACAAGTGTGTCATTGGTTGTTGTTTTGTATTGAGCTCATGTCATGTGACTGTGCCTTGGAGGCTGATTACCTGATTGTGAAGCCACCAAGTCCTTTTGTTATCCATGTCTGAATCATATAAATTAAAGCAGCAAGCATTGATAGGCAGGACTACTTTTCGAGCTTGCAATGTGAGAACAGCTATGGTGTCTGTCTTACTTGCTTTAACACGAGTGCACTCAAATGCATTATGCAAAAGAGCTGAAAAGTGCGCTTATTAGCGCAAGCAAAATATAATGCACACACGGTATTATAATTGCCCCCACACTGTATAAATGTCAAGTGTCCGATATGTCCGCCGCAATATCGCAGTCCCAACAAAAATCTCAGATCGCTGCTATTACCAGTAAAAAAAAAAAAAAAAATTATAAAAACGCCATAAATCAGTTCTCATAGTTTGTAGACGCAATAACTTTTGCGCAAACCAATCAATAAATGCTTTTTGCGATTTTATTTACCAAAAAACATGTAGAAGAATACATTTTGGCCTAAACTGATGAATACATTTGTTTTTTTATATATATTTTTTTGGATATGTATTATAGCAAAAAGTAAAAAATATTGTTTTTTTTTTTTTAAATTGTCGTTCTTTTTTTTGTTCATAGTGCAAACAATAAAAACCTGCAGAGGTGATTAAATACCACCAAAAGAAAGCTCTATTTGCTTGGAAAAAAAGGACGTCAATTTTGTTTGGGTACAACGTCACACGGCCACACAAATGTCAGTTAAAGCGACACAGTGCCGAATCGCAAAAAGTGCTCTGGTCAGGAAGGGGGGAAATCCTTCCGGGGCTAAAGTGGTTAACTAAACCTAGAATCTAAGCACTAGCTTACCCACACATAATGTATATGTTATCTTCCATGCGGCGTGCCTGGATCTTCCATAGGATGTTTACCTGGCACAACTGCTTTCATTGACAACAAATCCAAGCTGGAGACTCACTGCCAATACGCATTTCATTGGAACTGCATAGCCTTTTGGAAAGCAGCATAAACAGACAGGAAACCTATTATCCATCTGTGAGTGACCTAATGAGCGATTTCCCCCCTGCTAGCCAGAAGAATACATGAATGGGTGCTGTGCTATATATATATTACCGAAACATTAAAGCTCACAAAAGGGTTAAAAAAATAAAACTAATTAAATAGCCGAAAGTGAAGAAATAGTCCACTGTATGTCTCCTGGCCCCCCGCCGAACACAGGGGGCCCGGAGAAGATTTTTTTTCTAAACAGCTGCACAGCGGGAGATTAGTTTATGTGGACAGGATTTGGGAGTGCCCATCCGCTCTACCTCCGGGCCCCGCTTCTGAGATCATGATGACAGATCCGCCCGGTGCGGATCCAGCGGCCCTGCTGACCCCCCCCCCCCCCCATGTGTGGCACCTGGGGCAGAGCCAACGCTGTATCTTGGCCTAGGCCAACAAGGCCCAGGCCTAGGGTGGCACTTTGCAGGGGGGCAGCACTAAAAGAGTCCCCACCGGCTTGCAATTGTAGTGCTGCTGGTATGATAATACAGGCAGGGCCGCCATCAGAGGGGGCCAGCCCATACATAAGTGGGGGTCCGGGCATCCCCAAGGGCCCAGGCGGCAGGCCCCAACCAATGAGTTGTTGGGTGGGCAGCCAGCGTTCCACAACTGTGGTGGGGGGGGAGGTTTAGTCAGGCTTAGGGCAGCACAAAACCAAAATACACCACTGGGCGGAGCGCCCCGCCCCCCTGTTGGTACGTCACCGTATGTACTCATCCTGTTCATAAATCGATATGTTTAGCTTTATCGATATTTGAATATTGTACCACCATCCATGTATGTACTCAATTTGTCAATCTTTGTTATATTTAAAAAAACTATAAACAAATTTGATGAGAAATGTAAGCAAATGTTAACTCCATCCAAAGTCCTATAGTGCAGTCAGTGCATTCAAATATCTTGCACAATTTTCTTGCACAATTTTCCTTTAGATTTACCAAAGCCATATAATATGAGGTCAAACCCAAACACTTTCAATTTGTATGCAATCAGGCAGGCCCTTGCACTACATAGTTGAAGGTAAATCTGAAGGAAAATGAAGAAGAAAATTGTATAATGAATGGTCAGCCTTATTATCACACAAACAGTCCAATTGCATTACTCCTGTCATACTTCTAGTCTCCACTAATGCAATCCCCACCTGTGTATTCACTTCATGCAATCAGTTGTGCCACTTTGTGTATTCCAACACCTCAAGTGTACTGTCACCTTTTGTGTCGGACTTCTTAAATATAAGATGGTCTTCTAGTGCTTTATCCCCCAATATACCTCTCAGGCTCCACACTGGACCACTGCTGTTCTCCATCAGCAACGCACTCAAAGCAGTTTGTATGTGGTCAGAGAATGCCGGTCAGAGGTTCTAATTACATTTAATGACTTGTCTAGTGTGCATAGGGCATAAAATAAACGCACATCATTTTGCAGGTAAAAAGTGCATTTTCTATTTTTTTTGTAGGAGCCTGAAAAGCATTGCAGAGCTCCTGCAGACCGTCAGTGTAAGCTGCCTGCTCGTATCTCGTACGGGTAGGCAGTTACACAATGACAGGAAGAATCAATGATAGAGTTAATAGAAATAAAAAATGTTGCGCTCCTGAGTAGTAATTAGAAATAAGCAGCTGGCATAACAATCTCAACCTAAATTGTGTTCATAAGTAATATAACAAATGCTGCGCATAGAATAAGGATAAACAGCGGTAATGTAAATCACAATAGTGGTGGTATGTAAATCATATGAAAAGTCTCTATAATATTATCAGGTGTGCATTTTTCTTATATAGTCCATAAGTGGTAAAGATAATATCCAGATGATGTGATTCCCACCACCTCATAAGCGTTTAATTAGGGTATTCTTACCAGACAGGGCTGATAATAAAGCCTTGTAATCACTTAGAAGACCGACAACACCTCGTGCTTTCACCAAAGCAGTGCATAATAAGATTGGGTACTCTTACCCTAAGGTGGTTAAAATGAACACCCAAATGTTGCATCAACCAGGATCTCCCTCTATAATCGATCTCCAGAGATGGAAAACCACTTGAGCTCGCATACATATGGTAGCGATCACAGGGGAGGTACCCAAAGGGTGAAAGGGTGCCTGCTCCATATCACTGTGCCTAGCTTGTGTACACATCACTTATTTGCTCTGAATCCTGGATTTTAATGTAAGTGCATTATTTTTAATAAATTGCCTTATACATATTGGATTTACACTATGTGGAGTTTTTTATGCTTACCTTATTATCAGCCCTGTCTGGTAAGAGAACCCTAATTAAACACTTATGAGGTGGTGGGAATCACATCATCTGGATATTATCTTTACCACTTATGGACTATATAAGAAAAATACACAATGAATAATAATAAATGCAAAAAATGTTGCACTCCTGTGTGATAATTAACCCCTCCAGATCCACGCTATTGCCAAAGTACGGCTCCAGCGCGGATCTGAAATGCCGGGACGTCGTCCATGGACGTCCTCCCCTGTGCACGCTCCCGGCGCGCCCCCTGGTGGCGGCAGCAGCGGCGCGCGCAGCCGCCGCACGCTGCGCGGGCGTGCCCGTGGGTCGGGCGGACTCGATGTCCGCTCGGGACCCACGATCGCCTGACAGAACGGGGAACCGCCTATGTAAACACGGCGGTTCTCCGTTCTGTTACAAGGGACATAGCAGATCTACTGATCCCTGTCACTGGGATCAGTTAGATCTGTCATGTCCTGGCCAGCCCGCCCCCCCACAGTTAGAACACACCCAGGGAACACTGTTAACCCCTTCACTGCCAATGACATTTACACAGTAATCAGTGGATATTTAAATTTCTAATCGCTGTATAAATGTCATTGGTCCCAAAAATGTGTAAAAAAATGTCCGACATTTCTGCTGCAATATCGCAGCCCCGATAAAAATCGCAGATCGCCGCCATTACTAGTAAAAAAAATAAATATAATAAAAACACCATAAATCAAGTCCCATAGTTTATAGACGTGATAACTTTTGCGCAAACCAATCAATATATGCCGATTGCGATTTTTTTTTTTTTTTTACCAAAAATATGTAGAAGAATATATATCGGCCTAAACTGATGAATAATTTTTTTTTTTTTTTTTAATGGATTTGTATTTTAGCAAAAAGTAAAAAATATTGTTCTTTTTTGCAAAATTGTCGCTCATTTTTTGTTTATAGCGGTGATCAGAAATGACGCAGAGGGTATCAAATACCACCAAAAGAAAGCTCTAATTGTGGGAAAAAAGGACGCAAATTTTATTTGGGTAGAATGTCGCACGACCGCGCAATTGTCATTCAAAATGCGACAGTGCTGAAAGCTGAAAATTGGTCTGGGCAGGAGGGGGTTTAAGTGCCCAGTAAGGAAGTAGTTAAACAAAAGCTGGCATAACAATCCAAACATAAATTGTGATTATAAGTAGTGTAACAAAATGCCGCACATAAGTGAATATATAACAACCGTATAAAGGTAGATAGTAGTAAAGTTGATACAAAACGATGTACTATAATGGTAATACAAAAAACAAAATGACTCAGTGAGAATCAATAAAAGTCAATAAAAATCTTTAAACGTCCAATGTGTGTTTTTCTTGCAGAGTTCATAAGTGTTAAGACAGTAGTATCCTGGTGACGTGATTCCCACCACCAAAGAATGTCTGTATAGGGTACTCTTACCAGACACTGCTGATAATAGGGCCTTATAAGCGCTTAAAGTATAGAGAACACCTTGTGCTTTCATAAGACCAGGTGCAAAACGCCCAAATGTTGCAACAATCCGATCCTCTTCATCAATCGATCTTAGGGCATGGGATGCCGCTAGAGCTCACATGGATATGATAACAGTCACGGAGGGAGGTAAGCAAAAAGAACACATAGTGTAAATCCGATAAAACCAAGCAAATTTTATTCAAAGTAGTGCAATTACATTGAGATCAAGAAATCTGAGCAGATATCACAAACGGTGTATACACGAACTGAGCACAGTTAAGATGGAGCAGACACCCTTCCACCAGACGCGTTTCGTCTCAAAGGGACTTCAACTGGGGTATAGGTTACACTACTACTAAGAAAAATACACACCTGATATTAGAGAGACTTTTTATTTGATTTACATACCACCACTATTGTGATTTACATTATCGCTGTTTATCCTTATTCTATGCGCGACATTTGTTATATTACTTAGGAAGAATCAATGAACTACCTATGTGTGCTCAACAGCACCCTGGTAGTTCATTGAGAAGTACAGTAAAACCTCAGATTGCGAGTAATGCGGTTAACGAGCGTTTTGCAATACGAGCAGTTTACTTTTTAAATTATGACTCGGTTTGTGAATGCTGTCTCGCATAACGAGCAGAATAAGGCCTCTGTGTATGCAATACAGTATGTGGCCAGAGATGCGGGGGGCGCTGGTGAGCCTCGGAGACGGCCGGAAGCATTCGGAAATACTGGGAAATACCGAAACAGTTCCCGAACATTTCCAAATGTTTCTGACAGTCTCCGAGTCTCACCAGCACCACCACACCTCTGGCCACATATGGTATTGTATACACCAGGCGCTGTGGAACTGTGTATACACAAGCAGTGCTGTGGAACAAATTAAATTTCCATTGTTTCCTATGGGGAAACATGCTTTGATATACAAGTGATTTGGATTACAAGCATTCTCCTGGAATGGATTATGCTCATAATCCAAGGTTCCACTGTACAAGCTGCATAAAACTCTGTGAATGAATGATGCGGCGATCTGGGCAGAGCCCTGCACGGACACACTCTTTTCAAATAGTGACAGCGGGTATGTTAAGAAGATACTTGGCTGCTGTCACAGGTGGGGGATGGGGGGGGGATCGGGGAGTGGGAACATGTTGCATGTTCCACCCTAAAAATGGATGGAACATGTAACATGTTCCCGAAGGTGAACTTATCCTTTAGTGTATCCAGGCGTTTAGCCACATCTGAACACAGCAGCCTAATCATCAATGTGACTAACGACTGCCTTTTGTTAAGCTGTCTTGCTGGGAAACCAGCATTTGATCAGTGCTTGCAGCCAACTACAAAACAGTGGAAGGATTTTTACGTTGACCACTTCAGCTTCGGAAGGTCTACCCCCCTTCATGGCTAGGCCATCTTTTGCGATATGACACTGCGTTACTTTAACTGACAAATGTGCGGTCATGCGACACTGTACCCAAATAAAATTGATGTCTTTTTTTTCGCATAAACAGAGCATACGTTTGGTGGTATTTTATCACCTTTGCAGTTCTTATTTTTTGCGCTATAAACAAAAAAAGAACAACAATTTTGAAAAAAACTATTTTTTTAAAAAAAGTTTTAACAACAAGAAAAAAACAAATATCGCGTTTTTTATTCTTGACGTTTCCACTATTTTATG
>BLSH010004555.1:1013122-1047435 GCA_018402905.1 Glandirana rugosa
TACACTGGTCGCTCTAGTCAGAAGGGCCCAGACACCGAGGCAGCCTCCCCTGCCCATTTATGATATCTGTCTATCTCTAGTTTGGTACCCATGCTGTATTAAAACAATCATAGTTGTTGTACCAACTTCCATATTGTAATCCATACCCCTTTTTTGAAAAATCGAATAAAACTTTTGCAAAAGAATGTACGTTTTGGATAGAGTGTCAAAGTGTTAAAGGTCTGTTAAAGTGGTTGTCAAGTCATAACAACCACTTTAAACTACAGGTAAGCCTACAATAAGGCTTACCTGTAGGTCCAGGAAATATCTCCTAAACCTGTACGGTTTAGGAGATATCCCCTGTATCTGCATGTGCCGACGTCATCGGCACATGCGCACTGAAGAATCGGCACCCGGGGTAGCCCAGGGTGCCGTTTCTTCTGTATTTGTGCCGTAAATGACGGCTCCTGTGCGCATGCACGGGAGTGACGTCAGCGCGGCTCCGTCAATCACAGAGCTGGAGCCCGCGCTGCGATTGCACTGCATACTAGCTCATTATGCTTTTGCTTTGCAGGGTTTTTTTGGGGGGGGGGGCTGGGGGCGGCTTTACAACCACTTTAAAATCTTCTAATAGATACAACTCTTTTGACAACCAATATGAGGATTTTCCCTAGATGGTTCACACAGGAGCGGTCCGACTTCAGGGGCGACTCTGAGCCGCCCCACACAGCACGACTTCAGTGTGGCTTGCAAGTGACTTCTGTAATAGAAGTCAATGCAAGTCACTTGAAGTCGCCCCCAAAGTGGTACAGGAACCTTTTTTGAAGTCAGAGCGACTTGAGTCTCTCCTATTAGAACGGTTCCATTGCACTGCATGGAGCGCGACTTCTCAGGCGCTATATAAGTACCTGAAATAAATAAAATAAATAAATAACAATACATCTGATTCTAGTGTTTTACACAGAGAAAGAGAAAGGGGAGGCTACATCTAAGTTGATTTTCTGACTTTAGCCAAGCCGCAGTTTAAATATTCATTTCACATGTTGTTTATTAATGTATGATAAAGACACACATACGTATGAATGTGGTATATGACAAATGCTACACTAGCCATAAAACGTGGTTCCCTTCCATTGTTCATGTCAGTGATCTAAGCAGGGTTAGAACAAGCAGAAAATACCCACACAGTAGTAGGATTGTTTTGTATTTTACCAGTGGCTGGAAAGTTCTAGGAGGGGCGATACAGGAAGTGAGAGGCAGCTGGGGGTCTGATAACCAGAAACCATCAGAAAACACAGACTAGATCTTTCCTAGATGGGTGGTTTTTTTTAAATCTATGATGCCTAAGCGAATGTGTAGCTTCCCTTCTCATAGTGTATTTTTGATCTTTTTATCTTTATTAGATACTATCTATTAATGAAACCATAAGCCAAAAATAGACAAATGTAGCAGCACTACTGGAGTCTGTCACACAGTATCTCAGATTCATTGATAAATAAACTCCCCAAAACGCTACAAGATAACAGTCCACAGCAGTGTGATAGTAAAAGTCCACAGGTGATTGCAATGGTTAAAGTATCCAGCTTCTAAAGGAAACCTTATTCCACCTCGTGTATACACATAGACCAAAGTGCATCCCTTCACCATTCATTAGATGGACCCTTACCGACTCTCCATGCCTGTCATTCTCATGACCAGGCAACCACGTTTTTTATACATTCCAGGCACTAGTCCACTCTAGATGTTCAAATCCACTTCCCGATTTGTCAGTAGTGTCCAGATAACCATATAGAAGGTAGGAAAAGAAGGTCACAATAGCGTGATACCATTTAAAACACTTTTATTATAAAACAAACAACAGAAGTGAAGTAAAGTAAACCACCGTTGGAGGACAGCCCCCCCAGGTAGTCTCCTTACCAGCTTTCCAATATAACACGCTTTACAATGAATCGGATGTCAGCTGTTCCAGGAGTCTCTGCAGACACTGTTCCCATGGACACCATTCACTGCCCCATCCCACAGGGTATGTCAGGCGATACCACGGACCCTCACAGCCGATCCCTTTGATGCCACCGCACAGCCTCAGACGCGTTTCGTCGGGTATGATTTCTACTGGTGAGTAACTATGCGGTGCGATGGCAGTTATGATGATGACAGTTATGCGGTGCGATGGCAGTTATGATGATGACAGTTACTCACCAGTAGAAATCATACCCGACGAAACGCGTCTGAGGCTGTGCGGTGGCATCAAAGGGATCGGCTGTGAGGGTCCGTGGTATCGCCTGACATACCCTGTGGGATGGGGCAGTGAATGGTGTCCATGGGAACAGTGTCTGCAGAGACTCCTGGAACAGCTGACATTCGATTCATTGTAAAGCGTGTTATATTGGCAAGCTGGTAAGGAGACTACCTGGGGGGGCTGTCCTCCAACGGTGGTTTACTTTACTTCATTTCTGTTGTTTGTTTTATAATAAAAGTGTTTTAAATGGTATCACGCTATTGTGACCTTCTTTTCCTACCTTCTATATGGTTATCTGGACACTACTGACAAATCGGGAAGTGGATTTGAACATCTAGAGTGGACTAGTGCCTGGAATGTATAAAAAACGTGGTTGCCTGGTCATGAGAATGACAGGCATGGAGAGTCGGTAAGGGCCCATCTAATGAATGGTGAAGGGATGCACTTTGATCTATGTGTATACACGAGGTGGAATAAGGTTTCCTTTAGAAGCTGGATACTTTAACCATTGCAATCACCTGTGGACTTTTACTATCACACTGCTGTGGACTGTTATCTTGTAGCGTTTTGGGGAGTTTATTTATCAATGAATCTGAGATACTGTGTGACAGACTCCAGTAGTGCTGCTACATTTGTCTATTTTTGGCTTATGGTTTCATTTATTCATCTGTTATACTAGAAGCGGCTTTAGTGAATATATATACATTTTTTTGCCTAAACATTTATATTAAGTTTTCTGGCACGGGTTTTAGAGATCAATAAGTGGAGAGGGCTGTGTTATATCTCTAAATTCCAAAGATACTATCTATTGGTTGCATATACTAAAGGGTTTTTTTTTTTGCTTTAAAGTGTAACTCCACTTTCATTGGAGATTAAATAGTAAATATACCACAAGCTATACTGTAACTGAATGTTATTGAAAATTACCTTTCCTTTTAAACCTGTCATTTTCTGTATAACTCAATGCAATATGGCAACCTGGGGGCCTTCCGTATTTTAATTTCCTGCTTGTGTATTGGCTCACTAATTTTCCCAGAGCTCTGCACTAACATACTAGTCAGATTTTAGGCATCCCCTGCAAAAAAAAAAAAAAACTCATTGCAGACCCTGCAACTTTCCTCATTAGAATATGGTAAGTGCATCAGCTAATAATGAAAGCGTCACTTTCATTCAGAATGAGTATTCAGACACAAAGTGGAACAAACAGCTTTTTTTGTCAGAGCAGAAACAGGTAGGAATCTACAACAAAGTTGTTAAAATCCTTGCAATGTACATTGATCATCCAGATGGGGTTGCTTTTTTTCTGAACAAAAAAGTGAAGTTAAGAAAGTCCTGTCCTAGCCATGCAGTTTATCTGGTTCCCAACCGCGCAGTGCCTTTTTACTGCGGTAGTGTTGCTCTATTCGGTGAATCGCCGTAAATAAGCAGCAATTCGCAGACGCGCAGCTTAGGGGGCGAGAGCGCGCCACCGCGCCCTTGTGCCTGCCGCACTCTGCGTGAGTCTGCCCGCGGCTTGGGCGGACCTGATGTCCCCGGGGAGCCGCGATGAGCTGCTAGAGGGAAAGAACGGGGAACTGCCGAAGTAAACAGGTCGGTTCCCCGTTCTGTCAGGCGGTATGTAAGAGATCTACTGATCCCTGTCACTGGGATCAGTTAGATCTCTGGTGCCCCTGATAGCCCAGCGCCCCCTCACAGTTAGAACACACCTAGGGAACACAGTTAACCCCTAGATCTCCCCCTGCGGTTTAACCCCTTCACTGCCAATGGCATTTACACAGTAATCAGTGGATATTTAAATTTATGATCGCTGTATAAATGTCATTGGTCCCAAAAAGGTGTCAAACATGTCTGACATGTCCGCCCCAATATCAAAGTCCCAATAAAAATCGCAGATCGCCGCCATTACTAGTAAAAAAAATTGTAAAAAAACGCCAGAAATTAATTCTCATGGTTTGTAAACGTGGCAACTTTTGTGCAAACCAATCAATAAACGCCGACGGTGATTTTTTTTTTACCAAAAATATTAGGAAGAATATAAACGGGCCAAAACCGATGAATACATTTGTTTTTGTATATATATTTTTTTGGATTTGTATTTTAGCAAAAAGTAAGAAATATGGGTTTTTTTGTAAAATTGTCGCTCTTTTTTTGTTTATAGCGGCGATCAGAAATGACGCAGATGTGACCAAATATCACCATAACAAAGCTCTATTTGTGGGGAAATAAGGACGCAAATTTCGTTTGGGTACAACTCGCACGACCGCGCAATTGTCAGTTAAAGCAACGCAGTGCTGAATCGCAAAAAGTGCTCTGGTCCTACAGTGGGAAATCCTTCCGTGGGTGAAGTGGTTAAGTTAAAGCTAAGCGTGGTCTTTTAAGACTTAGAAAAAATATCTGCCTAAAAGATACAAACCCTTGAAAAAACTTTTATCAAAATGGTCATATATAGTATAGAAGATACTTCCCAGTTATTACAACTCAGCAAAGTAGCTAACAATAGTGAGTAAAGCAGGGCCAGGTCAAGGTGTAGGCAGAAATGGCAACCACCTTGGGAGATTCAACAAGAAGGGGGGAGTAAAATGGGTAGAACCTGCAACCCATGCTCCTAAGGTAGTTCACAGCTCATTGGGGGGAGCACACTTAGCTTTTTGCCTCAGGAGCTAAAGGACATTGTCCCAGTACTGGAGTAAAGCATAGGTATCTCCAGAGCCCCATGAGCCCCAAGTCTATAGAGACCTTTTCCAAAGCATGCAATTCTGACTGACTGACATGCTCTGTATGATGCCTACAACTCATAAGATCTGGAAAGTGGCAGCTTGGAAGAGCTGCAGCTTTTCTCAGATTAGTAATCCACAAATCACCTACTGAGCACCAAGAGAAGGACCACAGACCATTGATTAGTGTAATAAGGCAGTGCTTCTTCTCAACCTCAGTCATCAAGTACCCCCCAATGGGCCATGTTTTGGGAACTTCCCTTAGATAAAATAGCTCTTATCAATACCATGTCATTGATAATGATTTAAAGCAGCTGTGCAAAGTAAAGGAAAACCTGAAAACGTGGCCCATTGGTGGTACTTGAGGACTGAGGTTGAGAACCACTGCAATAAGATACCCTGACCGCTCCCCACCACTATAATAAGGGGCACTGAGCACAAACGTATGGGGGTACTTAAATCGGTTGTCTACCCATCGATTTGATAGTGTCAAAAAAGAGTTAATATTCCCGGCATACCGGAAATGCTAGCTGTCTCCTTGATTGTGCTCTCAACCAAACTAGGAAACCATCCAATGGGTGGTGTCATAATGGATCACATGTGTAGCATCATGGCAGTTGCAGATTAAACAGAGGCTAAGATGTCAGCTTTCTTAGCTGAAAACGATAGGAGAGTATACAGCCACTTTAAAGCGGTTGTCTACTCAGTTTGTAAACATTTGCTCATATGCTATGTCAGTCTTAATGTAATGTGATTTACCTTATCTCTCCCCGCTCACCCTTGTCATCTCCGTATAATCTTTATGTTTTTGTCCAGTGACGTCAGCCGCGCATGCTTCGTTGTACCGCTGCATCATCTCCAATTGCTGATGTCAGCCCCGGAAATCCCGCGATAGAAAACCCCTAAGCAGACTATTGTTTACACCTCGTGACTTGCTAGGTCACGAGGTTGAGAAGAAGGAGGAGGAAAAATGAAACCAAGCAGCGGAGCAGAGCATTGAAAAGTGAAACTAAAATGCGCCTGTATTGCCGATCATAGTGCGCATGCACGGGATTACGGCCAGACTACACAATGAGGGCGGAAGTACATTACTGTACACAACGCGGAAGCCCACAGCTAAAATGGCGTGGCTGTTTCCAGAGCAGCACAGGGAGAATAACAAAGATTTTATAAAGTAAGCAGCAAGTTATAAAACGGCTGATGTGGTGTTTAGAGTTGTATTAACATGTTCTATTGGGGGATGCTATTTACTTATTGTATGCATGAGGGCAGACAACCGCTTTAATCCTGCCCACTGCACTAGATACAAATGTGTTGCACGTTACATATTACTGACCAGTGCACTCCATATGCTATGTTGTTCATAACACAGTCCTGACCCCTGCATAGTATATGGTATTTTGTATATTACACAGTCCTGACTGCTGCCTTGTATTTACTAAATTGTACATTACACATTCCTGACCGCTGTACTTCATATGATTTGTTGTACATTACATGGTCCTGACCACTGTACTTTATATACTGTCTTGTTCATTACATTCTGCTGACCCCTGCACATTATATTCTATGTTCTGCATCAGTGGTTTCCAAACTGCAGCCCTGGGACTGAATGTGGCTCTTTACTTGCCTTTATCTAGCCCTTAAGGCATGATTCCTGCCATTGACAACAACAATGGGGCACAATTCCTTCCACTGACAACAAAAAATAAGGCACCATTCCTCCCACTGACACCAACTATTTTTCCCCCTGATGCCAAAGATCGGGCATTGTTTATTCCCACTGGGCATAGTCCAGCACCCCTAAATACTGGAGAATAGTAAACTGGCCCTTTCTTTAGAATGTTTGGAGACTGTAAATGCTATGATGTGTTTTACATAGTCTTAACTATTGCACTATATATGCTATGTTGTACATTACATAGTTCTGACCCCTGTGCGCTAGATGCTATGCTGTACATGACATAATTCACACCAAAGTGTTTGTGGCTTTTGCAACTATTTTAATAATGTTCTTCTTTAAAGTAGCCTTAGGCAAAGCATTATTATTATACAGGATTTATATAGCACCAACAGTTTGTGCAGCGCTTTACAATATAAAGGGAGACAATACACCAACAATACAATTCAATACAAGTGGGTTAGAGGAGCCCTGCTCCTGCAATCTTACAATAAAAGTATTAGATCTATGTTCATATTCTATCAGCAAAGGGGGAGACTTAATGGGAGATTTTCATGTTTGCAATCATTCGTGTTGAGATTTATGCAGTGGCGGCCCGTTCATAGAGGGCGCACGGGCGCCGCCCCCTCTTTCATGTGTCCGGCCCCCTAATCTACATATCAGGGTGCCGGGTGCATGGATTCCAATGGGGGAGGAGTGGATTTTTGAAGCATGTGATTAGAGCCAGAGGCTCTATTGGGCTTCAAAAATGGGTGGGCTTGGGGAGCAAAGCACTCGTCCCGATCCCACCTTGTTTTGTGACTATAGCGAATGAATTTGCTATTTTCACACTAAAGTTCCTCCCCGCCAATCAGGAGGCAGGTAGTGAGCCCTGTTTCCTGATTGGCCTAAACGTCAGATGATCCTATTGGATGCCTAGTGCTTAGGCGGAAGAGGAACAGTGCGCTGTAGGAGATGGAGGAGCAGACACCAGAGCCGCCGTTCTCCGCACCTCCGGGAGAAGAAGGAGAGGAGATCACAGCCCGGACCTACAGTCACAGCTGGTGCAAGGATTTTTGACATGTGCAGGTAGATATTTTTGCAGTGCCTCTCTACCCATTTCTTTAGCCATGGTCCACAGGTCTGCACCTGTGCCTCTGGACCCAGCCTAAATTCAAATAATGGCAGCACCGGCTCGCTTTCCTATGCCAACCGTGATCCGCAAGTATATGGACAGGCTGGGGTAGTATATGGACAGGCTGGGGTAGTATATGGACAGGCTGGAGTAGTATATGGGCAGGCTATGGTAGTATATATACAGGGGCTTGGCGCCCTGGGTGTTAGTGCGCCCTAGGCGGCCGCCTACTCCGCCTAGTGGTAGAGCTGGCCCTGCCTGCAGTACGCTGTGAGGAGCGGACACCAAAGCCCCCACGCTGCTCCCCGCACCTATGGCCGCCGTTCCCCGCGCCACTCCCTGTACCTATGGCCGCCACTCCCCGCACCTCCGGGAGAAGAAGGAAAGAAGCTCACAGCCACGATCGGGTAAGTGACAGGGCCGCCAGGGGAGGGGTGGTGGCAGTGCCGCCCCCCCCCCAAATTAAAAACCCACCAGCCGCCACTGGGTTTATGTGCTTCTGTGAGATTGTTGCAGCGATTTATTGCAGCATCACATTTATTGGTATGTAGAGATTTGTTCTATACAGTAAAGCCCGACTTAATAAATGAGTAGATTACACTCCCAGTTTAAGGCAGTACTTTTTGGAAAAACAGCCGAGCTGGACACCAAGAGAATATGAACCAGAGTGCCCAATGTGTATAGGACTATATCCAATAAGAGCTAAAGCAAAATTTCCTGCAACTGAGCAAAAGTGACAATGTGAAGAGCAACCAACATATAACAGTAAACCAACATCACACTAGGGTTGATAAAACTGCAGAGTGAAAAATCTAGAGCAGCTGTGCATGGTAGACAATCAGCTTCTAACTTCAGCTTGTTCAATTATTTTGCACTCTCCAGTTTTAGTAAATCAACCCCACTTAGATTCTTTACTGAACATATAATATTCACAAACATATATTGTACATAAGAATGTCGATGATACAGGAAAATCTCACAATCAGTCATTTTATTTAAACTATATCTGCTTGTCCCATCCTTTAGATTATGGACATCTCTTTCTACGAATATTCACATTTTTTAGGTTATTTACAATATTTCCAGACCAATTAAAATATGACTGTGCAATATGTGCCTGACAATACTGTTGCACACATTTCTCTGTTACATCAAATATAAAATGCTACATGTGGCCAACTTGTGGGGTCTGTGATCAATCGGTAGACCCCTCGATCAATGATATTTTCTGTGCTTTGATGTTACACACCTTACTAACAAAGCACCTGTTCGCATACAGGATACTACTGTAGATAAGCAGCCAGCTCTGCAAATAATACATTGTGGGATGCTGGGTACTGCTGGCAATAGATAAAGAAGGTCTGGCTATCCACCAATGCAATGAGAAGTGCAAACAGAAATAGGTTGTACACTTTTCCTATTGTTAAAGTCTATTTTTGGAGTTCTCTCTGGGCTCAGTTAAGCAGCTCCACACACATGCGTAATTAATACAACTTTACGGCATGTTTGCGTTGGATTCTTGGAAAAAGGCCCAGGGCTGCTGCTGCTTTTCGGAATGTGATGGTGGTTATTATTATGGACTGCTATGCCAGCAACTTCTGGGATCCCAGCCACAGCCTAAAGAGCAATTTAAAATGTGTGTATTAATCATACATCAATAAGCTAAAGAATATTATAATCTGCGCAGATGGCATCTCAGAATGGGAGAAATTGTATTATTTCATTAAAAATTGTTATTGCTGCATAATATTAATCTGTGGTTTATGATCTTTTTATTTTGTGTGTAACAATGGAGATGATGTGCTATGCCAGCTATCCCTACATATGGACACGAATACACAATGTTGGCGACGGCATGACAAGGTCCTTCAAGCAACCCTGTTGCTATAGAAAACTTTCCCAGTAAAGACATACCTTTAGGCTGGGTTCACACTATCCAACACAAAAACGGTCAGACTTTTGATCCTACTTTACCCTGCAACATGGGTCCTACTTCTGTCCTACTTTGGTCCTACTTCCATCCGACTTGAATGAACAAGATAAGATTTTGCTCCGACTTTGAGATAGTGACTTGTCCTTTGACCAATCAAAACAATCCCAGTGTGAGATAAATTCCTAAAGTCGGATGTCACAATTTGGATGGTTAGAACAAGGATCTAGAGAAAACACCACACAGTTCCTGCGCTTGGATGTATAAACCAATAGCGTAGGCCTGACCAGAGATGCAGTTATATAAATATGCGATTTCCACTCTTTTATGTGCACTAGAAGATCTTGCTGCCCTCCTCAGGACCATGGGAATCCGAAAACACTAGAGAAGGATACAAAAAAGAGAGGGGCGCACCGACCTTGTGCAACACCATAAAACCATTTACTTCAATGATATTCAATGGGCTGAAGTAGGACTAAAGTCGGACCAAAGTAGTACAGGAATCTTTTTCAAAGTCGGACCGACTTGTGTCGGACCAGTTAAGACAGCTCTCATAGGGAAACATTAATTTTGTGACGTAATGCGACTTGTGCTCACAATGTTGATCCGTTTGTCGGACAAGTGTGAACCCAGCCTCAAGAAATATTTAAATATTCACCTTTCCCACGGCCTTTACCCATCCTACGAAATGGGCTCCTGAAGTTTGCTAGGAAGTTTAATTGTTGATACCCTGGGACTACCACAACTGGTTGACTACTGCTGACCTCCACATCCCTGGAGATGAGTGGTGATCAGCAGGGAACCAGTGAGCACTATGGGGTAACCAGAAGATTGTGACTCCTGGAAGGGTGGGTTTCTCAGTGGACCATTTCTCAGGATTAAAGCGGCATTCAACCGCACTGGAATCAGGAATGGGGAATATATAAAGTCTTCTTTTAAAGATATGCCTTCACTGGCAAACTTTTCTATAACGGAGGAGTCACTTTAAAGTGAACCTGTGTTAATCTAAGATAGGCAAAACAATAGCTTCACTTATGCTGCTCACCCTTACTTCTCAGCAGTAACCCCACGCTCCCTTCACCTGTGAGAACAAGGAGAATTACCCCTCTGTAGGCTCACATGGGTAAAGCACAGATTCACTTTAACCCCCTAATCGTTGACCTAGCCTTGGTATTACCTAGCCCCTAGTAATAAATTAATCTAATTTAATTAATTAAAGTACATATTATCATTATCAGTGCTGAAGTATTTATACCAAAGCCACTTGCTTCACCTGTCAGAAAATCAATACACTGAGTCACATCAAGTAAATAGAACACACAAATATGTAAGTTAACAACATATTTACTGGTATAAGATACAACAGCAATGGGTCATTTTGATCCAATAGTTACCAACATTGGAGTAGGCCTCACTTCACATCCATGCAGCTGTGTGTAGGGCTGCCCATTCTTTGCAATGGGCTGCCTTACCTGCAAGGAGTCCAAGACCTTTTTTAATCACGCTGCACCGAACCGCATGGTGCTCCAGCATTATTCAGTTTGGCATGCACATTTTCCGATGTGTAAGGGTGCCATAAAGAATTAAGTGCACCACCATGCATCTGCTAAAGAGCCGAGCATTAATGCAGTAATGTGAACCTAGCCTTATTCAAATTTAGAGTAGACCTGATAAGCTGAACTCCATCCTAAAAATATATAGTAGGCACCACAAGATGTCAAGGAGTACCTTTTTGTATGCGGGTTTTCCCCTTTACAGTGCTGCTAAACCACTGAGAAGTTCCTACGCCAATAAAGACTTTTAAAGACTACGGTTTCCAAAAGCTTTGGCATTTCCTACCCCGTCGCATGACAGTGCTAAGATCTGGCAATAGGGTGCACAGGCACTCAAACGGGTGAAGCATGGGGTGTGCCTACTGTCCCAGCTAGCCATAAGTTGAGGTATTTTGGCTGCCCAAGTATGCTGTGAATTGTGGAACTATGAATATAAAGGGATGTTGCAATGTCTACTATGCAGATTCCAACCAGGTATATGGATCCCAAGTGCATTGTGGGTGTTTTACAATATTAGAGACTGAATATTGCTTTCAATCTGACTTCATAAGAGGGTAAGGAAAAAAAAAAAGAGCCTGCTTATATATTTTAATTATGGCAGCCCATTGTGTAAATATATTGTTACAAATAATGAAAAATAGAAGGTTTTTAAACTAGTAATACACTTTAATAATATAACATTTAATTGATCTTTTTTCACATGTGTACCTTTAAATAAGAAAAAAAATAGGTCTTCTTAAATAGTAGCTTTATACAGAGTATAGTTGCATAAAAAGTTAGGACAGAATCATTCTAATAGGTTAGTTACTTAATAAAAAAGGGTAAGTAAGCACTAAAAAGGGCTTCCAGTGTAGTCTAATACCACTATGTGGTGAATGGTGTAATGCCACACAAATTTCCTTATAAGAAATAGCAGGGATCCTTTATTTTTCTTGTGTTGTAGTACAGTGGAAAATAGTAGTTAAGCAACACACTGACAGAAACAAGATGTGGAGAGGCCCCTGCCTGCAACAATTTACAAGCGGCGGTGTTTTCCCTAACCCCAGTGATAATGGAAGGAGATTCTGTACATTCCTTCCATAAGCTACAACTAAACAGCAAAAAAGGAAGCAAGGAGAGCAGAACAGAGATTAGAAAAATCCCGTGCGTGGGGGAAGACAAAAAGCCTAAATGCCTAAAGTCCCTCCCAAAATGGAATTTTGGACATTTTTGAATTTTTTTTTTTTAAACTATAAATTTTTCCTGTTTACCATTTATTAGCCATGACTAACAGCTTTGTTTCCTATGGCGTCCACGCTGCAGTTGTGTGCGCTGCAAAATAAGTAGTATATGCAGCACTTTTCTTCAGCCTAGCAGGTTGCAATGCAGACTAGCGTATCACAACGCAGCTATGTGAATAGAACTTTATAAAATGTCACTTTGATGTTTTAATAAAGGACAAGAAAAAAAAATAGTGGGGTGAGCCACACATCAGTACTGTTCCTGCAAGTGCACACTAGTGGCTGTGCAATCAGTGTGCCTGTCTAGGTTGAACAAATCCTTAAAGCGTTTGTAAAGTCATTTTTTTTTTCTTTTAAAATAACAAACAAGCATGTTATACTTATTGCTCTGTGCAATGGTATTGCACACAGTGGCCCCAATCCTCCTCTTCGCAGGTCCCCCGCCAGTGCTCCGAGCTCCTCCTCTTCTTGGTGTGTCACCATAGGAAGAGGCTTCCTATGGTGTCACACCTTCGGCTCTGTGCCTATAGACACAGACAGCGAGGCTCAGCCCCACCCCCGCTCCCTCATCTTTGACTCGATTTGACTGACAGCAGCGAGAGCCAATGGTGCTCAACAAAGCCTGTGAAAGCGGGGAGAGGAGGAGACAGTTGCTGCAGACGGGCACAGCGCTGGATCGATATTGGGCTCAGGTAATTATAAAAGGGGTGGGGGCGATGCACATACTGAAACATTTACTGAACACATCCTACCACAATCTTTGGAGGAGTAGCAGAATATGTTTTGGAGTGCAATTCTATATACACTATATTGCCAAAAATATTGGGACGCCTGCCTTTACAAGCACATGAACGTTAATGGCATCTTAGTCTGTAGGGTTCACTATTGAGTTGGCCAACCCTTTGCAGCTATAACAGCTTCAACTCTTCTGAGAAGGCTGTCCACAAGGTTTTGGAGTGTGTCTATGGGAATATTTGACCATTCTTCCAGAAGCACATTTGTGTGATTAGGTACTGATGTTGAACGAGAAGGCCTGGCTCTCAGTCTCCACTCAAATTCATCCCAAATGTGTTCTATCAGGTTGAGGGTGCAGGCCAGCCAAGCTGCTTAATCCTAAACTCACTCATCCATGTCTTTATGGACCTTGCTTTGTGCACTGGCGCGCAGTCATGTTGGAACAGGAAGAGGCCATCCCCAAACTGTTGCCACAAAGTTAGGAGCATGAAATTGTCCAAAATGTCTTGCTATGCTAACGCCTTAAGAGTTCCCTTCACTGGAACTAAGGGGCCAAGCCCAATCCCTGAAAAACCCCACACCACAATCTCCCCTCCATCAAATGATTTGGCCCAGTGCAAAAAGCAAGGTCCATAAAGACATGGATGAGCAAGTTTTGGGTGTAAAAAGCACTCCAGTCTAAATGTCTAAACTGCTGGCAACAAAAGTGAGTACACCCCTAAGTAAAAATGTCCCAATTGGGCCCAATTAGCCATTTTCCCTCCCTGGTGTCATGTGACTCATTAGTGTTACAAGGTCTCAGGTGTGAATGGGGAGCAGGTGTGTTAAATTTGGTGTTATCGCTCTCACTCTCTCATATTGGTCACTGGAAGTTCAACATGGCACCTCATGGCGAAGAACTCTCTGAGGATCTGAAAAAAAGAATTGTTGCTCTACATAAAGATGGCCTAGGCTATAAGAAGACTGGCAAGACCCTGAAACTGAACTGCAGCACAGTGGCCAAGACCATACAGTGGTTTAGCAGGACAGGTTCCACTCAGGACAGGCCTCGCCATGGTCGACCAAAGAAGTTGAGTGCACGTGCTCAGCGCCATATCCAGAGGTTGTCTTTGGGAAATGAGCGCTGCTAGCATTGTTGCAGAGGTTGAAGGGGTAGCTTCGTAAAAGTACATTTCATGATAATGAACAAATAACTGAATTATATGGGTTTTTGTATTTTTTGTATCTGCCTGAATTTTAGTTTTAAAGTTCATTTAGCATATGCAGTTAGCATACTTCTACACCACCTCTGCGATAGTCACCAACCCACCATTCTCATCCTAGAAACATGGATAGGTCTGCCTTGTGCTGGGTTGGCCAAACAGTCTGTGCCAAAGCTTCCTCCACAGCCAGCATCATCCAATAAACAAGTACTATTTCACCTGGCATTGTAGGGAGAAGCACCATATGGCCTAATGCCAGCCCAATTAAATATCTGAAACGCATTTGCATTTCTAATATTTTTATTTTTCTCTGTTTATTATGTAGGAATACTATATTAAATATTTCCCAGTGGTAAAGAGTAGAAGGAACCCAAGAGCTGTCAGTGTAATCAAAGTGACATGATACATATAGGATGTAAAGACACACCAAGTCTAATTTAACTCCGCATTCTATAAAAAGATCTCTCAGTTGGTGCCAAGTTACTAAAGTTGTAGTGCCACCAATCCTGACTACTTAGCACTTAATTAATATCTTTCAACACAATTTTCTCTAATACATTCTCATGTCTGTTGCTACGGAAAGATGGTAGGGGGTCGTAATTCAGGCATATTTGTGGCCAGTTAAAGGATTTATTTTTACTGCGTGATTTATTGCAGAATGTAGTGATTTTGTTTTATGCACTGTAACAGTAAGCTGGTCTGACAGTCATGACACAATTTGAGAATAACACAACATATATCAACATGTTACATGAGCAAGGGGTTTGGAAATTTGGGGTTTCGCATAGCAAGCAACTCTATGCTTCCTTTCGGCTGGATTCCCACCTATGCATTTTTAGTGCTTTTTGCATTTTGCAGATTTGCACTACAGTCCATTTAACATGGTTTCCTATGGAACACGTTCTATAGTGCAACTCTGCAAAATGCAAAAAGCAATAAAAATGCATAGGTGTGAATCCAGCCTTCATTTTTTGGTACCAAAAAAACGTTTTTTAACAATCAAACCTGCATTATATAAATAACAAATTTGGATTGGCTGCTATGTGCCAGCATAATGATGTTTAAGACATTTTAAGGAAACTTTAGGCACTTACAGACATAAGCGATTTGTTTATGATTAGATCAGGAAACATTTTTTAAGTCAGACACCCTCCGCTAAGCCTTCTCAGGCAATCAGTCTACTGGCCAGACCTAGGTTTTCCCAGCTGATTGCTATTAGATTCCCCAAAATAGGGCAATATTAATGATATCAACAGAACACCCCCCTTCCTTTCTGCACAGGAAAAAGCATGCAGGTTCACCCAATGCAGGTTTGTACAGTGCTTGTCACTTTACACTTCTGTTGTAATGCCCCCCACCACTCTTGTTATTTGCTTTTTCCCAATCAAGTGAGAAATAGGCTGTACAGCTTGTCAAAAACATCCCAGTGATCTTAGTGGATTTTGATTTCATGCTTTTTTTTTTTATTTAATTTAATGTGAAAAACATGCTGTGATTGGAAGACTGTCTGCTACTATACATTTTTTCCGAGCCGCTAAGTTACAACAAACCTTGCTACTGAACACAATGGGGTTGATTTACTAAAGGCAAATAGACTGTGCACTTTGCAAGGTAAAGTTGCCCTCTGCAGGTGCAGTTATTCCAAAACTTAGCAAATGAGATAAGGCTTTCCTTTGCAAAGAATACCCAATCACATGCAAGGAAAATAAAAAAAACAGCATTTTTGCTTGCACATGATTGGATGATGGAAGCCAGCAGAGCTTCTGCTCATTTACTAAGCTCTGGAGCAACTGCACTTTGCAAAGTGCACAGTCTTTTTGCCTTTAGTAAATCAATCACACTATGCGCAGTTGCTCCAGAGCTTAGTAAATGAGGTAAAGCTTCACTTTGCAAAGAGTACCCAATTATGTGCAAGGAAAATTTGAAAAGAAACAGCATTTTTGCTTGCACATGATTGAATGATGGAAGTCAGCAGAGCTTATGTGCATTTACTAAACTCCGGAGCAGCTGCACTTGCAGAGAACAACTGCACTTTGAAAGTGCACAGCCTATTTGCCATTAGTAAATCAACCCCAATGTGTCTGATTCTTTATTGGCAAAGTGACAATAGGTTGTTTGCCTGCCATACAATGTAATCAACATTATAAACTAACCTTTGTAGTTCTGTCTACCAGCTTCAACCACATAGAAAACAGAATATCAGTTTCCTGTCCCACCCTCCCAGCCTAGATAACTTGAAAATCTCCACCATTGGCAAGGGCTTGTAAAGCTCATGTACATCTTTTTTTTTTTTTACTCCTGCTAGTCCTTATTACTGCCAACAATTATTTGATTGGTCAAAATATTAGTAAATCAGGCTATATATGAATAACCTATGAATGTAACATAAGTTATAACAGCTTAACTGATCAACAGGTTAAAGAGGAACTCCACCCAGTGTGTTTTTCCAGTTTTATAAGGACAGGGGCATGGTTTGATCTCCTGTTGTGTCTTTACTACTGCATATCACCCTGGCCTCTTAGTGGACTAACATGGCATGGAGGAGTCTGCTGGGAAATGTCTGGTTCCTGTCTCTAGAATGCAATTTCCATATATTCCTATATGGAATCTGCTAACATGACAGGTCGCTGGCCCCATTCTCCATATGAATACATAGTAAAAGTGCTGTCCACACAACATAACCAATAAGTTCACGTCACAACAGAGCTTTTGGCTGTCCCTTCTATGCAAGTCGAAGAGAAAAACTTCCTCACCAATATCATAAAGCCTGAGAGATCAAAGGGGCCAACTCCACACAAAACTGGAAAAATCGCTAGGGTACTGTTCCATTTCAGAGGGGAAGAACCATAGTGCGGATTATTGAAAAATGAAAAACTAAGGGGATTCCACATACAGCTTTGGGAACTTCAGGTTCAGTCCTGCCTTACAACTAAAGAGCAAAGCCAACACAACTTCTCCATTTGGGCTTTGTTTTGTTTTTAGTCCCTGTTCTGTGGTTTCCCATAATTCAAGCTCATAGATATTCACTTTAACCTTATGCAACCATAAATGATAAATCACAAGAAACCCCCTAGCAAATCCAGAGGGCTCTAAGTCCAGGGTTACACAGTTTGATCGCCTATATAATGATAATAACAATATGATGCACTGAGCGTCTGCCCTTATGTGAGCAAACCTTGACATATGAAAAGTCTGATTAAATATGCAACAAACAATGACATAAAAATTCCCCCATTTCGGCTTATGCAATGACAAGTGGCTTATACATTTCATTTCATCTGGAATGTATGGTCCTATGTCAATTTATAATTTATTTAAGCACTCATTTCCAATGCAATGTCTACAACAGGAACGATAGGGGAAATGTGACTGCTTTTTCTAACTTAATTAGTTGCTATGGCCCTACTGCCCCTGGCAACCGTCACAGACAGCAATGAATTGGAGACGTGCCATTTCTTAATGTGAATGTAACTGGCACTGACTGCCAACAAACAAATTCTCTTATGTTGTTTATAAACCTGATTAAGGGCTTAGTATAACCATAAATGATTTTAACTGGTGAAATTATGCATGGTATAAAATCTCAGCTGAAGATGTGTAAAAAGTCATATTGGCATGATTAGCCCATCACTCGTCACCCATCACTATGCTGCTTCCCCTTTCTCCGTTCAGTCATAAGATGACTTGGGCTTTGTAGAAGTGGGTTGAATGATGCTGGTCATAAGACTGAGAACATCTAGTAGCAAAAAAGCTGCAAGAAACCCCACAACAACCACTACTGTGTCTGGATTGTGATTGAAGGTGAGCATTGCAGCGAAAGCTGGATTTGTTATTTTATTTCAATTATATCTTATTTTTGGCAGGAGTTCTGCTTTTAAAAAAACATTAATCAGTGGTGTAGTGGATAGCACTCTCGCCTAGCAGCAAAAGGGTCGCTGGTTCAATTCCTGACCACGACACTACCTGCCTGGAGATTGCATGTTCTCCCTGTGCATGCGTGGGTTTCCTCCGGGTACTCCGGTTTCCTCCCACACTCTAAAGACATGCTGGTAGGTAAATTAGATCCTCTCTAAAAAAAAATTGGCCCTAGTATATATATGTATGAATGTGAGTTAGGGACCTTAGATTGTAAGCTCCTTGAGGGTAGGGACTGATGTGAATGTATAATATATATGTAAAGCGCTGCGTAAATTGACGGCGCTATACAAGTACCTGATATAAATAAATAAATAAAATAAATTAATAGTACAAAAACAAATTGCTAAAGCTCATTAAGGTGCTTACAATTCCCGGCAGCCTCCTCAAAAATTTTGTAGGCTGAATACCAGACCATTCTGACAGGCAAAGCCCAGCAATTTCTCCTACTGCTAAAGCTTGCCATCCATCCTGCCTCCTTCACATTCCTAGTAGCCACTAAGCCTGCCATACAGAACGAGCCAAAAGGAATGTGACGGGACAAGAATGCGTGAAAAGCACCGACACTACTCATAAGGGTCTTATTTTTCCCGCTAGAATGGACCAACATTTTGCCATATCTAGTGGCTTTTCGAAGTGTGCAGTCACATCGAAGTTCCCACGCTTACTTTTGCCTAGAGGATTTTTTTGTTTTTGTTCTAGTGACCAAGGAGGTGATTAAAAAAAGTATTTGTGACACTTCTATAACTTTATGGACGCATTAGAAAGCCCAGAAAATGAAAAAATTTATGACAGCTGTGCAACAGGTTTTTTTTGCTGTTTACAACAAATTCAGGTAGTTTTAAGTTCGACGCGTTTTTATATACTGTTGCTGTGACTGCGGCAAATTCATAAAGAAAACCTGCCATATCGGTGATAAGAAAAAGTGAAGGTAAGCAACTCCTTTCGTAGACAGAATTCTTGTGATACAATCTACAACAGGTTCATGCACACCTTACCAATAGGTATGTGAATTTGCTCAAGTTGTGCCATAAGTCGCACTACCGCGAGAGTTCTAATGAGTATCTACAACACTCTTTATGAATTTTACACGTTAAAGTGTCTTCAAAGCTAGGATGCAACAAAGCAATAACCACCAAAGGAGAAAATTCCATGCGATTCTTCATAGTGATGGCTACATTCCTAAAGTGGTTGTCAACCCGTGACAACTACTCTAACCTACAGGTAAACCTATATTAAGGCTTACCTGTATGTGCCCTGCATATCTCCTAAACCTGCACGGTTCAGGAGATATACAGTGTACTAGATGTGCCGACATAATTCTGCACATGCGCGGTGAAGAAACGGCCTCTGTGCCGTTTCTTCACTGAGATCGTGCCATGACTGGCGGCTCCCGCGCGGGAGTGACATCACGCGACTCCGGCCAGTCACAGAGCCGGAGTCACGGCCCCGGAAGGAAGAGGGGCTGAAGATGGACGCTGTCTGCACAGGAGACATCACGGGACGTCGCAGGCTTCGTTTGCAGGTAAGTGACACATAATAGGCTAGTATGCGATGCATTGTAGGCCATAATGCTTCTACTTTGCAGGGGAATATAGAGGAAGTAAACCCCATCAGGGTTTACTTCCGACACTACTCATAAGTGTCTTATTTTTCCCATCAGGGTTTACTTCCTCTTTAATGGCTACTTGCTCTCTAGGTACCCATTTCAAAGAAGTATAAGCAGGAACTGGAAGGAACCTTTATCTTATTCGTATTGCCAGTTTTTATTATTACACTTCCCAGAACATCCTAGGAGTCATCTAAAGGTCCTAAGAAGGTTGGAACCCCAGAAAATGTCCCCTCTTTTCTAATCCTCAACACAGCCTCTGTCTATGCACTTTGTATTTATATATATAATCCCAGTCCATGGGCTCTTTCCCACTAAAAGCACATTAATGCACCTATAGCATTAATGAGCATTTAGGATGCGTTATACAGGCGTTCTTGTTGTGTCGGGCAACACTTCTCAAATGCCCTGTGTTTTATTTTTTTTTACAAGGCTAAAATGGGAAATAACCACTTTTAACGCTTTGCAACCACACTGCAAACACACTGTAAACATCATAGGTGCATTTACAGTGTGTTTAAAGTGATACTAAAGGCTCATATATTTTTTTTTAAAATAACAAACATGTCATACTTACCTTCCTCTGTGCAGCGGTTTTGCACAGAGTGGCCCCGATCCTCCTCTTCTGGGGTCCCCCAGTGGCGCTCCTGGCTCCTCCTCTTATCGAGTGCCCTGTGCCCGGAAAGCGCTCCCGAGTCCTGCTTCTGTGTTCCTTGACACAGACAGCAGGACTCGGCCCCGCCCCCTGCGTCACTGGACTTGATTGACAGCAGCGGGAGCCAATGGCTACCCTGCTATCAATCTATCCAATGAGGACCGGAGCCTGCAGCTTGAGCTGCTAGGCTCGTCCCCAGCGCAGGAACGATCGGTCTCAGGTAAGTAAACGGGGGGCTCTGAGGGGCTGCTGCAAAAGAAAAGGTTAATGCATAGAATGCATTGAGGTGAAAAAACGGGAGGGTTTACAACCCCTTTAAGGCGAGGTTGTGGTGCGTTTTAATAAAAGTGAATGGAGGCAGTTGCAAAGTGTCAACGCCTGCCAAACTCTGCAGGCAACATTATTTTGGACTTGCTGGTAACGCTGCAGTGTGAACACCTCCATCCGCTCCCTATTGTAATAATTATGTGTGGCATTGATAGGTGATCACAAAACGTTAAAAACGCAACCCAACTACCTATTTAAAACCCCTGTGTGAAAGAGCCCTTACTATGTCTATGGGGTTGATGTATGCTAGGTAGTAGATGTAGTAGAACAAAAGGTAGTTCTCATACAAAATCTAAAGACCTCTAACCTCATGTTGTAAAGCGCTGCGCAAACTGTTGGCGCTATATGAATAATAATTGGAGCTGTATAATAATAATAACTTCCAATGTGCCTGACATTCTACAGGAAAAAAATACTATTATTCAATCAATAATCACCTACAAACTTATTTAGGTATTTTTTTTTTCCAAAAATCTTTTATTCCACATTAGTGGTAGCAGTAAAAGGAAAATGTGTTCAATTGATTTAAGGTGTCTGTAACAAGTCTAGGTGTGTTTTTCTGTGTGTGTGTGAGTTGGGTATGGGTAATCACATGAAGCAGTCGCTGTTCTCATATACAGTTTCCATGACAATGAAGCAGATGGTGACACTTCTCCCTGAATGCCGAATATCTCTTCCTAAACTGTGCTCATGCTGCCGTGTTTTCCACTTGATAAAGCCCATGCTTTGTTCAGAAATAATGAAAGGATGATGCCTGTTGGACAGAAGCACTGAACATTTTCAATTATTATTTTATAAAACTGAACAGTGAACAACTCCAACAAGTGTAATAAAGAATATATGGCCAAAGCCGGGCTGGATTAATAATGATGGCATTAAAGCTCCAGACATCCTCATTAAATAGGTTTTGCTCTTTTTTTGGTGCACTGGTGTATTCAACAAGACCAGAAGTCTATTCTACCACCTCCTGCAAGTTTCAGAACATGCTACTTTCAGTCATTAGCGGATAAATTTGACCTCCAAATTAGCGTCTGTGAGCTAACAGTTTGCCTGTGAAGAACAATCAGTTCGAGGCAAGTTCCCAACTGCGTGTTAAGCTAGCCATAGACGGGTAATGTCATTCGACCATGTGTCTCAAAAATCTGAAAAATCAATTATCAAAGTATGGGATGCTACCATCAGTGAATTGACAAAATTAGTTATCAAACCCCTTAAAATTTAATTTCACTGCCATGCCAACGGTTCAAATTTAAATTTTCGAATTTGGGTTACATGGGAACGACGTAATGTTTTTGCCTGTGAACCTACACTTACCATATATTGTATTTCCTATATAAATTGAATGAATGTTGGCGTTTTACTTCCAGATCAAAATATTGCTTAGCGCGTACACACACTACAATATATACAAATTTGCCCAAATTGAAACTACATTCGCAATTAGAATTTTGTTAGTTTATTGAAAAAAAATACCATGATTTGCCTTTTCCTTGACACTACAGTCGAAAATGATCATTGAACTGTCCCCCACTAAGTGGAAAATCAAACACACATTCCAAAAACAGCCATTTTCCAACAAATGGCCTGGGCTGTGGGCGCCGGGGATCATCTGAGGTCTGGGGTGCTGCTGCCGGGGCTCATCTGAGGCCTGGGGTGCAGGCTCCAGGGCTCATCAGAGGCCTGGGCTGCAGGCGCCGGGGCTCATCAGAGGCCTGGGCTGCAGGCGCCAGGGCTCATCAGAGGCCCGGCCTATGGGCGACGGGGCTCACCAGAGGCCTGGGCTGCGGGCACCAGGGCTCATCAGAGGTCTGGGCTGCGGGCGCCGGGGCTCATCAGAGGTGTGTGCCACTTATGTGTGTGCACTAATTAATTTTTTGCACTTTTATTTGTATTGCTAATGAGAAGTTTAAGTCATTAATGATCATATAATACATTCATTTAACTTGTCATTAGTAGTACAACTATGTGTGCAAAACTTGAAGGCATAGAAAGTGTACAGAGAGCTATAGTTTGCTAGCATTGTCTAATGCTTATGAACTTAAGCCAGGTGTTATTTTTTTTTCCTTTGACAGTTGAGCAGGGATTATATAGGTAAATACTGCGCAAAAATGTAGTGAATATGTGTGGGGAGCTAGGCCACTATTTTAATAGAGTTCACTTTCGCAAGTGAGAAGACAATTTGTTGTATTTCTTTCTCTTATATCAATTATATTCTATTATGCCCTCTGCTTCAATGAGTCTACATTAGAGTGACCTTAAGAAATCATCGCTACTAAAGAAAGAACAATTCTAAGAGTATACCATTCTGTTTTGTGGCTGCACCCATCTCAAGAAATCTGTAAGAGTCAGAATGTGTATACCAGTTTAAGATTACTCCAGAAGTATTGAAAGATTAGTCTCTCTCTCTCAGCTGCTGCTGCGTGACCCTTGGGTCAACAGTTTCTGGGGTGCCAGTCCTTGAAGTACTTATTTTCAGTAGAGTGGGAAATGGTCATAGAACACTTGACAGAGTTTCCAATTCTTCCCAACAATATCTAGAACTAAAAAAATGGCTTGGTTGGAGTTCCAACTTAAAAAAAAACAAAAAAAAAACCTCTTCTAAGAGAAAAAAGGAGGCTGCCATGCAGGACCTCTTCTATTTTGAGTCACCAAGCCATGATGTGAATCCAGATAAGGACTTATGACTTTCATCACAGCTCAGCTGCAAGAGAGTAACACCATTGTTATGGCCATGTAGGATGGTGTGGACGTTCAGATTAAGGCAGTACAATTCTCCATTGTGCCCAAGAGACACAAGAAGCTTCCAGATGAGTCATGCGAAGGGCAACCACCCAAACTAGTCTTTTAGATTTGGATAAACATTTTGGGCAGCAGTAAACTCTGCACAGTAATCTCCTGTTTGTAGAATTGTATATACTAGCTATGATCTATGTTAGTACCATCACTAGGTATTCTGTAATTGAATGCCCATTCCCCATTAGTGTACACCCTGTGTCACATACAGTAGTGAAGTTTGCATATTATGTCCTCCACAATATCACAACTCGAGTGAGAAGTGTTGTATGCACATCATTATCTAATCAGGTACTATTGTTGAGTCTCTCTAGACTTACATTACTACGCAAAACACAAACTGTTCTACAATCAGGGTCACTAGATTAACATGTGACAAAAAACGTCAAAATACAAAGACAAAATTGAAATAAGCAGTTTCATGGTTGATTGCTTTACCAAACCAGGTCATGTTGCTGGAGCAAAGGAGAAGGAAATACATGACAAGCTTCCATTACTTAAAGGAGAATTCTAGGTATGGATAAGTTTACATAGTAACATTGATTCAGCTTGGATCAATGTAACTATGCATATACCATACCTGTGGATCCCAATGGAAGCTGGAGTGAAGTAGGCACTACTACAGTAACCTCTGAGCGTCCGGGTTTCGTACAGAGTTCCTGATCTGTTGCAATGTGAATACAGGAGGAGGCATTCTCTGACTGGACTAAGTGAAGAGTGTAACATCACAGCCATGACTGATCTCCGAAATGGCACCTGTGCCAAGTGTACGACTTCCTGTGTTCACAGTGCAGCAGGGCAGCTGCTCAGCACAGGGCCTGGAAAGCTAGTAAGGACATTGTAATAGCGGTGTCTACTACAGTGATTTCCAGCTTCTAGGGGGATCCCACAGGTATTGAAAATGATTTATTGCTGATCATCCCCTCCTTTTAATTTAGTCTTGGGGTAAAAAAAAAAAGAATGAATAAGGGGTATTGACGCACCCCTACATTTCCTCCTGTGGATGTGGGACAGGCTGCCATCAGATGAGCAGCGAAAGGAAGTGGCTTCAGAGCAACTGATCGCATGGTGGGGAGGAAGAATGCAGGATAGGCCCATTTTATGCGGGCGGACTGATTGGGTCCACCTGTCAGTTTTTTAGGCAGCCCAGATCAGATCATCCATTGCCTTCTATGGAGTGGCGATGTGTCCGTTATCATCCGCCAACATCCAATCCTATCCACCAAAAGCAGACGAAAGAGGGATACGTTCTCCATCCATCTGGCAGATCGGATCAGATGGCCGTCGGGTATAAACAAACAGGTGGTCTGTTTACATCCAACCATCCGTAGTGTAGAGCGGGCCGTGTCTGTGTCCACTCTGCATAAGTGGAGTGGACATGAACAAGCCATCTGCCTGCTCATCAAGGATCAGCAGACAGATTTCCTACTAAACAGGCAGACTCCTAACAGAGTCCACCCCATGTGGGGCCTTAATGTTTAACCTCATTCCTTACCCCACAGACTAAGCAAACAAGTAACCACCGCCAACTACCAGTAGTCATTATGGGTGCATAGTCTTAAGTCTTTATATATTATATCTCTAGGCTGTTTGTAGTGTTCTATCGAGTATGTGCTTCTTGCACCTCTTCTTGAATATTATACAGCAAAAAGAACCGGCACACTGAAGTACGATATCCAATTAATGTATTCCATGCCCATAAAAATACAGCACACGCAACTTCTTCTTGAATATTCCCCCACCAGTCATCAGAGGGGCAACTCTGGCATGCAAAAACTCTGCCTCTACTAAAATGGTCGCCTATACATAGAGACACACAAGTCAGTACTGGGGAATAGATCAGCTAATGGGAGACCACAGGCAATATTGGTGACTTGTCCTTTACCCTCTGCTTGGGCCCAGCCTCCAAAGATTAGGTTTTCTTTAAATGCTAAATCAGATCCCAAGCAGGATACACAATAGTACATCAAGCTAATGACCATATTTGCCAGCATATGAGGTTGCCATTACATAGATTTCCATAAAGCCTAACTCTATTTAAAACAATAGTTCTGCTAAAGCTTTAGAACCAATGCCAGGGGTTTCATGCTTTCTCTGCCCGAACTTTTGAGATTTTTGCTCACCTCCTGTCCTGGCGCCATTAAGTGTATCAGGGTGTCACTGGAACAAGATATGAGAGGATAATGCCCCAACGGAGGCACGGAGGAGATCAAACCAATATGCTGTCACTTCAATACTCTGTCTAAAGAGCTTCACCTAAAACTGGGGGAATACCGAGCCCTGCCAAATACAGCTCAGAGGTCAGTTTTTTCTTTTGCGTTTTATTCCACTTTAATATGTAAAGCAAAAAAAAAAAAAAACAATTTGCTTTGCAGAATAACCCCTTTATATAAAAGAAATACATGTGGTTTATTCATTCCAGCCTGTGTGGGATGAAATGTCTACTGACATTTTGAAATGAATTTCTTTCACTTCTGGTTTCAGTAAACATCCAGATCTGGACAATATGTTACAAAGATATTTGTGTACTTTATGAATATAATGGAAATTTTCTAACAATTTTACCATGTATTATGTATAATTTAATCACTGTGCCTGGTTTCGGTAAAACTATCTCTGTTGACCACAACAACCAGATCCCAGCCGCTGTATCTTGCAATTAGGAATGAAAAGAAACATTCAGTTGCCTGCCGCGGGGGAAAAAAAAGATACTTTTCTTTGCTCCAGTGTTCGAGGAGAGCCATCAAAAAGTCTCTGGGATTAGATTCAGGTATTCTAGGGATGCACTTAGCGTACTTTGTTCTGTTCCCCTTGTGTTACTTCTTTCTGGTAAAGATACTGGTTTGCAGAAGCTCCCTGGTCTAGGGCAAGAGAAGGGCACTATATTAAAGTGAGAACATGCCAGACTGCCAAGACCCATAAAGAATTTAAAAGCTGGCAAACATGGTCTGTATATTTTACCCTTCAGCTATTGTTACATGTGAGCTTTATACAAGTGACACAACTGTCTCTGTAATATAAATTGCTACTTTTTTTTTACTCTGTTCTGTTTTATGAAAACGTTACTGTGTAAAGTTTCATAATGTACTTACACTCACACGAGAAGCCTGCTGGGATCCGCATGTCCTCTATGGGCAGGCGGATGTCAGCAGAGATGTGTGCGCTGACACCCGTCTGCCATCTGATCCATTAAACGAGATGTATGGTCGATACTTTCGCCTTACATCCAGCGGATCGGATTGGATGAAAATGGACAGGCAGAGCCATTTTCATCCGATCTCCCATAGAGAACAGCGGGGATCTGACAGGTCCATCCCTGCACAGAGAGCAGAGACGGACCTGTCATCCGCCGGCTCAGCAAAGATCAACGGAGCGATCCCTGCTGAGCTGGCGGACTCCGCTGAGCAGATCGGCCCCTTGTGAAAGGGGCATACACGCGTTCAGAAAATCGTACAAAAAATACAGTTTATCGAAAAGATCATACAATAATCTGATCATTAGTACACAGCTTTTGAGAGCCGATCACCAGAGTTCATCCAATATTATCCGATGGGACAAGCATGAAAATTTTTCTCATACGATACCAGATCTTACGACTTTTGTTTAATCAGTACAGTTGTCATTCGAAAATACAATACAACACATTACATCACTTCTGAATTTTTATTCTGTCATACGAAATCCTGTGTGTACCTGGCATAACAAGCAAATTAAAGGGCTCATGCACACAGGGCTTTAAAAAGGCTTCTTTTTTAAGCCATGTCCTAATAGTGACGAAACGCGTTGGGGCGTGGCTTCCCCTACAGCACTGCAATCTACATTTTGGATGATGAGCTCACTGTTTCTACTTTTTAAGTAAGCATTTATACCATTTTAAAATTAAATGCACTAAGGTTTTAATGCTATGGCGAGACCTGTTTTATTCCATGATGTCGTGAATGACCTTCATGACAAGATCTTGGGTGGTCTGGTGGATCTTACCATTGGTGGGAACATCACATGAGGAGGATGCTAGAGGATACAGCTCCATAGTCTAATATTGAAACAGATACATGCCAAACTTCACTAGCTGAAGTTCATGCTGGTTACTTACCAGCTTCTGGTAAGTTTTTGATTCACCTGATGTTGGATATTTCTTGGTTTGTTTGCATGCGGATACCATCACACTTTTCATCATAGGTAACTGACTCACGCAACCATTTTGGTTTTGCCTTATTGGCATATACTGAGTTTAAGCTGGGTGAACCGACCACAAGCGGACTGTCAGTTGAACTGATTTTAACTGATTTATCTTTTCTTGTTATAATAATGTCATTTATGAGCCCTGCACCTTATTATTCAGTGGCTGGTGAGGTACTGGTTGGTATCAGAGCCAGATACACACAGGTTGCATACGCCGCAATAATTAGAGCGAGAGCAATAATTCTAGCACTAGACCTCCTCTGTAACTCTAGACATGTAACCTCTACAAAATTTTAAAGTGTTGCCTATGGAGATTCTTAAGTATTGAAGTTTGGCGCCATTCCACAAGTGTGTGCAATCTTAGGCTCCATGCACACTGTATCTCAAAAACGACCGTTTTTGGTCGTTTTGGCGGTTTTTTTTAACAGCCCAAAAACGCCACTTTATTTTATCCTATGTGTCCATGCACACATGGTCGTTTATTGTCTTTTATCAGCAGTGGCGTTTTTGGGCTGTTATCTGAACACCCTGAATTGGCATTCAAAAGTCGTTCTCCTGACCACAAAAAACGCCAGACGCCGCTAAACGCCGGTAAATCGGCGTCTGGCGTTTTTTGCAGTCAATGGAAGTCAATGAAGGAAAAAACGCCCAAAAACGCAGACGCCAAAAAATGCCGGTAAACGCCGGCGTTTATCGGCGTCTGGCGTTTTTTGCAGTCCTCAATGGAAGCCAATGAAGTAAAAAAAAAAAAAAACGTCAAAAAACGCCGACGCTGAAAAACGCCGCTAAACGCTGCTTACAAAACACTGCAAATAGAATGTTTTGTGAGCAGCGTCTCCTGCCCGACGCTGAAAGAGCCCTATAGCGTCCAGTGTGCATGGAGCCTTAAAGTGTGACATGTTAGGTATCTATTTATTCAGCGTAACGTCAGCTTTCACATTATACAAAATATTTAGGCTAACTAAAAAAGCGTTTGAAAAATTGCAGCGCAAATACGGTGTAACATAAAAATTTGCAATGACCGCCATTTTATTCCCTAGGGTGTCTGCTAAAACAATATATATAATGTTTGGGGGTTCTGAGTAATTTTCTATCAAAAAAATGATGATTTTTACATGTAGGGGAGAAGTGTCAGAATTGCCCTGGGTGACAAGTGGTTAATTACCATAAGTAAGAAATATACAAATAATTATTATATATTGTTCTTAAGGTAATTTACTTTAGTTTCAAAAACTGTACTCAAGACGGTGGCTTAATGGACAAATTACTGAAGTTTGAAGTTATAACTTCCAACCAGTAATTTCACAGTAAATAGATACATAATGAATTATTATCTTATAACATATAGCATAATAATATATGATTTAGCTTGTACCTTTTCAGCAGCAGCAGATTCGCATTCTCCCTCTTAACTGTGTGAGAAAAACATTGGATTATGGGTAAATCTTATACCCATAAAACCTATGTATTTTCTTGTAGTTAAGAGGGTCTTTTAGACACATGCCCCCTTCTATGACACTGCAGTGAGGCGTGCCTCCACTGCAGCATTTTTATTGGACAACTTGGTGCTTTACCATTGGATAAGACTCCACGCTGTCCATTGGACTCAGTGCCTCTGACAAGAAGTGAGGAGAGGCACTGTGAGCTCATCCTCTCAGTCTGCTAGTTTGTATTTAAACTGGCCACTCTGTATGTAGCTTCTGACAGGCTGCGCAAGGAGCCCGGTATCTCCGGAACCATAGATGATAGACGCCCCAAATTTTTACTAGTGGTGGGGGTATGACTTCAGCTACATACCCAACAAATTTGGGGTCTTCACGGGTCGGAGCTATGACCCGCAAAGTCGATCTTTTTTTGGGGTTTTTTCATGTTCATGGAGGTGACTGCCTTTCCTGACTGCACATCCCTGGAAAAGACTGCCCTCTTTTCTATACAGACACGATCAATCACCCATTAGTTATCTCTCTGCAAGTAAAGTGCAGCTTGCATGTGTCTATCGCTCTGAAAGTAGCCCAAGCAGATTCTAAAAAGTAATACTTATTATAAATATATATTGTCCTATAGAATTAACCATTGGCAAATCCTAATTACATTAGTAAAACCTGGCTTTATTGGTGCGCTAAAACTTTTTAGTGTCATTAAAACGGACCTAAAGTCTGCAATACCTACCTCTGCTTCAAAGGTCAGAGGTTCCTCACCTGCATCTTCTATCGTCTTCTTCCAGGTGCCAGGCTGCAGCCGTCTTAATTGGCCAGAGCGGGATTACGTCACTGCTGCGCATGTACAGGAGCTCAATCATCCCAACACACTGGCACAGTGCCGGAATGTAAACCACATGTGCAGCTCAATGTACAAGTGAAAGAAGACACAGCAGGCAGGTAGGGTTATTTTCAATGCTGAAGAGACATTGCGGTTCTCTTCTGCAAAAAAGAGCCTGCCTGCTTCAAGTTTTTTAATTGGAGACTTTAGTTCCACTCTATTGTCCTAACTTTTATAATAGGGTCAAGAAAGGGCTACAGATAAACAAGTACAACTTATGTAGGAGGATTTGTTTTGTATCACCTGAGGCCAGTCACATCAGGGTGTATATACTGTACAAAAGTTTACAACCACTTTAAATCTTTGTGAATCGCACCTAAATAAATAATTTAGATAAATATCAAAATGTGCCATACCGGTTGTCTCTGACCCTCATCTGTAGCAAGCCATCATCTTTGAACCTTTACCTGTAGCAAGCCCATAGCCTCTGACCCTCGCCTGTAGCATGCCCATAGTCACCGACCCTCACCTGTAGCATGCCCGTAGTCACCGACCCTCGTCTGTAGCATGCCCGTAGTCACCGACCCTCGCCTGTAGCATGCCCATAGCCTCTGAGCCTCGCCTGTAGCATGCCCATAGCCTTTGACCCTCGTCTGTAGCATGCCCATAGCCTTTGACCCTCGCCTGTAGCATACCTGTAGTCACCAACCCTCGTCTGTAGCATGCCCATAGCCTCCGACCCTCACCTGTAGCATGCCCGTAGTCACCGACCCTCGCCTGTAGCATGCCCATAACCTCTGAGCCTCGCCTGTAGCATGCCCATAATCTCTGACCCTCACCTGTAGCAAGCCCATAGTCACCGACCCTCGTCTGTAGCATGCCCATACCCTTTGACCCTCACCTGTAGCATGCCCGTAGTCACGACCCTCGTCTGTAGCATGCCCATAGCCTCCGACCCTCGCCTGTAGCATGCCCGTAGTCACCGACCCTCGCCTGTAGCAGGCCAGTAGTCACGACCCTCACCTGTAGCATGCCCGTAGTCATTGACCCTCGCCTATAGCATGCCCGTAGTCAACGACCCTCGCCTGTAGCATGCCGTAGCCACCGACCCTTGTCTGTAGCATGCCCGTAGTCACCGAATCTTGCCTGTAGCATGCCTGTAGTCACCGACCCTCGCCTGTAGCATGCCCGTAGTCACTGACCCTCGTCTGTAGCATGCCTGTAGTCACTGACCCTCGTCTGTAGCATGCCTGTAGTCACCGAACCTCATCTGTAGCATGCCCGTAGTCACCGACCCTCGCCTGTAGCATGCCCGTAGTCACCGACCCTCGCCTGTAGCATTCCCGTAGTCACCGACCCTCGCCTGTAGCATGCCTGTAGTCACCGACCCTCGTCTGTAGTTTGCCTGTAGTCACTGACCCTCGTCTGTAGCATGCCCATAGTCACCGACCCTCATCTGTAGCAGTCTCTGACCCTCGTTTGTAGAAACCCTGCAGTCTCTGACCCTCACTTGTAACAAACCCGCAGTCTCTGACCCTCACTTGTAACAACCCTGCAGTCTCTGACCCTCACTTGTAACAACCCTGCAGTCTCTGACCCTCACTTGTAGCAACCCGCAGTCTCTGACCCTCACTTGTAGCAACCCGCAGTCTCTGACCTTCACTTGTAGCAACCCGCAGTCTCTGACCCTAACTTGTAGCAACCACACAGTCTCTGACCCTAACTTGTAACAACCCTGCAGTCTCTGACCCTAACTTGTAGCAACCACACAGTCTCTGACCCTAACTTGTAGCAACCCTGCAGTCTCTGACCCTAACTTGTAACAAACCCGCAGTCTCTGACCCTCACTTGTAACAACCCTGCAGTCTCTGACCCTCACTTGTAAGAACCCTGCAGTCTCTGACCCTCACTTGTAGCAACCCCGCAGTCTCTGACCCTAACTTGTAGCAACCACACAGTCTCTGACCCTAACTTGTAACAACCCTGCAGTCTCTGACCCTCACTTGTAGCAACCCCACAGTCTCTGACCATCTTCTGCTCCATATCTGTAATGCCTAATGGTTTTCTATGGTATTTTATTTGCTGCCTATTACTGGTGGCCCTTTGGAGTTGTGGGGGGCCCCTTATATGAAGACGTTGCCCACCCTTGTGAATGGCATGGCCTCTCTGCAGACAATCATGGTGCTAATATTAGGTGAGGACAAGCCATGTGACACACAGAACATTTTTGGGAAATGAGAAGAAGTAATAGTATAGAAGGTGAGATGATCGGAAGGCCATGCAGAGGAGCAGCCTGTGTACTTACACATGGGGCACTGTGTGCAGTCCTGAGATCAGGTTCCCTCCACCTGCTGTGTATGACAAGCTGGGATCCCGAGGTCACTGGCAGCCCTCCTCCTCCTCCCCTCCTCATCTCCTGTAGCCGGCAGCCCATGGCCCGGGCCGGGGGAGACAGACACACAGGGAAACCTGACTCCTCGGCGTGTCTGCACTGAGCTCAGCAAAGCTCGCATTCTCTCTGCCAGCTTCTTCCCTCTCCTGGCCGGGGGAGGAGGGCCCGTGACGTCAGCGCACAGTCCCATTGACGTCAGTGGAATCCCTCTATCTGCATCAATGAGCTAAAATTAGAAAACACCAAAATAGCTCTCATGCCTTTTGTGTCACACGCTCCACAGACAACAATGGGGGCACATGGTATTTATAGGATCGCCCAGCACGAACACAGCTAATTACAGAGCACACCGATAGGTTTTCCCTTCCTGAACCCAACAACCTCCCACACACAGGCAGATCGACCCCCAATCATGATCTCCTGTCACCGATCACACAGCACAGGGCAGATCTACTCCATGCAGAGAGCAGGGGAGCTCATCACATAGGAGGTCTGTGCTGGGTCTGCCACGTCTGACCTCTCCTGTCTGTCATAGGGAGACACTGGCTGGGGGGAACCAAGCAGATGGAGCCTCTCCCTTCACTGGCTGCATGCTGGTGTAGCCCTAGTTTGGGGGATTAAGACAGATGGCCCTCCCCAGACAGGATATTGTGCTAAACCTGTAGGTAAATAAGAGAACCAAAACCTTCACCTATGGACCGTACACACGATCCCAAAATCAGGCAAAAAATACCACTTTTGAGGCGATCACAGGGCTGGTGCAAGGATTTTGGACACCCTAGACGAAACCTCATTTTGCTACCCCTGGCTCCACCCCTGACTCCACCCCCTTTCCCCTGCCCAGACTGATCAGCACCAATCAAATGCAGCCTGATCAGCGCCAATCAAATGCAGCCTCACCTGTGCCCATCAAATACAGCTTCACCAGCGCCAATCAATACAGCCTCACCTGTGCCCATCAAATACAGCTTCACCCGTGCCCATCAATACAGGCTCACCTGTGCCCATCAAATACAGCCTCATCAGCGCCAATCAATACGGCGTCACCTGTGCCCATCAAATACAGCTTCACCCGTGCCCATAAATTCAGGCTCACCTGTGCCCATCAAATACAGCCTCACCAGCGCCAATCAATACGGCGTCACCTGTGCCCATCAAATACAGCTTCACCCATGCCCATCAATACGGCATCAACTGTGCCCATCAAATACAGCTTCACCCGTGCCCATCAATACGGCGTCACCTGTGCCCATCAAATACAGCTTCACCCGTGCCCATCAATACGGCGTCACCTGTGCCCATCAAATGCAGCTTCATCCGTGTCCAGTAATACAGGCTCACCTGCGCCCATCAAATACAGCCTCACCAGCGGCAATCAATACAACCTCACCTGTACACATGAAATACAGCTTCACTGGGGTGGGGGGCGGGGTATTTTCAGTCACTACTAATGGGGCGGGGGGTGGGGTCACTTCGACATAAAGTACACATGTCCACTCCAACATAACTAACGGCGACCACTCCGACATAAACTACCCGCGTCCACTCGGACATAATGACCTGTGCCTACTTCGACGTAAACTACCCGTGTCCACTGCGGCATAACTACCCGTGCCCACTTCGACATAAACTACCCGTGTCCACTGCGGCATAACTACCCGTGCCCACTTCGACATAAACTACCCGTGTCAACTACGGCATAACTACCCGTACCCACTTCGACATAAACTACCCGTGTCCACTGCGGCATAACTAACCGCGACCACTCCGACATAAACTACCCGTGTCCACTCGGACTTAAATACCCGTGCCCA